>CM052312.1:2280235-2513184 GCA_028455605.1 Lasioglossum malachurum
ATCGAGACTCCGGATCTCGGACGCGTCATCGAGATCCACGGGGTCTCAATATCGGCTCGTTTTATCGTGCGATACGAACAGCGCTTCGAATTACGAGCGATCGATGAATGTTTTCCGCCGTCCCGAGTGTTTCGATCGACCACTGTGTACCCTTTATTCGCTTCTAACCCTCCACAGCTAAATATTCTGTTCTGTTCTGGTTACGAACTATACGCGAACTATACGATCACCAAGATTCGAACGAATTTACAGAAAATATATCGACGCGAATCGAACGGTGACAGGGTAAAATCGATAACGTTCGACGAACGAAACGAACAGAAGTATACAATCACGTCAGAAGGATTCATCTAAGGTACATACTTGGTTTTGTTTTCTTAAAAGTTATCTATACTTACAAGGCGTTCCGATATCGTCGCAAATAAGTACCCTATGATGCCTTCCATGGCCGACAGCAGTGCTAAGCGGTAGAGGGTTAAAATCACTATAATCGCACCTCCGTGGTATCAACGCTACTCTCAGCCAACAATGTCTGGCCGATCGGTTCATACCGCAACAGTATACAAGTTCTCTTCGACAGAGTTCACGTGCTCTCCCGTGAGATCGTTTCGCTCGATCGTCAGCTTCCGCGCACGGCTGACCGCGCGAAACACAATATCTGCTAGGTTGTCGCACACGAAACGTCCGATTTTCAAGAGTCAAATTCCATAATTGTCTTACCAGCGTCTCCCACCATTCGGACTTGTGAAGGAAACAAGCTAAATAGAAGTAAAGAGTGGGAGAACCGGCAAACCCCCATGCTACTTCTTCCTCGTCGTCGCTGTGCGTCCTGTGCGACGTGCGACTCCCATGGCCCCTGGGGGTACAGGAAGAGTTTGAAGGGGGTACGCACTGATTCTAATGCAACAATCCTGGTGCAGCGGGAGTCTACTGTTGTGTACAAAGGATGTACACGCCTGCTACATAATACCGATTATTCTTAACGGGGGATACTCAGTGTTACGACAGTTATAGAATGGGTACAAAGATATCGAAACTTTGGGAAACATTGCAATAGATAACGAATTTTTTGGTCGTTCTCCGTTCCGAAGATTTTTCCATTCTCGACTTCGATTCGGGCGTTTCGCGTGCACAACCTAACCTAATATTTCGAACGTATTTATCGATACAGTTGAATCGATGGTGTCGCTCCTCGTTCCGTCCCCGGTAGAATCACATATCCTCTCTGTCTTTACATATTTACCTACTATCGAAAAAACTAGCTCGAGTATCTACGCGTAAGAGCACATCGACGAACTGTCAGGACGGTCAATCATCACACGAAAAAGGATCTTCTTTCGATGTCGCGTACCGCGACTCTCGGGAACAGACGCGTGTTGTGTCGCTGGGGCGGATTTATAACCTACGTCGATTCGTTCGTGTCGTCGAGGAGCAAATCACAGCGGAGGTGTGGAAAATTGATTGTTTGTTATGCTTCGATGATACTTGCTACTCGATCCAATTGTTCGAGGCTGTCTTGCGGCACGGGAGAACATTCTTTCGACTCTGTTTCACGTCGTTAAAACCGAGACATCATCTGAGACGAGCGGCAAGGATCATAGAAGCGGCGTTTGTCCGACGGCGCGGGAATAATAGAATCCCCGGAGCAAGGGAGAAGATACTAATTGCAAGGAGAGTCAGTGGTTCTCCGGTCGTAGTTTCTTCCTGCCGGCTACGTAACGCCCGATAGAATCGAATCACGAGGAAGTTCGCGTATAAAATAAGAAAACGCCGCTTCGAACGACGAAGAGCCACTGACGCGGATGTAAATATATTCATCGACGCAAGTTCGTTTGAAGTAACACTCGCACGCACATACGCGCCCGATCATACAAACACGCGTACAGACAGACGACGAAACGAAAGTCTCGCGGACGCGCTAAGAATATGCTCGAAAATGAAGATCCGCCCCGCGAGCCATCGAGAAAAACCGAGAATACATACACAAGTACGTACACAAGCCTGCACAGGCGGGCAACTCTATGAACTGAAAACTCCGCGACACTTAAGAGCTACTATAGACAATGGTACAAAAATTCAATGCTGTCTACAACGTTAGTATACCTTAGACGACGTTTTTATTTAATTCCACCATCGTAATCTCGTCATCGTCGTCGTAATCATCATATCGCCAACATCGTCGACATCGTCGTCGTGGTTTTATAATCGTCACACACCGCCAACCGGTCTCGGTCGTTAGCCACCGTCTTTCGTGTCCCCTCTTTGTTAGTTCGGTTGTAATAAAGGAGGCGACGAGGACAAGCGCGGGAGTTACAGCTTTCTTCTTCCGCCTCGCGGGGGTGGCGTCGGAGAATAAAGGGCCGCGAGCCTTAATTGCGGTCGCGAGGCGAGCCCTATCGTTGGCTCTTTATTTATCTCTTTTTTCCTTTTTTTTTTTGTCTCTCGCCACGAGTGGCCTCGCGAGGCGCTCCACGAAGAAAGGGAAGAAACGGTACAAGAAAGATTGTCCTCGGTCGCCTCTTTCTATTTTAAAGTGCTTCATTCGACCAACGCTTCGCCGCGTCAGTCCAACGAACAACCCCCCCTCCTCTCTCTTTTCTTCTAATTCTCTTAAGCCCCTCGCGCGTGTACGTGTCCCTTTCTCGCCTTGTTCTTTCGCTCGCTTGTGTTTCACACCTCTTTGCTCGCTTTTCTCTGACGCGCCCACCCACGCACACGCACATACACGCGCGTAGAGATATATAGTCATTGCTCGCTGCCCGCGGACATCACGTATACGCGTGTACGTTCACACCTGGTTATTATGTCAGACAATATATCCCTTCATTTATATCCGTTAGTTCTTACGCTAGGCGTTAATTAGTGTTACATCTAGTCGCGTGTGGCCGGCCCGTGCTACCCAGGGATGCAAGCTGCGAGCACAGCTTTACGTCCCTTTCTCTTGCCTCGTTGCACCGCCGTGCCAGAAAAAGCATGCACGCCGGTGCTGCTCCCTCGGCCAACTCGTTCCTTCTTTTCTTTTTCTTCCTTTTCACCTTTGCCCCCAACACATTCAGTCTTTCTCCGATTCTATTCCGCAACTTTCGTCAACTCCCCTGCTGCGCTCGCCTTACCACAGCCGAGCGGAAACGGCTACGCGACGCTTATGCTAAAAACGGGAACGGGTCCTGTTGAAACGCTGGGTGTCGGCGAACGTATTCCGCTTGATTAGTATTAATTATCCGTGTCGCAGGGTTGGGCACGTTTCCTTTGAAATAAGATAAACAAACGATCATCTGAAATCATGAATTGTTCTCAATGCTTTATTATTCGTGTTTTACAAACAAATTATTTGACTGTTCAAATAAACCAACATATGATGCTTCCGAATGGCCCTTAGCCAAATAAGATATATATTATTTCTCAAACAATTGATTTCGATCAGCGCTCGGATTTACTTACTCGCGACGGCCGAGTTTCGAAGGCTACGCCCCCTCCGGCCGCGCGTGTCGCTCCCCGTGGCGGCCCTAGTTCTCCTGGCCGCCACGAATAGCGACTATAGAATGCGCCTTTTATTTTTTGTTAAGGGAAGGCTAAAACCGAGGTCGATTACCCCGTAAACACCCACCCCCGGGACGTTCAATGGACCGGCCCTCTACTAAGCAGTTGGTGCCCGAGCTTATGGAGAACTAAGGGCCTCCACTTTTCGCGTTGCTCCTTAGTTCTTCGCCCGTCGAGGCCCCCTACCACGCCCGTTTTCGTCTTTCAAGTATGGAACGCGCCTGAGGAGCTCCGAACTAGGACCGCCACGATGAGCGAGACGCGTGGGCGGGTCGAGTGGGCGGGTCGAGTGGGCGTAGCCTTCGAAACTCGGCCGTCGCGAGCAAGTAAATCCGAGCGCCGACTTCGATAATGCCCAAGCCTGACGCCGCCGTTCGCCGGTGAAGCAAACTTGTGAAACAGAAGAGACAAGAGAAACAATCGTCGAGGAGGGAGAAAGCGCGGATTCGTGGACACCGATTGAGACTCGGGGAGTGAAAAGAATGGAAAAAGGTGGAACGAGAGATCAAACGAGCCTCAGACTTTCTCAGTGGCCGGCATTGTCGGCGTTGAAACAACCCCGGAGTCGGTTAGCACGGGCGGCCAGACCCATTCGAATGCGTTTACGATCCGAGAAATTACACAGTAACGTTATTTATTTATTTTTTTGCTTGTTTGTTTGTTTCTTTAGTGTAACACGTACGGCATATCGTTAATTAACGTTACGTTATTTATATACTATGTATTTACAATCACATGAATCGTAGATATTCTAACGTATCGTTCGGTCTCTCGTACAGCTAGTCTTCTTCTCCCGCTCCTACTAACTTCGCCTTTCCCCTCTGTTCTCTCTCTTTCTCTCTCTTTCTTTCACTTTCTTCGTGGTTACTCACAGTCTTTCATCACGATTACGTCCATGCACTCGCCCGGCGAAAACATTTCTCTAACTCTAAACCCACTGTATTCCCGTGACGTTTGTTGCGCCGCTCGTGCTCTCTCTCTCTCTCTCTCTCTCTCTCTCTCTCTCTCACTCACGCACACACACACACGCTCTCTCTCTCTCTTTCGGCTGTAAGCATTCTCGTTTCCCGGGAGAGAGCCGAGCTGAAACTTGTTCAATACTTCAACACCGTTGTGCAACGTATTCGCGCGAGCGTACACACATATACATATATATATATTTATCTGCTCGTTTGTATATATATATATATTTATATATATAATATTATAAAAAACAGTATCCCCTAACGCTTGCGAGAAGAAAGCAAATTCACGGAACGCCTCAGGCTAGGCGGCCCGAAAAAGCTGTCCGTCCGTACACGTTTATACAGCCGAACATGCACAACGTTAAATAACGGTCTGGGTCAACTGTGTCGCCGAGGCGACTCTAGCTCGCTATCACCGTCAGCCAACCGGCCGTTCCGCTACCATTGTTTTACCTATCGATCGATAAAATTTGAAAGACAACGCAGTATAGGCGAGATACCTGCAAAGTGTAGAGAATTATCAGTGGAAAGGATACGTTATCTCTTTTATTCAGAATTTTACATGGAAAAAAAAGAAAGAGTCGTCGTCCATACCGAACCATCCGAGACAACTGCGACTGTAATTATCGATTACAATGTTTCATATTCCTCGAGTAAAGTTGGACCGAGCGCAGTAAACGGTCCCCTGTCTCGCTCTCTCACTCTCGCTCTCTTGCAATAAATGGTAAAAGGAGGGGAAATTGAAGGATCATTGGTCGTTCGTTCTTTCTCTCTTTATTCAGTTTCGTGTGTTGTCTCGTTTCTCCTCGATCGTTATCCACATTTCAGCTAGGTCCGGAGTCGCCAGATTCGAGACTCGTCTCCAATTTTATCCGGCGACTCTAGGACTACGACGTTCCAAATGAAAAAGAAAATTCTTCGGTGCACCGCATCTCTCTTCCGCTCGCCTATTTCGCCCGATAACACTGTCCAACAGCCAAAAACTGCTTCGTTTCTCACTATGAAATTGTTATAGAGTTTTTTGCGCCGACTCCGAATCTGTTTTTAATTTTTCCCCCTCACGACGCAGAGTTTTTGAGAAATTTCAGTTCGAAAGAATGACATGTTTTTCAACTCTGAGCAAATATTGCGATGTTATCATAAAAGATATTGAATTGATCTTTACGGCAAAAGATTCCTTAGACTTCCCCGAATACAGTGATGTCCAATATTAATATCCAATATCTTTTATAATAACATCACAATATTTGTTCGAAGTTGAAGTGCGGTCTAGGAGAAAAATGGAAAACCGATTCGGAATCATCGCCAAAAGCTCTGCAAGAATTTCATAGCGAGAATCGAAACACGAAAAGAAAGTTGAAATTTGTTGGACCGTGTAATTCCATGCTCGCGTTAATTATATCCTTCCCACTACGACCATCTCGTATTTAGTGAGTTTATCGATCGATATTGGAAGCTCGATTATTAGGAAGTTTCTCGGATCGAAGAGACTTTTGATTTCGAGTTTCGAAAAGGTGTTCGAATCTGAACGACACTCTGCGAATATGGATACCTCGGTTGTTCCCGTCGTGCTCGCTGATTCGTGGTAATCGCACCCTCCTGACCCATTCCGTTGTGAATTCTAACACGCATGCACGGACATATAAGACTTTTAGTTGGCTCGTGTCTATGCTCAATACGCTTCGGGATACCAAAATCTCCGTCGCCGTGGATCGTCGCGAGGTTGTTTCACGGTACGCGTCGTTCCGTCTGCTCCCTTTGTGTTTGCTTCTTCGATATCGAAAAACAACGAAGGCAGTGTCAGTGTAATTAGGCAGTGTTCACGTGTAACGTAAGGCGGCGCGCGACCGCCGCGAAGTTCAACGAGGTTTCGTGGCACGCGATCCTCGTCGATCGTCGCGCCGCGACTTCCGGTTCAGTTTACTTCGGCAGAACGTTCAGGGACTGCGAGCAACACTGATATGGAGGGTCGACCTCGTCGTCTGATATGAACGAGAATTATCGGGGACGGCGGCGTCCTCGGGGATTCAACTTACGATAAAAGGGTGTCGCCGAGTCGTCGTTTAAACCGCGGAATTCCTTATTATTTCACCGGCGCCGAACGGGGCAGCTCTTAAGATAGTCTTTTTCTCAATATTCGTTCGAGCCGGAGCGCCGATACGGAGGAAAACGATTTTCCATAAATAAAAGTTCTGCGTTCACGTATCAGCCGCCGCGTTATTTTTATCGCGCGCAACGGCGCAGTTTGCGATGCGCCTCGCCCGGAGCGTTCGTTTTAGGGAGAGAAACGAAGAAAGATTTTCGCTAGCTAATTCAGTCGGAGGCGATACACCCGTTGAGAACGGTAGCTTCTAATTAGTCACGTTTTAAACGTAAACGCATTAATAAGAATACAGACGGGCGATCTTTTCAAGATACCCGATCGTTAAGCGTACTTCTTCAACTGATCGAACGGACGCGTAACCGTGTTCCCCAAGAAGTGTCAACTGATATTTCGAATTGGAAAGACTTCGGTTAGCCGAGATCGACGAACTGAACCGCTCGAGAAGCTTCGTCTGTCGAGCTCGCAGTCGTCGACTTCTTCTCGTTCCTGCAGTGGAAAAGGAAAGTAGAGGAAACCGAGGAGAACTGTTCCGAGCGCGTAACTCGTGCGCGGAGTCGCCAGATTAAGTTCCCCACTCTATCGTTCCCCTTCCACGACGTTATTCCACTGTGTTTCCGCCTCGACGCGGTCACGTGACGCGTCGGAGCGTCACGTGACTGATCCGGTACCGGCAGAGAGAGAGAGAGGGAAACCGTTTTCCCCTGATCTGGCGACTCTGCTGGCGGGTGCGACCGTTTCGACGGACCGTCGAACGTTGACGATCGTCGAGACGTTTGTCGACTTGCTCGGGACGATCCCGGGACGCTCGCGGTAAGGCGGTCGAGCATAGACACGTTTTTTTTTTCTTCTTTTTCTTTCGCTAATCGTTTCCTATTCGAATATAATTAATCACATCGCCTCGAAAAAATTCATCGAACAAGTCTCAATTCTGCGGAGCGGCGCGGACGAAGTTCTGTCAGCATTTAGCGATCTCCTTCCCGCGATCCCCATTCTTATTTTCTTTATTAGTCTCCTCGCTTCGATCCGTACACCATTCTTCTGGAAATCACACCGACGGCGCGGGTCTCGTCGAGCGAATCTCGACGCGGAAAGAAAAACTACGAAACCCTCGCAGTGTCCTCGACGGAGAACACCGCGATCGATCTCTCGGAGACTTCTCGTCACTGTTTGGCTTCCTGCCGGGCCGAGGGGGCGGGGGGAATGGGGAAAGACACGAAGATCGCGGAACACCTTCTTGACGATGATGAACAACGAATGTAAAGCCGGGGATATCCCGTTTCAGCTTTCTCCGGGACCGATTCTCCGCGACGACGGGCTCCGGGGATGGGAACGCGTACGACGATCGTCGACGCCGCGAAGTTTCTCAAAACCGATATCGATCTCGATCGCGACGAAGAATACAAAAGACGATCTTTATCATTTTCACGGAAGATCGGCGTGGTTCGTTTAACGTCCGTCTCTATAAAAAATCCTCGTTCTCAATATGGTCTCCGGAGCAGCGGAGAAGCTTCTCCGCGAGCTTCGTCTCGTCCGCCGATTCAACAGGAACCCCCGACCCCACCCCGCCCACATCCCCCGCGAGATAAATTAACCCCTAATTACTAACGGCCGGATCGATCACATTGTCTCGTTTCTCTTCTATACCTTTGAGTCCCCGTTCCCGGGGTAGCCAGCGTCGTCGGGACGCGACGACCTGTCTGTCGAACAGAACGGTTCGTTGTAAAGATTTCGCAAGTGCTCGAAACATGGTCGGCCAACGAAGACGACGTTTCTCGGCGCTCGCGACAGCCGATGATCCCCTCCCTCTTTCTCTCGAAAAGCTCGCAGCTCTCGCAAAAGGAAAACGTTAATCGCTGACCGAAAGGAACCATTAGACCACGCTCGCGCGCTATTTATCTGGCCGCCGCGTATTCCTCCCGCGGTTTCCCTTGCTGATCGTCCTCGTTCTTTTGCCCGTTCACGAAATCGATCCCTGAGAAAGCCCCGTCTCTTCTTCCTCGGCCGGAGTGTTCTTCTCGAGGCGCTTCCCGGGTCTCGCAGCAGGAGATAATCGATCATCTTGCGACACCATGCTCCCACTCATTCCTGATTATCGTTCCGGCGCGAAGTACGACGGGTTCTTCGGGTAAGAGAGGACCACGAGGATCAGAAGAGCGACCAGGGGGAACAGCCGGCTGCCGTGACTCAGATACAGCGTCACGACGCCCGCCAGCCACCACAACGTTGGACAACCACCCGGCGCCGAGTTCATCCCTCTCTGAATCGCGGCCGGATGCTCACCTGCGGTACATAAATTGATTTTACCTGGTGGTACATTATATTACGAACGAGCGCAACCCGTATCCCGCGATTTCTGTCTGCTGGCAAATTTTATTTAATATCGGCAGTCGCGCGGTCTGCACTCTCTCTCTCTCTCTCTCTCTCTCTCTCTCTCTCTCTCTCTCTCTCTCTTTCTCGATGGTTTTGTAGATCGTGCGAGAGGTTTGCTTCTAATAGATTTTAACCGCTGCACCGCGCCGCTTCGAACCGTTCCGCACGCAACTGTTGAAGACTGTTACGCCGGCTGTGCAAAAAGTATATTCGTACACCATGCGATGATTCAATTAGATTGTATCACCCGCAGTTTTAAATTGCACCCGTTCATTTATTATTACTAGACTGCGGATCTTTATGCGTTTACAGCAAAATTGAGTAGATGAAATCAGGGACCATAACTGTTATAACCAAAAAGAAAAAGAGTCATAGAATAACACGTATTTCATCGACTAAAATCGTATTGGTTACTGATGAGGCATATAAGTAAACCGAAAATTTGTTCTCTTGTTGGTAAATGTTATCGTTGTGTGTGAGAGAAATTCATTTCGATTGCTCATAACAGTTATCGATGAAGGAAATTTGTAATAGTTATCATGACTTTCAGTTAGGTAGACAATCAATTATTTAATAAATTTTATATTCGCGAAATTCATTGCTACAATCAAAATTTAATGTGACAAACAAACAGATTATGTGTTGTTCTTATGGTCTGTTTATTCGTCTTGTTGTACAAAACCTTCTCAATGAATTTCTCAGGCTTGCTCCATCCGAAAAAGAGTAACGCAATAACTCAATAATATAATAGTAATAGTAACTCAATAATTAAATAAGCAACCAAACTGAATTTTCTCATTTAATGATTATGAACAAGTGAAAAGAAATTCGATCATCGATAACTGTTATTTTTGGTCCCTGGATGAAATTAGATATTGTTGGAGAATTTAAAAAATTGAAGACGTCAATATATGATTTCTCCTTCATTCTAATCATTAAGGGATGAAATAACATTCAGACTGGTATCCACTTCTTGCAATTGATGCAGAAAATTTTGATTTTCCACAAAGATCCGCAGTCTAATTATTACAAATGCATAAAATCCGCTGTCAACCGATCAAATATTACTGTACCGCGCATTAAACATTCGAGGTAAACAACCGACTTGTTTTGTTAAGGATTCATTGTTGAACTGTTAAAAAAAAAAAGTGGTTCATGAATTCAACGTTTATTTGTTCGCGCAAAACCGTGACGTGGAAAGCCAGTTATTGTGAACTATGTGTTATGGATAGGTATACGCTGTCGCGGACATTTTTGTAGCCCTTTTTTATCGCCAACAATTCGTCCATACATCATTTTGATATACCTCTAATGGTTTCGGCAGCGTATGCAATAAAAGGCGCTCGAATGGCACTTTTTCTCCGACCCTCTTCATTTTTACCGTGGCTGCTCGTTCCCTCGATAAGTTCGCGTAACAAACTACGGCCTGGGTTCATACGTAGACAATGGCGTTGTCATTCGTATAAAAATAATTTTAGCTTTTTTCATAGCAGGGACCAGTGTCGCCACATCGACAAAATCGAGGGGAATACAATTTACCCCCTCTCCGATGACCAGGGTAATATGTGATACGATTTTACAATTAGTTAGTGGGGGATGTTGGAGTATGCTCATTAGGGTGGACCTTATTTCTCGACCATGGAATTTTGGGCACGCAACCCCCCCCTAAATATTGTTCCATTTCATGAAAAAATGATATATCCAAAGTTTTAGATCAATCGGACGTCGGGAAGACGTGCCACATTAGGGTGGACCTTAGCTATACCTGGTGAAATTTTTTTGCGAGACTTTTTCACCCCCACCCCCTCTAAAATTGTGCCATTGGGTAAGAAAATATAATCCTTGCAAAAGATGAAGTTGATCGGATAAGGCAGTGTTTCCCAAAGTGTGGTACGCCTACCCCTGGGGGTACAGGAAGAGTTTGGAGGAGGTACTCACTGATTCTAGTGCGACAATTCTGATGCAGCGGGAGTCCACTGTTGTGTATGCCTGCTACTTAATACCGATTGTTCTTAACGTGGGATACCCAGTGTTATGACAGTTATGGAAGGGGTACACAGATATAGAAACTTTGGAAAAGACTGGGATAAGGGTAACACGTGCCACATTGACGTTGAAATTGCAAAAACCTGAAATCTTCTAGGAATGGGAATATTTGAAGGAAAGACTTTAGATTATGACTAAACAAGAAGAACTTAAAAATTTCATGTTTTTCGCAACTTCAACGTCAATGTGGCACGTCTTCCACCTTATCTGGAGGTACAGGAAGAGCTTGAAGGGGGTACTCACTGATTCTAGTGCAACAAAGGAGGATAGGTAAAATCGACTGGTTTTGGTCGTTTCTCTGGCGACACTGGTGGGAACATTATAGACAGTAAAATTTGTGGGAACACCCGGAGTGCCGGCTCGAGAAGCACGATCTAATATTAACGCTTTAGCCTGTCTTAATACCCATCGATCCCTATATTTTAAGCCATACGTATCATAATGCGCGTTCAACCAGGTCGCGACCTCCCTGCGAGGCGGCGCACATGGATCGAGAAATTCAGTGACTTATTGTTATAACTTCTGAACCATAAGAGATATCGGCATGATACACTAAAATTCATTGGAAAAATAGTCAATTTTAACCATAGACAAATAAATATTTTTTTTCATTTGTTAAACAATAATTTTTAATTAATTTTCATTGATATTTCTGACTAATAAAAATTGTTTAAATACAATCTTCCAAACCATTCTTTTATTTTCCCCTGTACGTATTTTATATTTACGTTTCATAATGCAATGTTTTATGGAACGGGTAAAATGTAAAGAGGAACCTTTTTTTAATTAACGCATACAAAAACTACCAAGAAGGTAAAACGCCTCACAAGCGTGACAAAAGATATTTTTTATAATAATTTATAATATTTATAAGATAGTGTATAATATACAGGGTGTGGCTGGACGGGTGGAACAACCCAGCAGGGGGTGACACTACATGTAAAAATAAGTCGAAAAAGAGGAATAACATTTTTTGTTATTGATGAAAAATTATTTTATACTTTTTAGTCCGTCTTAAAAACGTGGTATATTAAAATTTCTTTTTATTTAAATAGTTATTTTCTGCTTTTTAGTCTTGTGTGTATGAAATTTGTCTCCAGTTCATCGGGAAGTTAGTTTAAAGTCAATTGCTTTTTACTGAACAGACAGACATGAAAGCGAGTTAACGAAAACGTGGTAAAAGAAAGCGAGAGATTTTCCTCGTGGAAAATACTCTTCTTAAAATGTCCAACTTTCAATGTTTATTACAACTATAGTATTTATTACATTGTACTAATTTCTACATTTCCGAGGTCTGTGGACATTTGGGAAGCAATAATGTTCATTGATTAGATATCGGTACGAGAAAGATCGTCTTTTGGCAAAAAGTCACTGAATTCCTCGATCCACTGTGCGCCGCGTCGATGTGGTGGAAACGTAACGTCAGCTCGTACTCGCTTAAGAGAGCATTTTTTCGTTTCCACGAGACCGCAGTCGCCTCGCCTCGCGGTATTACTACATATTTCCCCGTCGAAACGCGAAAGAGATTTATGTTAATGGAATGCGAAAACGCTTACCATTCAACACGTGAAGGTGCACGCTCGCGCTGTCGAAACTGCTCGGGCTGCAAGTGTAATTGCCCGAGTCCTCCCGCTTCGCGTTGCGGATCTCGAGACTGCTGACCGTGTCGTTATTGATCCTCTCCGTCTGGATGTCGATCTTGCCCAACTGATTGTCCAGAACGCGGTCGCCCTCGTGATACCAGAAAACGTAGAACGGCCCCTCCAGGGACTGTTTGATTATGCACCGTATGGCGACTGTACTTCCGGTCTTCACGTACATGTCGCGGTCGCCTATGATCTCGATCTTTGGCACTACGAACCAACAATCAACGCTTATAACTACGTATCTTCGTTATGGATAAACCGCAGAGAATTATCCACGAATCCAATGCAGACATTCAATATTACGCAATCCGTCCGAGTACTAAAAAAGTGTATTTTCGCAACCGGCCGTGTCGTAGGATTTTCTAAAGAGACAATACCTTTCAGGCCGTGCATTCGCGCGGCTAATTAAAATTATTTCTCATTGTAAAAGTGGAAACAAAACGGATACAATGGAAGCTGCGCAGAGCTCCGGGCCGATCTGGTATTTATAACTGTTATTGGACCAATGTTCCACGTAAAAAGTTCGAATGCGTGGCATTGTACGAGTTACATAAAGAGGGGAGAATGTATATTTTTTCACTGGTATAATTTCCCGTCGCGTTCAAGTCGGAACTTTGCAGTTCGGCGATCGATGACAGAACCGTACGTATCGTATACGTACAACAATGTAGTAAAAATAACGTTCGCGCGTAAATGAACGGTAATGGCGAACTCCGCGGCGATAAGGAGGTTCTGTTATTGGGTTCCGAACGGAAAAGAAAAAAGGAAAGCGGAATGTAGGTTCTCGCGGTCTCACCGACGATGTTGAGCTTGATGATGTGACTCTTTTTCGGGTCGGTCGAGATTTGGCACTCGTACTCGCCTTCGTCGCGTTCCTGGACGTACTTAACCTGCAGGGTCCAGCTGTCCACCGAGTCCACGAAAAGCGCCTGGAACCTTTCGTCCGGGATAAACATAGTTCTATCTACTGAGAGGATATGGGAGTCCCTTCTCCTGACCCACGACACCTTCGGAAACAACAAACAATCGATTAGACCAGCAACGAAACACTACTGGACCGTAGCACGTTACACAGTAAGGAGCAAAACTGAACCAATAACCACAAGTTTTGCATAAATCATTATTTATTGCTGGGAATATAGAAGAATAACAAAAAAATCAACATTATAATTATTTTTATCATAGATAGAATAGTTTTCGCCGTCTTACGCGTTGACAAGCCGTCACTCAAAAGAGAAATTACTTTTTTTACAAAATATGGAGCAATTGACTTCATATTTATCCTTACTTCAGTTGCGTGCTTTCCCGTTCGACCGATTGCGAAGAACTCAGTGTTAAGACGTAGACTAATATTAAACATACCAAAGTGCTAGATGCAAACATACTACTAGAATTAACTAGAACATTCCACGTAAACATTTCTTGTTGCAAAACCGAGTCAATCTGTTTTTGTTGTCATTGCTAAACGCGGAGACATTAATTATTGAAAAAAATGTCTTAAGTTATTCTTATATCTTATATCTTATTATAAAGATTTTTTGTTATTCTTCTATATTCCTAGCAATAAATAATGATTTATACAAAACTTGTGGTTATTGGGTTCACTTTTGCTCCTCGCTGTAACTAGTTGGGGTCTTGGACAAAGTAGAATTTCGGGATCTTGGTTCGTGTTCGGGGCCCCGTTTTGCTTGGGGCAAATAGGGTAACGCGCCACTGCTACTGCAACATAATTGATGTTACGCAATATTATTCCGTTTTCGAATCGAACTGAATCAGAGCCGAGGATATTGAACGCAAGGAGAGATCGGCACAGGGCTGATCAAAGGACACGGGTCAAAGCACTGCGATGATCATTAAATTCGGAATAGGCTGATTCAACATCGAAGCATGCGAAACTATGGCCTTTCGGGCCAGGGTATCCTCATTATGGATTGTTAGCTCGGGTACGGATGTCTTCTTAGATCTAGGCCCGGGTTGTAGACTTGGGTCTTTCGATTCTCGGTTGGTCGATTTCCAGTCTGATGGTTCCCAGTTGGCTCATTACCAATTTGTCAGCCACGGCCATTTCCAGTCTGCTAGTCCAGAGTTAGTTTATTCGGAATTTGTTAGTTTTAGGTTGGCCCATTTCGAGTCTGTTAGCTCCGAGTTGGTTCGTTACGAATTTGTTACTCTTAACCCTGCCCATTTTGTATCTGTTGGTCTTGGATTCGTCCAATTCGCGTTTCTACGGTTCGCAACCGGCTTAATTCGAGTTCCCGGGGCCCTCGATGGCGCTATTCACCACTCCCTCTTCATTCTAACTTCAAATTCTACACCCTTCCGACTTGCAGTCCGATTCAGGGGGATTTAATTCAATAACTCGTCGTCGTAGGGGATGCACAGAAGATTAATGTTATTTGCTGGTTTATGAATATTCATCGGGAAGAAAATATGCGGCGCATATTTTCCGTATTTTACTTTATACGTGGCATAAATATCGACATATCAGGTATTGGGAATCATGTGCATGCTCGCGTGCACTTGCACGTTTTATTGTGCATTCGATTTAAATTTTAATGAAACTCATTGAAATTTCATACATCATACAGTCCCGTGCTGTACTTCTATACTGTACACCGATGCTGCGATCCGATCGGATTTAAATAAGATTTCATCGCGTGCTCCAATCAATTTTGTTTTCTTCTCTTCTTGAATCATGCGGTACTCTACTGTATAATTAATTACTTGTGTACACCGACTCTGCTGGGTTCTCCCCGGGTTGAAATAAACAAATGCACTCGAGTCTGTTCCGCGTGGATTATTCTTCCCGCTCGTGAACTCGAGTAACAATATATTGACTACCAGAAACACGTACAGCCAATTCTTGTACCAGGTATGTAAATATAGAACCGGAATTTGCCCATAGGTGGCTCTAGCTGTCAATGTAGTTACCGTAAAACCGCGTCAGTGACGCCATTTTCTTGTTTTGACATCTGGTAAAGATTTTCAACATAACCATACAAGTTTCATACAACAGCATAGTTTTTAATAGCGCTGAACATGTCGAATTTTGTGCCTGGAAACTACGATTCGCGGACAGCATTGATTTTCTGTTTCCGTTTGAAGAAAACTGCTGCGGAATCGCATCGAATGCTTGTCGAAGCTTACGGTGAGCATGCTCTTGGTAAATCACAGTGCTTTGAGTGGTTTAAAAAATTCAAAAATGGCGATTTTGATGTGAGAAACGAAGAACGTGGAAGACCACCGGAAAAGTTTGAAGACAGCGATCTGCAAGCATTGTTGGATGAGGATGACGCTCAAACGCAACAACATACGTTTGAAAGCCATGGGAAAGATTCAGAAGATGGGAAAATGGGTTCCACATGAACTGAATGGAAGACAGCAGGAAATCCGAAAAACCAGTTGTGAAATGCTGCTCGCCAGGTAGAAAAGAAAGTAATTTCTCCATCGACTTGGCTCCATCCAATTATTACTTATTTGCATCGATGGGACACGCACTTGCTGAGCAGCGCTTCACATCTTACGAAAATCTACGAAAATGGCTCGCTGACTGGTTTGCCTCAAAAGAGGAACAGTTTTTTCGGCGTGGCATCCACAAATTGTCAGAGAGATGGGAAAAATGTGTAGCTACCGATGGGCAATATGTACTTCGAATAAGATATTTTGTATCATTGTCATACAATAAACGTGTATTTTCTATACAAAAATTCCGGTTTCGTATTTACATACCTGGTAAACTTGGCCGAATTCTTAGAGCCAGCGCCTTACACCGAAAGAAAACGTGCTCGAGTTTACGTATATCTGTACTGTACTTTTTAATGCGTTTTCGCGTTTGCAGCGACGTTTCGTCAGGTCGAGTGAAAAGTTTTCCCGGGCGCTTCACGCGTTTCCCGGATAAACCTTTCTCCCGTATAAATTTGCATGAACATCCGCGTGCCGGTAACAATGTTTCATGAATTATTTCGCGATGTTATCCGGGTCCGGATCCGGGCGTCGAATTTACTGTCATTAGCCGACATATTTCGGGATCCTTGGTTCTTCATTAATTCTCTAACAGCGGGCGCGCGCGGGCGGGCGGTCGGGGGAGCGGTTTCACGTAGCGCGTTGAAATAGAATTTAAGAAGAAGCTGGCAGGCATTCACGGCCGTGTATTTTTCTCATCAGTTCCACCGGCGGAAGTCCCTTTCTTCTCAACAAAGGACTGGGGATTATTAATCTTTTCTTTTATACACCCCGGCTGCATTGTTACGCTTTCCACGGGAGCGCGGATGTATCTTCGCTACGGCCGCGAAATAAAGCAATAGAGACGTTTCTAGCGACGACGAGACGTGGCGAAAATTCGACCGTGTCTGCGAGACTACGGCGAAGCTCCTCCGGATGAATACGGACAGGGAGATAGGGATAGAGAGAGGGAGAGGGAGAGTGCTGCAGCCAGAAAAACTGGGCCGAGGGTGAAAAAGAGCGAAGGCGAGCGCGTTCGACTTCCCGATCCCGCTCGATCAATCTTCCTTCTCTTGTCTACAGTTAATTTATCGTGCGTCGATCAGCTCCGCGGAGCAGTTCTTTCGTTCCGCGGGGGAGCTCGAGGTGGTGCAGCCGTTGCAACGTGTCGCATGGTGCACGAAAATAAGAAACCGTATTAGGAGCACATTCAATTTATCCGCGCGATAAGTATCTGGCGTCGCACGCCCAACCGACGAGAGGCGTTTCGCGGATACAACCATGACTCACGACCGAGCAGAGGCTGTAATCAACGGGCCGAGTCACTTCTTTGCCGTGACGCGGCGCACAGTCGGACGGATTGACAATTCAGACGATTACATCGTTCTTTACATGCGACAGAGACGAAACACCAGTTCCCGCCTGTTGCAATCTGACGCGGTGTTAACTTTTGAATTTTATCAAGATAACGCAGGCTCTCATTTCTTCCAATTCTGTGTCGAAATCAAAGAACTTTCGACAGAAACGAGATAGAGCGATGACTTTTTTCTTAAATTAATGAAAAATAGAGAGAGATTATGGGACACGAAACGTTTCTTAACCTTGAAAATCTGAGTTAAATTTGCAGAATTTCAAGAAAATTGTGGCTCATCCAATAATGCCACGTCCGGATAGATTTCTTTCTTGAAACGCTGTACATGATTCCCCGTAGATTTCGTCACGCTGATCAACAATTAAACGTATCCGGAAAATTTGTGTGCTACAAACGTTTAAAGATGGTAAAGATTGCTAATAAAATGGTCGAAAATGGTGCCTGCAAAAAGTGATCGATTCGGCATGGAATGACCCCGGAGTTATTGGGTTTTGTAGATAAGGATTCTTGACAACGATTTTCGCGCAGCACGTCATCAAAGTATAGTCCCCCGTGAACATTTAAAAAAAAATTCCGATTGAATCGATGAAAAATTGAGTTGTCGGCAGATTTTTGTCCGAAAAGATCGCTTTTTCGCCCAGTGTGCGCCGCCGCGAGCAACGCCCACTGCAACCCAGTCGTATCGGTACGGCGAAAAATTTGCCTACGTAGTTTCGTGACCATTAGTACTAATGAACGAGATCGGATCGTTTCGCCGACTTCTGGCTTGAAATTGTTGTCCGGGAAACTTAATGCCGGGCCCTATCGGTTTCTATTGCGCCGCGCTATTCATTGAATCGAGCGAACTCTAATTGCCCTCTAATTGCTCGTACACCTTAGCTGCTGCTGGAAAAGTTTATCGCAGTTCTTCGTCGGTAATTGTATCGGGTTGTCGCATGCCGTGGGTGTTTCAGCGAAATTGTCCAGCGAATTACTATCATCCCGAGCTGGCTGTCTGAAAGCGAGTACAACAATTTCATAGTTGCGAAAGAGGTACGCCGTCCAAAGGAGGTTAACAGAAATGGTTCGCCTGCGATGATGACGTACGAGTTTCGCAGGGCAAGAAAAATTATGAAGCGCATTTGCGCCGCGTTCGGAGAGGTTGCCGTATCGATCGTTGCCCGTGGAGAATAACCCGCCAATGGGGAAAAGGTTCAATTTCTCGAATGCATGAGAACCGCGTCGCGCTGCTTTTTAAACAAAAATCCGACGATTCATCTGACGGCCGAACAATCGGGAAAAGTGTCTAAACGCAACGACAGACACATCGCAATGCTCGATTCCTTACTTTCGCGAAGCGCTCCGGAACACGGCCGCCGCGTTACGTCGCACAAAAACCCTAGGAAAACTCTATTTCGGGGAAAATCTTGATAAAAAGTGTTTGTAGCCGCCGTTCTTGCCTTGAATTAATAATAAATAATAAATTTTACACTTAAATTGTATATAAAAAATAAGTTTAAAATGAAATATAATTCAATTTAAATTGAAGACAAAAAAAAGGTAATTCCTTTCTTAACTTATAATTTAAAAAATAATAATTTCATGTAATTTAGAATAAAATAGAATGAAATGAAAAGTATGCGCTCATGCACAAGATTTAATGGAAATTTATAATATACAGGTAACGTTTATTTACAGTTTGGGCTCTATATAAAAATAATAAATAAATTAAAAAAATAATATATATATAAAAATTAATAATAAATAATAAATTTAAAATGAAATATAATTCAATGTAACTATAACGCACGACGAACCGTCAATTGTTCCAGAAGGAGGAGCGTTCTCACCGACATTTCATGAGATAAAACCAAAAGCTGCAGGTTACCGCAGTTGAACCTTGCAGTTATTGTTTACTTAGATATCTAAAAACGTTATTTTTCCATGGGCACGTTGGAGCAAGAGGGATATCGCCTTTAAAACTTCATTAACGTTGCTCTTTTCCACGTTTAATAGCATTATCTGTGAAACTGCTCGAAAAATTTAAAACAATCATTTCTCGCGCGATTTATTCCGGGTCTTCGTACTTGAAGGAAGCCAGAAAAGGAAATATTTCTTACATTACTACTTTCACAGGCGCATACGGTTTCTTCGAACATGCGCTTGAATTCATACCGAAAATTAGGTATGCTTAGCATGGCCCACTTTCAGACATTCTACAACAAAGTGAATTTGGATTTTCAACTGATTCATCCTTGAAACGTATTGATTTACTCTCCTACTAGTCAAGAATATAAAAGATTTGGTTTTTTAAGACACTTGAAAGTATGTCGTCCTTGCCGCTCTCAGACCGCTGTGCGTCGTCGCGTGTAACAGTTAAATAAGAGTAGAATCGCATTTGCCATTATCCCGTGGAAACGTCATCTGCATGGAGCGTAAAAAGTTTATCTCGCGAGCGTTCGCTGGTATTTTTAACGATTCCACTCGTGTGTCGCTCGAACACGCTAAAACCGGACGTAACAAACACGATTCCCGGAACGGAACACGGGCGCACAAAAGGAAAAGGGACGACAGAGGGTGGTCGGGACGGGGTTGTGATCGAGCGAACGCGTGTTCCGCGAAATTGTCGGCAAAGAACAATCGCTTTCAATCGTGTTTCCGAGTGTACCGCGCGCACAATGCCCGTTGACGGAAAATCAGTCGTAAAAGTACGTTTAAATCCGCGGGCGATAAGCATCGTGGGGTGTGAAGGAGTCCCGGCGTTGCCGGGCGGGTTCGTTCGCGACCCTTAAGTACGCTGCCGGACGATTGCATAAGGGTCGCGTGTCGCCGGACACTTAGTCCTGCCTCTTTCGAGGTACAACTTTCACTCCTGTAAACACAGCCCGTGGGCTGGATGGAAAGTTCGCTAACGAACGATATGAAAAGTTTTATTTCTCCGCAATGGGGTCCTGAACGGAGTCCTGCGGATAAACGTGTTGCTGCGCCGCACGGTGGGCCAGATCGACGAGCTGTTCATGGGCCAAACAGTCCTCACATCGATTTTTCACGAATGTACAATGTTTCTTAAATGTCCATTACATTCGAAAACAATAATATTAGTTAAAGTCATTAAAAACTCTCGTTCACAATAATCGTTCAAAGATCAAACTTTTTCAGATATAAATTCCTTTCCTTCATAACGGTGTCCTGAAAAACCTTTTGATTAAGTTACCAATTTTTTTTTAATGTGAAGAATGTATATCTATGTTGAGAACGCACCAGGAACTAAACATCATTGTTTATAATTTATTATAAACAAAATATTTAGTCAACTAAGGAAAATCGTCAATGTTTTTCACCTTCGACAAGGGATGAAGTTGCCATTCGCGTCGATTCGTGAGTTCTAACAAAGTGGAACATTTTCGGCAAGATTTGTGATAGTTTAAGATCGAAATCGTGGCCAAAATAGGAAGGAGTACAGATATTTCCGATAAAAATAAAAAAAAATGGTGTTCACCCCCACCCTGATTATTTATTTATAACTATATATCTTTCATTCAATAACGTTATAGCTGACGTCAAGACGAATCCAACGATATATTTAATGTGGTCTTTATGTTTCGAAATAATAGTGAACAGCCAGTTTTCAAATATTATTAATTATTCACACGAGTTTTCAGACATTTCCGGTGGTGTGACAAAACAATGTTTCCTACAATACGTAATCAGTCTTCTACAAATATCAATACAAAAAATTTCAATAATTTTTTTTTAATAAAAAATTGTGTTTACCTTGATTATTTATAACTATATATCTTTCATTCAATAACGTTATAGCTGACGCCAAGACGAATCCAACGATATATTTAATGTGGTCTTTATATGTTTTGAAATAATGGTGAAATAGGCGTGGACAGCTAGCGCGTCGATCTGGCCCACCGTGCGCCGTAACGAAACTCGGAGCGTACGATGGGCCAGGAATTTTTAGCGTACCCTGTGGAACCCCGCCGGCATGGGAGATCTGGGTTGCGCGGGTTACAGTCGCGCGGGGAGCCTCGTAAAACTCACGCGGCTCGTATAATCTAGCTCTAACGGCCGCGAATCCTGACAGATTAGACTTTTATAGTTCGCATAAATTCCCGTGCCCCGCGCCGCTCAGACAGTGATACCATTCGCACCGTGTATCGGCGTTATCGTAGCTATTTCGATGATTGTAATAGCGCGATCCGGATGTTCCTCGCGCGCGTAGCGTCGACGGGCCTCGTCCTTCGGATTAACCAATAAAGCTTTACTTCACTTTGATACTCCCACGGTATAATCATTGAAACCCCATCCCATTCGAGTAGCAGTGAAAACCAATGAAATGAAACTCGGTGATTGAAATTGACTCGGATTCGCGAGTACATATTGAACTTGATCCCATCCCTAGCCAGCGGTGCCGATATCATCGACGCCGGATCGCAGAAAACTGGGCATTCGCGTGCAAATAAATCCGCTTTATCTGACCCCCGGGGCTGGGCTGGCGGCCGGGGAGGGTGCGCGGCGGCGGCGGTATCCGGTCGTGCTTTTTGCAAGGAACGGGGACGAGATAACGGCCGCCGAAGTTCTGCGAGTGTTTCATAATCGACCAGGGAATTAAGGAATTCGTAATTTGTCCGGCGAACCAGGTGCTTTCTGGTGACCGCGTGATAACTTCGTCCGTTCGGTGTACGAGGTGTTGCCGAAGGTTCGTGGCTGTTGTCTGTAAACTTTCTGCACCGATCGCGGAGGTGTAAATCACTGGACGTAACGCGGTGATGAAAGAAATACAGCATCTCGCTGTAAGAAATTATTATCACCCGCTAATCTAGTTGTTCCACTTTTTTATACGGTTTGGCTGCTCTTTACTTTACCTCTTTACTTTATGAATTATGGTGTATTTTGTATGCAATCCAGTAGATCTGTACCCGGGGCGGTTGCTGGTCGAAGTTTCGATCCTGTGGGATCAATGGTTCAGGAGTTATGCTTGCTTAAAGTTGTGCATTTTTCAGTGTGTTTGGCAGGTAAGGGCGCCTCCATATATTACGCAGGAGAACCGCTAGATGGCAGCACGGGCACGCGTTAATGCTGATAATATAGAGCGGGATATTGCGATTGTTGTTTTAATTTTGGATGACATGGCCACGATGTTGCGTTTTAACTGGTCCGGGTTAGGTTTCTATAAATATTTGACAGGATATTTCCTCTCCAACGTTCTCTGAGATATTTTCTCTATATTATCGATATTACTGTGTGCCCGTGAAAGGCATAAATTTTGTCACAAAATTAACCACTTAGTATGGAATAACCCGATAATCACTAGAGAACGAATTTCACACTTTGCCAAAATGTTATGCTTAAAAATTCGACTTACTGATTTATTACCAAGCTGCCGCACTCTGCACGGCAAGTACGCATGCCTTCCCAACTGGGCCGTGACGTTCGTGGGGGTGTTCGAGTCGAAGTACGGCCCCGTGTAAATCCCGTCGAACCTCTTCACCAGCGAATGGGATCTTGTGCTCACCCCTGAAAAAATTCCATCACTTTGTAAATCTTCCAGCACACACGAAACTGTCACATGCAGCCTACCACACACGCACAAAACAGGAGTATTTCAATTATAAATATCACGCCGAAGGGAAATTGCGAGTACATATAGTGTTATACAATATTCATACCCGCAACCACTCAGTCTTTTGCCTAGTCTAGGACTGAGCACATTTGCCTTGATTCAGGTGTAACTGTCCCCCATAAACCAAGAACATGAGTGGGTGGAGCCAGTGATAAATACACAGACGGGAGAAATACGAATGGAGGGGGAATAGAGCCTCGGTCCTTTTTCGATTGATTGTTTTACGTCGCTTCTTCAACTGTTATGGTTATTAAGCGACGGGGATTAGGTTATTAAGCCTCGGTCCTAGACCATCTGTGACCCCCGAGACCCACACTACCCCTTCTGGGTATACGTAAATGTATTTTTTCCGCACGTCTCTAAACTAAAAAAAAAAAAAGGTAAAACTGTCCCCCCACCATTTTTCTTAGAATATCTCCCGTCCCCCACTCTAATTATCGAAAATAAGTAGTCAATAGAAAAGTGAAAGTCAATTAGTTTCGGAACAATTCCGTGGGCTAAATGGAAAAGGACGGCAGACCAGCCGCGTCCTCTGTTCAAGGGTGTAGCCTAGCGTGGCAGCCGCATAATATTATTGTCGCGCGAATTCCCGGAAAGGTGTAGCGACACGATGCATTTCGAGCGCCCGGCGCGCGGGCACGGAACGTTTACGAGTCCTCGAATCCCCGGGCAAACTTCAGCTTTAACCCCGTACGTCGCGCACCACATCTTAGATGGTTGCATTAACGTGGGTTCCGTGATCACGCCGGATTGTTATACCGACTGAATTTACATTGTACCGGATCTCGGGCTCTGCGCTGCGCCGTGGCCATGATGGAATAATAAAAGGATCACAGGAATATAGTGTATTTCGCATTCGTGACGTCCATGCACTCGCGGCTTCCTCCTTCGCTGCCATCCCCACCTCCACCAACCTTTGCTCGTCGCTTCTTGCCTTTCAGAATAAATCCTATCAGAGCTTCTGCCAAGCCATCGTGCCTTGGGGAAATGGAGACTAATCCCGGGATTCCGATTCGGGGGATCCGAAGACGGATCAGCATTCGGCCCGAAAAGCAACGTGGGCTTCGTTCCAACGACCTTGAGGGCCCCGCATCCGGTCTGCCGGCCGAAGGGAATAAAGGAGCCACGTATTTGTTCGCACATCATATTTCTCGTACGTGATATCATATCATACGCGCCCTGATGCACACCGTGATCATCCTCCTCCCTCCATCCCTTTCTCCATTATTCGGGAATTTCCCTCGGAGGATCAATTTGTCTTCGACTGTATTATACAGGGTGTTTCGTTTATCTGTTAACGGAAATGTCTTGTGACGCACTGAAGTTACGAAAAAAATTTCTTTACAAGAATTATTCGGTATGAAGGGTACAATCACGTAGTCTAATTTTTTTTAGGACTAGAATGGCGGGGAGGGGGGTTTCAAAGTCAAATTAAGTTTCTTAAATAGAATGTCCTATTTTTTATACCACAGATCGATAGAGTATCAAATTCTGAGTATAATAGTGTTGACCTTCATATGCCCTAAACCTAATAGTTAACGAGATATTATCCAGAGAAGAAAGAAAATTGTTTCGATAATATCTCGTCAACTATTAGGTTTAGGACATATGAAGGTCAACATTATTATACTCAGAATTTGATACTCTATCGATCTATGGTATAAAAAATAGAATATTCCATTGAAAAAACTTAATTTGATTTTGAAATCCCTCCTCCCCACCATTCCAGTCCTCAAAAAAGTTAGACTATATGATTGTACCCTTCATACTGAGCAATTTCTGAGATATTTCCGTTATCAGATAAACGAAACACCCTGTAGGTACGGTAGACACCCCTGTATAACGCGGTCAAAGAACTGTTTTAAAAAAGACTGTACACATCGATCGAAATAAACAGAAAGGTCGGATAAAAAACTGAAATTAAAAAATTAAAATCGAATCGAAATTGAACTATTGATTGAACATTGAAATTGAACTGAAATTTTATCTTCCAAAGCATTTGTTAGTAGTCTAATTTTTACATGTCGACAGAATGTTTTCAGCACTTCATAATTGTTTGTCTTGCGTTTTATATTCTTTATGCTTGAAAACATTTTCCAAAGCATTTCTACTTGTCTAATTTTGACACATCGACAGAATGTTTTCAGCACTTCATAATTGTTTGTCTTGTGTTTTATATTCATTATACTTGAAAACACGACGGTATTGTAATATGGAACACGATGGAAATATTGGTTATTGAATCGAAATTTATAAAATATAATCAATAAGCCTCATAACTGAGTTTACAGGCTTTATGTAATTATTGGACTATTGATTTTCTATACGTTAATGAAAGCTGTCACAGACAGTAATAATATTTATACGAAACGTCAGCGAAGGTTCGCCTCGATTCTGAACCATTAAAGTTTATGCAAAATGAAAATCTTGAATCCGGTAGAGTAGAAATGTATTTATAAATCATTATTATAATAGAAACGCGTTACATGTCGTCATAAAAAAGATTCTTCGAAGTTGTTAATTAGAAGACGACGCGCAGCTGCATAGCGTCCATTAAATCCAAGAATTACAAGTTGTTTTGTCTTTCCTACCATCAAACTAATTACAATTTTAAAAGTTACAGTTCCGGAGGAGTAGATTGCAAAAACGAGGTCGAAGAACTTGAAGAACATTCTTGCGTCTAATTGAAATACTTATCGACTACGTTTACGGTAACTCTAAGTTCTCCTTACTTCTTAAAACTATGTATCGTTTAAAATTGTTTGCAAGTTTCTTGTAAAACAAGCGTTACAGAAGAGAAAGAGAATTCGCTGTCTTATGGGTAGGAAACGACAGATTTCATATTGTCATAATCATATTGGTGTAAATTCACGGACACATTGTCACACAAACATGTAAAATACTATAGTTATCTCACATTAGAGTGTTCTTTATTTACACAATTATTTCTATAGTTCAACCATCACTTGACGGGTTTTACACGACACCTTTGCCGATGGTACCAAATGATCCATCCTGAGAACTAGCATATAAATTATTTTTAACAACCTCTTTGATATACAGCATTTTCACTTCACTTCCGCCAATTATTCTTATAGGCTTAACTAGCAATGTTACACATTCAGCTCCGTCGACGTATGCAACTTTCACAGCATCCATTATGAAAATGTTGTTACGCCAGTTTGCATAAACCAACTAAAAAGCTGGCTGTAACGATTCAAGGCAGTTACCGCGTTTTCCAGTTATCTGAATATAAAAGCACCTTATTATGGTATGAAATTCTGAAAAGCTTTTTAATTAACAATCGTTGAGGAAATATAATTTTTGCAAGAGATTTGCATTGCTTCTTCCCTTAACACTAAACCTACCAACACTGGTCATAATGACCGGTTTCAGATTTTTCATTTTACAATTATTGAAGTAATAAATATGATTTCATAAGGAATGGTTGCATACAGTTAGGAGCAAAAGTGAACACACATACGATATTTTTACGAAGAGAATTTTACTGATCGTGGTATTATTATTGTTTTGATAAAAATATAAACTTTTTCCGTGTAGTCGGTTTTGCACCGTAATTGAATGTTTATGTAAGTGTATGTTTATTGTATGTTATTACGTAATTGTATGTTTATTTTTTGTAAACAGTGACCGGTGTTATTCGAGTCCGGGAGTACTCTAGTAGTTGTACCTTTGTTGTTCGTGCAGTAAGACGCATTAACATACCGTCATGAAGTCATTATCTAAGACTGTGAAAGATAGAATTATTTCCCAATTAAAAGCTGGTTTATCAACGAGAAAAGTTGCCGAGAAGTTTGCAGTTAGTCAAGCTGTAATACAGAAAATACGGAAACGATATTGTAATAATGTTCCTACATCTTTCGGAGGACGTCCAAGAATATTGTCTTATCAGGAGAAGCAACGATTAACAAAATATATAACTTGAGAAGTCACGACGACGGCGTCGATGGCTGCAAGATTGTTGGAAAGCGATGTTGGAAAGAAAATAAGCAAGTGGACGGCTCGAAGAGCATTAAAAGGAGCTAATTTTATATCAATGGAGAAGAAGAAGAAATCTGCTCTTTCAAAGAAAAATATTAAAGCTCGTTTGAGTTTTGTCAAAAAATATATAAATTGGAATGAGGAACAATGGAAGACCGTGATTTTTTATCAGACGAGTCTAAAATAAATCGAATTTCATCGGATGGATGTTCTTGGTGTTGGAAAAGGAAACGTGAATCCCTTTTGCCGCGTCATGTTAAACAGACAATTAAATTTGGGGTAGGTCCATTGCATCGAATTGCAAGTACGGTAAAAATAATAATAATAATATCATCATTGCTTAAATTTTTTTGGAAAGCTGAAATATTGTACTTAATACTGTGTATTTTATGTTTTTTTAATTCTATATCAAACATTAAATAAAAATACAAAATATCGTTAGTGCGTTCAATTTTGCTCCTCACTGTAGATATCTTTAGTAGAGCAGGTATCACAATAGGGTCCGCACGAAGTCCAAATAAAATCAATCTTGTCATTTTTATAAGGGAACATGTACCAGTTACTTTTAAGGCTCGGTATAGATTTGTTTAAACAATCATTAGAGACGGAGAGACACCACTTTTGCACCCATTTC
Source organism: Lasioglossum malachurum (assembly GCA_028455605.1). Classification (NCBI taxonomy): domain Eukaryota; kingdom Metazoa; phylum Arthropoda; class Insecta; order Hymenoptera; family Halictidae; genus Lasioglossum; species Lasioglossum malachurum. The sequence continues at coordinate 2,307,967 of CM052312.1, forward strand.
TGAGGATATTTTATTAAAAAGATAAGGGTCCATCGGAAAATCGAATTATACCACGCGATAGAGCAGACTTTTATCTTGAGAAGCCACCCTATTAAGTTTCGAACGTCGACGAGTTGCCGCCAGTAGCCCCTTATTTTTTGAGATAAATTGAAAAATATCCTAAGAAATTGGTGCAAAACTGCACTCCGTCTTTAATGATTGTTTAAACATGTTTACCGTAAAGAACAATTCAATATATTTTACGATAACATCAGAATATTTGTTTAAAGTTGACAAATATGTCTTTTCTTCAAAGCCGTGTTCCTCACGAACTGTGCGTATAGGAGAAAAATTAATTAAATTAAAGAACTCTACTCTCTTTCTGTAAGAAGGACCCAACAGTATATCGGGAACAAATTTGGTGTTGGACAGTGACAACTTATAGCGTGCCTGGCGATAAGGAGAGCGGTGCATCACAGGCAGCTTACGATTGAACGTCGCGCCAGGGAATCGTTGCTCAATCGACACGCAACAAATACGAGGAAGCGTTTATCGGGGAAACGTTCGTTTGTTCGGCCGGATGCGAATATCGAACGATATCTCGCGCGGAGGACGCACGAATTCGCGTCCGTTCCCGTTGTCGGCGGGTATCGTCGCGCCGGGAGAGGCGGCGCGGCGCGGCTCCCGATTTATCGCCGATGCTTCGGGAGTTCGCGAGTTTATACGAGACGCCGGGAATACGGGATGCAGGACGGGCGGCGAAGAAGAAGAGCTCGATAAAACAGCTATATACCGGGGTAAAGTTTTTTGCGTTAGCGTTGCTATCGTTCGCAACTCGTCGTGCGCGTTATTTAACTTCTCTCCCGCGTGCACCCCTCTCTTGCTCATCCTCGAGCGCGTTCTTTCGCGCTGAACGACTTTCAATCCACTTCGTAAACCGCGGGATTCAGCGGTTCTTTTCACCGAGGGGGTGGGGAGCCCAGATAATCGTGTCTGAGTCTCTTTTGTTAGAAATTATCGAATTTCACCGAGTCCCTTAGTTATATCCGTTACTTCGCCGGCGAAAATTGCTAATTACAACGACGCCGCTTCGCCCGTCCAGCGATTGCCTTTCCCGCTGCGTTCGTAATCGCATTTTATCGAAACCATAACGATTTTAACGGTTTTCCCTGGCAATGCACTCCTTGTCAAAGACATAGTGTGCCATCTTTAATTTCTCAATGACGCATGTAAAGTTTTACGTTTTCGTGACGCATAATATCAAAACATTATGAGCTCAGAATATGCGGTTCGTTGGAAATAATTAAAAATATTACAAGGTTTAGTGTATAACAAAAAAACTTGATTTATTTTAAGAAAGAAAGTATGGCACATGTAAAATAAGAAAATAATAATGAATATAAGTTTTAACGAACAATAATTACTTATCAAACATGTATACTTATTTAATAATGGGTACATCCCCCTTTATTTTCTATTACCTCTATATTGTACGATTTTCTTTGTCTCTTTTCTTATGTCATGGAAATAATATCGGAACCCATCAGGACCACCCAGGTTAAACTTCTTTTCGTCCGAAAATAGTACCCTTCTCCATTTCTTTTTCCAATGCACTCTTTCTTTTGCAAAGCGTATACGTTCTGCTTCGTGTTTCGTTGTTAACGGAAGTTTCTTTCTCAATTTTAGCCTCTTACTATTTTTGCAGGATAGTAGAACTCGACGAACACATGAAACACCGGCACTAACACTAGATTTTTCCATTATTTGTGCTTCGTTGCTAACTGCGAGTTGGAAGTTACACGCAAAATTGCTCGCTTATCACTATCGGATAACGATGACGGCCGACCAGTACTTTTCTTTTTGCTTACTTCTCTTTATTACTTTCGATATTTTCGCTACTGATAACCGTTGCTGTTTTACTTCAAGAATTTGCTTTTCTTCAGACTCGTTTAATTTTTTTCCGCGTCCCATACTTAGAAATTTATATAATACTGTGCTGTAACCTTTACTCGTTGATACATCATGAAATACTGAACAATTTCTAAACATATTAACAGAGCGTGCTATCATTTCGACCTTAGTCTGGAACAATTTTTGTTTGTTTTATACAAGCATCTACGACATTGTGACTTATTTCCAGCAAGCTGCGTATTCTGAGCTCATAATTTTTTGATATTATACGTTACAGAGACGAAAAATTTTACATGCGTCATTGAGAAATTAAAGATAGTACACCTGGGCTATCTTTTCGACGAGGAGTTTATGTCTTCAAGTTTCTAGGAATAGCACATTGTAATACAGCGCGCTGGTATATATTTTATAGTTCTATTTAATCTGTGCAAACTGCGAAAGCCATAAAAACGTCACAATTTATATCGTATAACAAACGCGCTGGTCACGGTTTACGGGAAAATCGGAAGAATTATACCAACAACTGTACCCTCTAAACAACAGCGTGCGGCTGCCCCATAATTCGAGAATGTCATAAAAGTTTGCTTTTCGTTTAATCGCTTTTACAATTACTTCTAAACCAACTTCGTAAAGGCCGGAGTGGAATTACACCTTCGCTCCGTGACACAATCCCGCGTTTATTTTCCACTTTAAATTACTGTTCCCTTTGTTCCGGTTTTATGCCCGTTTTTCGTACGATTTTCCCTGGGCGCGACAAAGACGCCGCTGCTTAATTAACTAACCGATAATGGAAGCGAGCGACGCGGAGCGGCGGATCTTGCTCGGCGACCGAAACAACTGTTCCTTCGGATGCGCATTTCCCTCTCGGAGAAAAATAATGACAGTCATCGCGGCGAATGCGAACAACGAAAAGTGCCATGCCGGTTCCCGGTGACGTCATTGCGGAGGTACCGCGTCAAGGCAGCGTAAGGAGGCTGCATTAACGGTATTGCTGTTTTGTCCAACAAATTTTGAGCAATTTTCATCAAAACCACGAGTGTTTAAAAAAGCGGTAATTATTTACATTAGCGGCTTCCTCACCGATTCCGATGACGCTGAAATATGTCGTTAAGGTCATCATTCCGAACAACTTTTTCCTATACATGTTACCGCCCCGCTCTGCTTTAGTTTCCGAGATATTTATAAAAAAGTTTCAACATCTCAAAAAGTGATCGGAGAGTAGATCTGGGTTAGATTTGAAGTTGAAATCAATAATATTATATAATATATTATATACAGGGTGGTCCTTTTATCTTGAGACAGTCAATTATTACGGAAACCAGTAGGAATATGAAAAAGTGTTTCATATAAAATATTCTTTATATGAAGGGGTACATTTAATGGTGCTATGCACATTTTTTCCATTTTTCAAATGGAAATCCATATGTTTTACTTTATATTCTTATTCTACATCGAAAAATAATAATATTTCGTATAAAACATTTTTTCCTAGCGTGCACGGTTTTATTAAACAAATTGTGGTGAATATCCCAATATTTGTACCGACAAAAAAAAATACAGAAAATTGTAACACCACCTACGATGTTCGATGTACGACACACGTATTCTTGTCACCGCTTGATTGATTTTTATGACTTCAGATCAAACTCAGTATTTCTTTTTTCGTCCTAACGTAAATAATTACCAAGAAAGCTCATTCGGGAGATGATATTGTCGCGATAAGTGTGAAAAAAATATTGAAAACGAGAACCGAAGGAAACCAGAATCGTACGGAACGATCGCGGGGCACGAACGCCATAAGGACGGGGTTGCGCAAAGGAAAAGTGGAAGCACGGGGACGTGTCCACTCGAGGATGGCTCTCCGTTAGAAGTTTCAGGTAGATACAGATCTGCGGGCAACTTTTCGACAGTTTACTCTCCAGCGGCTGTCGCTTCTACTCCCGAGGCGAGGTTCAAACTCGCGGAGAAATATTATCAAGCAGAAAATCTCCGGCAACTTCTATAGTTTATTTCGAATCAGGCTATCCCCCGTTCGTGCGTTTCGTTTCAATTGGCCGATTCAATTTATGCCTTGGGTTCGGAATACGACGAGAAAAAAGAGAAAGCAAAAAACTGATAACTCGGGTCGCCGACCTGCTCGGCCGTCGAAGAATCGGCTAATTACAGAACGCTTAATTAATGCCGTGTTTACAGAATCATCGAAAATTCTGCAGCGACGCGGCGCGGCGGATCGATAAGCCGCGCGCACAGTGCACACTGGGACAAATGGGAAATCTAGGTGGAAAAAAGTCGTGTCAGGAAATAGATATACAGACTGGAAAAAACCTTTTCCTTCGATGATCAAATCCTAACGCTGCGGACAAGTTTGCTACTCGAACCAATAAAACGGGTGAAAAATTCAGATCCTTACACCAATGACCCTAATTAAGGGTGATTAATTAATGGTAAATATCTTGACGTCACGTGCAAGAATTTGTGTATGAAATTTTGAAAGCTACCTTCAATATCAAATACACCGGGACCTCGATTATAACCGGCTTGATCGGGAAACAAACAGCCCGGATAAATTAAGGCCCGCTGGATAATTGAGACCCGGGGAAATAATTAATATGTTCGTTATATTTCAAAATAAATTATTTGTTTTTGAAAATGTATTTGCCTTCATAATATAATCATATTTAAACGAATATTTGTTTATAATCGGGATCCAAAAATTTTATTCAAATAATTTCGAATAAAGTGGCTGTTTTCCAAGTGTGTTTTATACCCACTTTATACGAAATTTTTATTTATGTACGTAAAATCTTTGCTCAACTCTGCAAGCATTGTAAAAAATATTCGTACGCTCTTTAAAACAGAATAATTTTTTTATAATTGCACCGAACGACCTGATTTGTTATAATCAATTAGAAGCATTGGTTTACAAAATGGTATGCAAAAAAGATTTTCTAAAAATTATAATTTACAAGGTTACATGCAAAATAAGAAAAGGCGTTTTTTAAAACTTTTTTATTTGGGCCTTTAATAAAAATTTAAAATATATGTTTTGTTATAGTAGTTACACACATGCGGAAAATTTCGTCGAAATTGATTCACACACACACGCACACGAGGTTAAAAATGATGAAAATCGCAGTTTTACACAACTTCTGATCAGTTTCTGCTTAAAATCCACAAATTCTTACATCAGGCTCGAATAGAAACGTTCTAAAAAATCACCAATGCAAACCCAATGCTTCTAATTGATTATATAATAATACGCGTGGAAAACCACGCGCGGCAGAAGTGAAACTTCTTGCAGTCTAGTAATGTTTAGAAGTAAATTAAGATTGGAAATGGTAAATTTCCACGCGTACGTTCTTTTTTATACATAAGAATATTAATCCTGGGTTATAAAATACTAGTGTCACAAGTATAGGTACTTACAAATTTTTCAGAATCTTTTGTACCTCCGTCGGATCAACTGGACACTGCCATTTGCGCGAATAAGTTTGAAGCACAACACAACACATTATCCAAAATTGTGACAACGAACGGGAAGAAGTTACTCCGACCACGGTCAAAATAGTACTGAGGTTGTCACCTCGGTTCTTCGTGAACGGTTAAGGGTGGAAAAGTGGGGAAATTGTCAAAGAAATTCCTTGTGGCATTGTCTACGGTCATCAATGACGTCATTTATAACGGTAGTCCGCTCGTCGATTCGATGTGTCCGTCGCACGTGTTGTCGCACGTTTCTAATTTTTTTGTTTTTCTTAGAAAATCAACTGCGCTGCGACCAAAACATAGAGATTAGTTCTCTGCTCGCCGCGAGATGGGACAGCTTTCAGCGATATTCCCCCACTTTTTTTTACCTTTGACCGTTCGCTTTTTCATGTCGCGAATTCCGTGACGCGAATTAGGCTTGCACCCTGCCAAAAGAAGTTTCACTTCAAAAGTTCTAAAAAATCATCACCAGTGCTAAACCAATGCTTCTAATTGATTATATAATGATAAATAAGGTCGTTTGGTACAATGATAAAAAAATTATTTCGTTTTAAACGGCGTACTTAAATCTTTTTTACACTCACTGTATTCTCTCTATACTTTCAAAGTAATATCTGGCCAGAGAAATCCGCAATTTTTCAGCGATGCTGGTATTCGTAACATTTAGAATGCGCGGATTGTTGTGCCATTGGCGTCACCGCGGCGGACAAACGTCCGCGAATCCTGCACACGGTGGATATCTGCAATTGTGCCGTGTAATTTTACCACGGTTGTACACAACGCCATTTCGACGGGGCAAATACTTAACGCCCCACTCTGTGACGGAAACTGTACCTACCGGTTCGAGTACTTACGGGGTTTAACGGTGCAGCAGTAACAACAAAGTGATTGCACCATCGACATTGCTAAATACCTCGCAAGTTTTCAACAACGGCACCGCGCTCGTGAAAATTACCGCGCCTGGAATGCGAGGATAGAATCCGCCCGAAGTGCTGGCCAAGACTCGCGGAACAAATGGAACGCATAGAAACCGAGTCTACGGGGTAGACCTGAAAACGTCGGAAGACCTTAAACGCGATTTCGTCATTGTTGTCTAATTTTTGTTCCACTAACACTGACGATGACACACAGTCAATGTTAAGTCTGAGAGGTATAGTCAAAGGCTGTAGAGAGACTTCGAAGTAATAATAGTCCCCGAGTCACTTTAACTTTCATAAAATCCGTCGGTTTTATGCGGCAATGAAAACGTTCCAGAGAGATAAAACAGTTTGGACGTATTTAATAACCGCGATAAAAGATGTCCGAGTAAATCTTACGTTCCCGTTCTGCAGTCGTTCGATATTTAACCCTGCCGAAACGTTGACAGTTTCGACGAACACGTGCGCGATCGTTTTTATGAATATTTGGACAGGAACACGTCGTGAAACCAATTCATTGGGTCGTTCGGGAAGTCTCTCCGCCGATTTTCAATTATTTTTATAAACGCTTTATTATATTATATTGGGTTGGAAAGAAAGTAATATTTCGGTATTTTCAGGTGAAATAAAACCGAATTTCTTTATTCAAGCGATGAACTTTAATCAATAAAATATTTTATTGTTTATTCTTTTTATATATATAGACTATTATATATATATAATAATTTCTTTCATTCTTCAATAATGTTCTTTAGCTGCAACTAACACATTGATGTTTTTAAATGTTTCTCATTTGTTCACTGTTTTAAATTGCAACTACCCATATTTGTCATAAATGCATAAAATCCGCAGTATAATTATTAGATATGTAGGTATCTAATCATCAATTACTGAACATTTAAGTATTTCATAAGATATAATATCAATTTCATTGAGAGAGATGGGAAAAATGTGTAGCTACCGATGGGCAATACTTCGAATAAAATATTTCGTATCATTGTCATACAATAAACGTGTATTTTCTATACAGAAATTCCGGTTTCATATTTACATACCTTGTATTATTAAATAAACGTGATTGTTAGTAAAATGTCTTTTGTTCTCAATTTACCCCAAAAATCAGTGGACCAAAAAGTATGAATTTCTCGGTCTCGGGAAACAGTCGATACTTGAAAAAAAATAGTACAACAATGTACCCGAACTCGCTTTAAAGTGAAAATGTGAAAATCGTGTGAGACACCCTGTAGAATAGAAGTATTCTGGGTTGGAAGAAGTGTTTGGCTCCGAGAGCAAGGGTTAACCAACACTGTTCCGTTTGCAAAGCGTCTCCAAACACTGTATCCAGCGAAACGGGAGCGCGACGTCCCCACGTCTGCCGTTTGGAATCGAATCAAATAAATGTCGAGCGATTCGTGTGACACGGTGGATAGCGGTCCGGAGTGCGCTCGAGGATCGCCTAAAGCAGGATGACGTGCGCTCGGGTGCGGGCGGGGGTTAGGGCTTGCTCGTGGACCTTGAAGACGAAAATACCACGACAGTTTCCACTTAACCTCGAGCGACGGTAAGGAAGACCATGGACCGGTGTCGTCGTGTTGCCACCGGCGAGCGATTAACGAAACGCCGTCCGGGAAACCGGCTGTCGCACCCGACCCCGTCCGATCTGATGCCCTTTTCGCTGTATCTCGGCCAATCGTTCTACGCTCGATGAATCGATTTGCCAACGCGTTTCCGTTCAGACGGCGCGAATAGGATTGGCAATCAGTGCGCGCCGACCCGGTATCGCGTGCACCGGGGACGTGCACGACCAATCAAAGCCCTCCCTCCCAGGACACTCGATCTTCCGGACAGAAGGATCCTTCAGGGATGCAAAATATCGAGCGCAGGCGCCGACAACGGCGCGGCGACCCGCGACCCGGCGCCTGTGACTTCGTACCCGCCGCGCCGCACCGCTCTGCACCGCTCCTCGCCGGGAAACGAGCATAATCAGACGTCATCGGGGCTGCGTCTGCCGGCTACGGTCACGTTTTTTTAAAAATTCCAATTGAATCGATGAAAAACTGAGTTGTCGGCAGATTTTTGTCCAGAAAGATCGATTTCCGGCCCACTGTGCGACGGTCACACCGCACCAGCGTTACCATATTTTTATCCCTCTATCCCGCCAGGGCCGTTCCGCCTCTCGCCCAGTTTCGCAGCGTAGCTCGTTTCACGCGTACCGTACGCCAGCGTGTCGTCACTGTCGCCAGCGTTAGTGGGAAGAGTGCAAAGACGAGCTACGCTGCGAAACTGGGCGAGACGCGGAAGGGATAGAGGGATAAAAATATGGTAACGCTGTACATAATCAGACGTCATCGGGGCTGCGTCTGCCGGTTACGGTCACGTTTTTCACCGTCGCGTCGACGGTCACACCGGCTTGAATTATCTCGACGTCGCGGAACGGTCGCGATTATCGTCCGCGATGTTCCCGGAAATCGTGTTTCACGGCGAGATTACCGGGTCGAGGAACACGCAGAAACGGCGTTGAAGGGAGCAGATGGCGGTCGGGCGTAATGCGTTGTTTATGACCGATCTCGCCCGTAGATATCGTTCGTAAATTTCTGGGAGCTGGAATCACGCGCGAGCTAACTCCGCAAAAGGGGTTCTGCCCTACCTTCGTGTCCTCGAGGGTTGGCTCCGTCAATGGAGTCGCTTTTTCGGGAGGGTCGCCATTGATACGGCGGGTTTATTCATTAACAGCTGGCAAATAGAGGCGTTATTTGACGATTCGCAGGACGTCGTAAAGATACACGTCGTACGTTCCAGTATCGTATAAGTTTATTTAGGAATAATCGTGCTGGTCGTAAGGCACTGTGCGAAACGCAAGCGAGGTCGAGTTTCATTAATTTCGGTACGTTAAGGTGAAATAAAACCGAATTTCTTTATTCAAGCGATGAACTTTAATCAATAAAATATTTTCTTGTTTATTCTTTTCGGCAAAAATCATCGAACGACAGGGAAACTATCTTATTCATTAAAATTCTCATTGCTTGAATATAAAAATTAGGCTCTATTTCACCTTGAAATACTGAAATTACTTTCTTGCCAAACCAATACATGTCTATTCACCACACACATGGACATAGGTTGAATCGTTTCTGTTTGGCGTCCACGGAAACATTGATAACGAAAAACTGCATTTTCGGCATTCAATGCTTTTTTACTACAGAAAAGGCAAGAATGCTGTTCAAGTTGCAAAGAAGATATATGCTGTTCACAGAGACAGTGCTGTAAGTGATCGAACAGTGCGCGGCGAGTGGTTTATGAAATTCAGAGGGGGCGAATTTAACCCTTAGCGACTCCTCCCAATATTGTATAAGTTTATTTAGGAGTAATTGTGCCGGTCGTAAGGCACAGTGCGAAACGCAAACGAGGTCGAGTTTCATTAATTTCGGTACGTTAAGGTGAAATAAAACCGAATTTCTTTATTCAAGCGATGAACTTTAATCAATAAAATATTTTCTTGTTTATTCTTTTCGGCAAAAAACATCGAACGACAGGGAAACTATCTTATTCATTAAAATTCTCATTGCTTGAATATAAAAATTAGGCTCTATTTCACCTTGAAATACTGAAATTACTTTCTTGCCAAACCAATACATGTCTATTCACCACACACATGGACATAGGTTAAATCGTTTCTGTTTGGCGTCCACGGAAACATTGATAACGAAAAACTGCATTTTCGGCATTCAATGCTTTTTTACTACAGAAAAGGCAAGAATGCTGTTCAAGTTGCAAAGAAGATATATGCTGTTCACAGAGACAGTGCTGTAAGTGATCGAACAGTGCGCGGCGAGTGGTTTATGAAATTCAGAGGGGGCGAATTTAACCCTTAGCGACTCCTCCCAATATTGTATAAGTTTATTTAAGAGTAATTGTGCCGGTCGTAAGGCACAGTGCGAAACGCAAGCGAGGTCGAGTTTCATTACGTAGAATTACCCGAGTATGAGAACGACGTGTCGACTAAGAAAAGCATACGAGGAGAGAGAGAGAGAGGGAGAGCGGGAATAATTATCCCGTTAACAGGTTAACGTCGCGCAGTCTTTCACGGAACGGGGACAAGATAATAGAAAAGAGAGCTTTTGTGCTAAATAGACTGGCGCTCGAATGATTAAAGTGTTCGCTGTTGTTGTAATAAATTACCGGTGCTGTCAGTGTCGCCGTCTATACAGAATGCCCCGCCATGTTGTTATTATTTTATCTCCTTACGGGATACTGTTCCAGGCCAATAAATCTGTCAATCTATTCTATGTAGCTATTCAGCCGTATATTGTTCGGAGAATTACATGGAGGCAGTAGGGACCACCCGAGGCTTTCCACTCGGAGACGCATTCTTACTGCGAAACCTTAGAAGCTTCTCGATGTAAGTCGTGTGCTCTTTCAGAACACAAGTGGTAATTACATATATAGAACGTTGAGGAGGTATTGTCGTGCTCTGCGGACGTATTAAGAACTGGTCTAGCGGCGTTATAGCGTGGCGCTATAGCCCATGTTTATATGCAAATCGCGATACGAGACCCCAATATATCCGAGAAAATTGAGCACAATTTCTTGTCCAGCGGCTTTTATTTGATTCTATTCAACAGGAAGTGCTACTCGAGCCATCTTCTAGAAACAGACAAGTCCATTTCGCTCGACGACTTCGCATTAGCAACTATGATTGTGCTCCGAGGACGTTAATTCTAGTCGAATGCGAGTCGAAGAAACAACGGGGCGAGCAGCAATTATAACTCGATTCGACTTAATCACATATTGATAGTTAGTCGGGTTAACTGGCGTGCAATCAAAATATGCTTCTCGTCTCCGCTCGCCCTCTCGCGTCCTCTCCTGATTATCGTTAATACGCTTATCGTGTAGTCGAGCGTAACGACATGCGCGTCTAGATTATTAACTGAGAACAATTACGTGTAAACGAGAACGCGTTTCGGGGCCGTGTTGCGCAACCAAGACAATATACCGGTCGTCGGAGGAAAAAGAGAGAGAGAGAGATAGCGAACGGATGGAGAGGCCTGCGATGCGAGAGGGCGGACGGGTGGTGAAAGTGGAAATAAATTTCTCGGAAACAGAAAAAGGATTTCTGACGTACATTTCCCCGGAGACGGTGCCCGGCGGACGCGGAAACTCGAGCATCGGCCGGGACACGGCTTACCGACCCGCTTTATTAGAACGGCACGTACGAGTGTTCGATGTAATTTTACGACGTCATCGGCCACTAAACTCAGACATAAATCTGGATTTTCCGTCCCCCGAAGATCGCTTTTCCTCGCGCCCCTCGCCCTCGGGGCTAACTCGATTTTCTGTCTTACCAGTTCATCAAACATTTACGTTCCGCTACTTCCACCGCGCACTTCTCCGACTCCGCGCCGGCTTCAGACACGGTCTTTCATTTTCGTTTAATCGAGCGAGATTCGGAGAATAATTATTTATACCCTTCGGGGATACACGATCCCCCCCCCCTCCGTATTTTCGTGGTATCTGTCCGGATCGGTGTGCCGACGTGTCACGTTCCCGTCCGAGCACGAATAGATCTCCCCGATCGAGATCCCGGTTCGGATCTCGTCAAGTTATGCATGTTCCCGATTGGTTTTCGTAATCCAGGGGACCGTTCACAAGTCCGATTAATAATTTTCAGCAGATTTACTTTTTACGATGCGGCGTCTAGACACGTTAGTCTGTCGTTTTATCGCCACGGGTTCGTCCACCGATTCGAATTCATCTGCCATTCCCGAAACGGTGTCCACGGATTCACGTTCACAAGAGTTACACTCGAAGTCCGACGATCAGTCAGGCCAACAATCGTCACGATCGACCGGGAGATGATGCCGTTAACGATCTACCCGCGATACACGTCACACGCACAACGTCGTATCCGCCGGAACGGTTTCCCGTAGTAAGTGGTGGCGGCGATGGCTGGCGGGATGCTAAAACCTCGATTTCGAGGGAAGAACGGCGGTCGGTTAATCACTGCCAAGTATAATCAGCGGCCATCCCCGTGATTACGTTACGGCTCGGAAGCGCATAATGCGTAGCGTCGATGTAGAAATCGATTTCTTGCTGCGCGGCAGTTGACACAGCCGCTAGCCGCGGCCGGTCAGCGAGAATTTTCACGGGCCTCGGGTCTCGGCGAAATCGGTGTTACGGAGGATTCGATAAGTTATTTAACAAATTCGCCGAGGGCGCGTTGACCCAATGGCGCGCGCTGTCCATCGGAAATAACCGCATCTCGGCGAGATCCCTCTCGCTTTCCCTTTCGTTTCTCCGGGAACGAAGCAGCTCGAATCTTCGGGAGCACAGCACGCCGCTTAACAACGAAATTAACGTCCGGCCTAGGAATATGGAAGTTTCTGGCCGGGCGATCGATGCGGAAAACCGCTATCGAGTACGGGCGAAGTTAATAAATCCTGTTTACTAGCTTCGTTACTGTCCAGCGAGCGAGTAAAGGGGGAGTGAGGGAGGGTCCTGAGAGTGCTCCGGCGGAAAGGAAAATTATTGGTGATCGGACAAGGGTTCCAGCCACCCCGGTATCGGAAAGGACCCGTGTCCTGGGAGATCATTGAGATAAAACATGTCCGGGGTAGTGAACCGCGGGGCTTAATGCACTCTCGATTGAATCAGCAAAAAGTTGCGTGGAGCGAGAGTACCGGGGGCGGGCGTTCGCAGGGAAGCAATTATCGCGATGTCGTGGCACAACGGGAATGTCTTTACGGGGATCGCGCGAGCCGCGAAATTGATGACCCGTTGAACGAAGATCCGGGTGATTGTGGTGGATATGTCGCGTGGTGACCCGTTTAGAACGGCTCTCCATTACCTATACTCTTTTGATAGCCGCGAAGAAGCCGTAAACGAGACGCGGTAAAACTCCGTGCCGCCCGAGCGTCGATTTAATTGTATAATTAAACTGTAAGTTCCTCGTCGGGAGTGGCGCGCTGTCTTGGCGAGTTCGTGCGAGTCCCTTGCCGGCGATGTTAAAAACGTGCACACGGCGCACACGGTGATAACCGTTCTTCCGTCGAGGGAGTATGAAAAAGCTAACCGTATCATCGGGAAACAGCCGCGAGAGATGAAATCGATAGACATGTCCCTGAACGACGTCACAGCGAAGATGAGGGTATACGCGCTACCCTTCTGCCTTCACCGACACCCTGCCCCCCGTGTCTCTCTCTCTCTCTCTCTTTCTCGCTATCTCTCTCTTTTTCTCTTCGCTTCCGATGACAGAATCATCGAGACGACACGGTGACCCGACAAGGATAGCGACGAGAAAAGAGCGGGCGGCCGACCCGGGGAGAGAGACGAAGCGAGGCGCACAGGGAAAATACAATACCGTCGGCGCGACAAACAAGGGTAGCGCCAGATACAGCCCTGGGCCGGGTCCGGAGGCAAACCCCTCCCCCTCGATGAAATATCCTACCAGGCCAGCCAGTCCTCTCCTTTTTCCCTCCACTCGCGTATCTCGATCCTTGCGCCGATCGATCCCGGATCCACGCGGATCATCAGCTGCTCGATTCTATCTACGGCGGAGCAGGAGCAGGAGCAAGAACAGGAGCAGGAAGAGAAACCGGAGCAGCAGCACCACCACCACAACTAGCAGCAGAGGCAGCAGTAGCAGCGGAGCATCGTGGCGCGGACTTGCACGCGTGCAAATTCACGTACGCACAGTTACACCCCAAAATCTGATCGATCCATCCGCAGTACAAGTATCCACAGCCCCGCCTCCCCCTCCCCCTTTTCACGTCACTCGTCCACCCCGTCCTCCCACCCCCACCTCCTCTTCCCTCACTCGGCCTCTGTGGAAGCAAGTCGACAGTCAACCGGGGGCCTGAACCTAGGGCACACGAGAGTCACGGGCCAACAATAGCACCTTTACTGTCTTTTGTCGCGGCTACCGAGCCAACACGTATGTATGCACACTCTCTTTCCCTCCAGCGGGGGGATCCTCTATCTTTCAGGAGACAGAGGCCTAGAGAGCGAGAGACAGATGGGAAGAGAGCGAAAAAATAGGTGGGGAGAGGTAAAAAGATCGATAGACGATCCGCGATATAGACGCACGCGGCAAACTAGGTACGCGCGGTGAGCATATGTCACGCGATGGGATTGATCTTACCGGTGATGCCTAGAAGAATCCAGCACACGAGGCACAAGACGTAGTAGTTCACGTAAGAGGATCTCCTCATGATGACGAAGACAGTGACGACGACGGGAACGACGACGACGACAACGCGATCCCCTTCGACGGGTCCACTGACATCTCAGAGAACGACCAGCACACACCAGTGCACTGGTGTCCGTCCGGTGCACCTCCTCGCACCTAGTCCTCTGTTATCACGTTGCTCATCCTCCTTGGCTCGGCGCTACCAGGCCTCGTGCATAGCACCCGTCGCACACCGGTGTCCGTTTTCCTGGTCCAGATACGCGCACGTTTCTCCCGTAGATCACCACCCGATAGGCGTGTTTCGTTATCTCACTGATCACATTATCTCCCCGATGAACTGTCGGATCGCGCACCGTCGATCTATGGTACTCGATCGTTCCTCTCACGAGGTGCCCGCCGCGTCCCCCGTTCCCCTCACTGCGTTCGCTCAAAGTGACACGCAGCTGCCCCTCGGTCCGAACGATTTAAAAAACGCTGCTACCCGCGAGCTGTCACCAGGGGCTTACTCCGACGCGTGGTTACGCCGTTTTTCGCGACGATCCTTCGACACGGCTAACTACGACCGAGTTTTGCGTACGGCTCGTCTGCGGTTCGTCGTCCCGGGCGAAGCTCTGAAACCGCCGGGCCTCCAGTGGCACTGCCCGCGCCCGCCCGGGGATTCCGCGCAGGCGTGCTCTTTCTCCTCTACTCTGCCGATCAGTCAGCCTCCTCCTTCCTCCAGGCCTCCAACGTTCGCTCTGTCCTCCTTCATTCTTATCCCTTTCTCCTGCTCGGTCTTCTTCCACGATTACTACTACTACCGCTACTACAGCTACCACCACCACGGCAAATGTTGTCGTTGTCGTCGTCGGGCATCGTTGTCGTCGTCACCACTACCCTCGACTCTGCTGCTGCTGCTGCTGCTGCTTCTCCTCCTGCTACTGCTGCTGCTGATTCTCCTACTGCTGCTTCTGCTGCTTGCTTCTCCTGCTTCTGCTGCTGCTGCTGCTGCTGCTGCTGCTGGCGATGCTCACGGTATTACTACCACCGACGACGACGACGTCGTCGTGGTTGCTGCTGCTACTGCCGACGTTGGTTGCCTTAGCGTCTTGTACGCTTCTTGCTCTTTCAATCCGCGACGTCTTTCGTCCATCCCCTGAACAAATTTTACGCTTCTTACGACGTTAACCTTCGGTGTACTGGTTCGTATCGGGATTCGACAACGTTTCGGCGGTGCCGACTTGAAAATGGCAAAGCTAGGGCGTCCTCGAGCTCTGGTCTTCTTTACCTCGAGTCTAGGATTTGTAAATTTGCGGTCCCGTCAATCGACCAGGAGTGGGTTTTAATTAGCCGGGAGGGTTTCGCGGAGGGCTGCGCGTTTAAACGAATTCGCCGGGATTGCAATCGACGGCTCGACCCTGCACCGCGCTCTCTCGGCCCGGCCCGACCCAGCCTGGCCCGGCCCGGTCCAGCTTCTCTTTCCCGGAGACTTTTAATCAGCTTTCGCTTTGGCTCTCGGTCTCCTTCGGTATTTACGATTCTTAATTCAGCCGTCTGATTACTGTTTCCCCACGCTTTTAATACCGGCTGCTTTCCCGTCGCATTCGCCCGTCCCTCCCGCGGCTCCTCCGTTCGCAGCGCTAACCCAGAACTCCGCAATTTCGTCCGTTTATTCGCGGACGCGGCTTCGTTCCCCCGTTTTCGTATCATCTTAAGTTTGCATTAGGGAGCGGCGGAATTGCAGTCTGATAGCGGGACCGGTTGGAATTCCATTTTTCTGAAAATATCGCGCGCCTCCGCGTATCTCCTTCCCCCCACCCCACCCCCGGGAAACACGGTGAAACAGAAAAAGAGAGAGTTTTGTGTTTTAGCATTCGCTGATTATCCGTCGCGCCGGACGCGGCCTCCGCTTCAAGGAGCGTAATGAATCCTCCTTAGGATTGTTTCGACCTATTTTTTCGTCGTGCCGTGCTGTCGTGTCCTTTCATCCCCCGTTCCCGTGATTACCGTTCCTTTCGCCGATGTTGCTTCTGTTTTCCTGGTGTTCCGGGTCGCTTACGATTATTGCATTTTTGCTCCCCATCGCATCGTCCCGATCGCGTGATTCACGGCCGTAGATACTCCGAGTGGCCGCGACGTTAATCTTATTCAACGGGAGCGCCGTCGAATCGGCCCACGGAATTAGATGGCTCGCCGACGGGATTAATTGATCTTCATTCGATTAGAATTCGGGGGTACATACGTTTATGTCGGCCGTGATTGATTACCGGTCGTTTCACGGGAACAGCTTTTCGAATTAATTCGCTTCTAATAAAAGTCAGGCCTCGTTCTCCCGTCCATTCGTCGTCGATCGCGCCCGCTGGCTCCCGGCGCGCCGTCCTTCTTCTCTATTTATAAGCAACCTTCCGCCCGCCCTTCTTCTCCGCGCGTTGTTTTCATCGGGCGGAGCGTCTTCTCCCGCCGAAAGCAAAACAACGCGAGCCGATCGGCGGCGACCCCGCGGTTTGTCTAATACCCCGGTTTAATTATGACAAAACGCTATCGGAACGGCAGCGTTTCGAGCGGCCCTCTCCCACCGTTTTCTACGGGGCCGCGAGAGAGCCCGGATTTTCCCTTTTTTCGCCGCGAACAAATTGTGTGTCCTTCACGGCGTTAACCTTATTCTCAGGAGACCGAACGAACTGCTACGGGCTCATATTTCCTCGTAAAAGAAGTGCTTTCCTTTCTTTCCACTCTTCAGCTTCCTTCTCTTTTTTCTTTTTTTTTTCTTCACCCGCGCCAGTCCCTCCGCCGGCCTCGCGCTCCCCGCTCATTCCTCTCTGGCCTTTGCTCGACGAAACGTATTTTAAAGCGTCTTCTGTACCGGGGCAACGCTGACGCGGAGTTCTCGCGGGAATGAAATATGCAACGTTGTATTACATTCCGCCGGTTACGCCGCAAAACGTGGGAACGCGTTAATTACTCGTTGCCGGCAATTTTATTTCAAACATCTTCATCAACGCACAGAGGAAATAATACGATACCCTTCAGTCGCCCACGGTTCTTTTCTCCCCGGATGAAAATATCCACCTGCCTGCCTCGCCTCCTCTTCCCTTGTCCGTAATTCCGCCAGCGGGTGGGGCGGGGGGGGCAAGCCCGAAAATTTTCTTAGGCGAAAGATAAACATCCGCTCCGCCCTTCTATGGAGTCGACGAAGGTCCGAGAGGGGCGATGTTAATCCGACTGACAAGAGCGCCGGCTCCCCCATTAGATAGATCCCAGGGCACGAGAACTGAACAAGTCAGTCGAAAGAGGGTGGCAGGGGCGGGGGAGGGGGTGGGGGTGTGGAGCGCAGCCGGGCAACCTCGTTCCTTTAAACTTTCTTTTTCACTTTCATTGTCGTCGTCCGGACAGCCCTTTATTTTTTTTATCCTCTTCTCCTCCGCTTCCGCCGTTGTTCGTCCGCACCCTTTCGAGCAATCCACAATCTTTTGTAGCTCGGCGAAATTTTACACCTCTTTCATCCCCCGTCGCCGGCACCGTTGTAATTATTCGCGGGGAACGCTCGGAATTTTCTTTAAACCGGGCCCGCGTTATCACCGGCAGCCCCGCGGATTAACTCTAACCCTTTCAACGGTGTAACGATTTTTATCACTACCACTGTCCGCCGTTCTCCCACACAGCCCGCCCCCCCCCCCGCCCCCGGGTTTCGCTTCGCTCGCGTGAAACCCGATCCTTCGCGGGGAACGTTTTCACTGGAACGAAATTACTGGAGCGTGTTTCGCGGGCCAGAGCAAGAGAGAGAGAGAGAGGGAAGCGCGAGAGAGTGAAAAGGGAAAGGGCGCGTGCGGGGGAGGCGGACACGTGTAAACGCCGCAACGGTTCGTTCGTTTGCTTTAAATTATCGGCTATTAACGAGGCCGAGTGTTTGCGTACTTTTCGACGAGCCGACGCTATTTTTCACGAACGTTGCACACCCGCAAGATTAGGATAATGCACGGGCGCAGAGTCGCCCGACACGAAACCCGAAACGAACTCTGGGGTTTGTTCGGCGCCGGGACCGCAAACATTTCGGTAAAAACGGATCAATCAACATTTACCTTCAGATCGTTCCTCGTTCTCGTAGGCCAGCGCCATCCCTTCTCCCCCCGCCGACCCGTCGCCGCACCAGCCACGTTCCTTGGCCCGGCGCGGAGCCCGGGGACATTAACTTTCCAGCTACGTCGGTGACTGTTCGATTAGAATTCGTAATTTTGAATAATCGACGACAGAGGAGAGACGGTCTCCTCGCTGTGTTCGCCAGGAAATTTCGAGCGAGTGTCCCGAATATGTAAGCTCTTTCGCCCCGTTTCCTTCGACGCGCGGCCCGTCGAGATTAACCTTCATCGTCGGAAGTAAGTTTTCGAATCTCGGTTAAGTTTCCGGCTGCCGAGGAATTTCCATGGTGCGGTAGACTGGCATTTCGTAAATTGCAGAACTTTTCTTCTCGCCGATCTGCCGCGATCTACCTTTCGCACCCTTTCCCGTCCTTATCCCTTTCTCTTTATCGATCACCTTGTCCCTCTCCCCCCTCTGCGGACTCTAGAGCTGTTCTTTTCATTTATTCCCGCGGATTTCTTTATTTTTCGCCGTTCCTCCCTCTGTCGTTCCTTGCCGCGGCGTTCTTCGTTCGCAGTTTTTTTCGCCGATTCTTCTGGCTTATTCACCGGAACTCCTTTCTCCACCAGTCCCCCCCGCCCCACTCCCTTTTTCGTCTGTCTTAATTCCATGGCTGGTCCCGAAGGAAAATATCACCGCCGCCCCCTGAAAAACTCGTATTTCACCGAGTGCAAGTCGAATGAAAACTTTAAACATTCTTTATCTGTTTGGCGAGCGCGTTGTAATTTATCATTATTTTTCTGCGTTGAGTGGGGTGGCTCTTGGTGGAACGGCTTCTTGCGACCACCGCCGAAACAGCTCCGGTTAATGAGAATAATCTGCGGATCATTTCAACTGTGAAAGTTTCGAATCCTTAAGACTAATCATCGGTCGAAATAACCGGTTCCAGATTTTTTAATAAATAAAAATAATTTCATGAGAAATGATTCTGTAGATATCTTTAGTGGAGCATATATCACGATTGGAGCTGCACAAAGTCTAAATAAAATCAATCTTGTCACTTTTATAAGGGAACATGCACCAATTACTTTTAAGGCTCGGTAGGTTTAGCGTTAAAGTGATGAAATTTTTCAAAGAGCATCGTAAAAAAGAATTTAAATTAGATTCCTGGTAGAACAATTGACAATGCACTGTACGATTGTCAGAAGCGGTTAGGGGTGAGTTAGGTTTTCGAGTTAGATTGCGTGTCCGTGATGTTGACTGTTAGAAAGTCGGTTGAATGTTCGCGATTCTATTGGTCGATGCATGTCGATAGTAAACGAGCTGGAGTCGAGTTCGGAGACAACCTTTTAGCGGAAAAGCTAGCGGTATTGTTCTCGGATTTCTCGACATTTACTGTTTAACTTTCGCCCAACCGATATTATGACCCTTGTTCCGATCGTGACAAATAACTGGATCAAACAATGCTCTATGGCAAATCTGGTGTGGGTTAAAACTGACTTGTAATTGGTTTTCTACGTTATTGTTCCCCTACCTATTCCGTCTCTAATCTAATTTTTTTAAATTATTTATTTAGAGGTCGCATCAACATCAAGGTCATTAGCGACCACAAGGATTATAACATCTAATTACAAATTTAGATCCTTATACTTAGAAATAGTTATAAGTACATTGTGAAGAGATCGGTTTGCAGCTGT
This sequence comes from Lasioglossum malachurum, assembly GCA_028455605.1. Taxonomy (NCBI): domain Eukaryota; kingdom Metazoa; phylum Arthropoda; class Insecta; order Hymenoptera; family Halictidae; genus Lasioglossum; species Lasioglossum malachurum. The sequence goes on from CM052312.1 coordinate 2,328,195, forward strand.
CATACAGGGTACAAGTAAGGTTTTAAATAAATATCTCTTCAGGTTATTGCGATGGAAAAAATGTTTGTTAGGTGATGTGGACGGTGTCAATAACTCCTAAACAAAGCCGCGGATAACATTTTTGCAAAGGAAAATGTTGCTTCGAATGGTGTGAGGAACCTCTCGTTTCCGGGATGTGCAGGAATTTTGGGACACCCTGTATCGGTGGGGGATGAGGGGGCAGGGATGTTTCAAAATTCTGTATAAGTGAGTGAAGTTCGTATGGCCTATACAAAGTCGCGTGAGAACAACCTGGTCTCTTCTGTTAGTATAATCTGGTGGCAGTCATTGTTAAGAACATCTTGCCTTACTAAGGATAGATTGGAGGGAGTGGAACTGGTCCATCCTGCATTCCATCCCACTGCAATTTCTCTTTCAATTTGCTTACTCATATCTCCGTACGAGAAGGAGCATTTCGCAGGTATTTCTAATTTAATTTTGACAGAAAATATTTAAGAGCTGTAGCTAAGAACCACCCACTACCGCACGCTCAAACTCTCGGTCGTGAACCCCTTGACTTACGGCGGCGAGCCGGGACTGGTGACACGGTTCACGAGCGAAAGTTAACAAACACGAGTGTCACACTCGTGGTTCACTTGTTACGGATGTATTTATCGACAAAGGGAAATCGAGCGTGTGGTCAGACGGTTGTTGTTTTAGAGTGCAGGCGACCTTTTCGCTGACCTTGCTCCGGCATGGTCACCAATCGCGCGCGCGCAGGCCACGGGGCTGGAAATTCGAAAATCTGGAAAAGAGAGAGAGAGAGATATCCGCGACGAACAAATCGATCCGAGACTATTCGAGTTTTTCGTAGTTTACATTCGGCCTGTTACGCTTGTGCCGTTAATGCGAATACAGCGGCAGCGGCCTGACCATTCGCCGCGCGGTTCGCACTCCGCGGGAATGGCTTTCGCACCTTCGGCAAACTCGAAAAAATCGCGAGCAACGAGTCCGAGCCACTTCACCGCGCTCCTCGCACCTCGGGCTTCCTTCCATTCCCATTTATCAACGGGCCGCTTTCATTTTTCATTTTTCTCTCCCACCCTTCTTTCCCCGTCTGCCTATGCATACATGTCTCTCCTAACCCCCACTGCTACCGTGACGCGACGTTCAAGCAATTTGCGTTATTCTCGACGGGGAATTCGTCCATCCCCGGAGGAACGGTACCGGAGCCGCTAACTTTATGGGAAGATCGAGCACTGTCGGATTTTTCCCTGGGAAAACCGAAGGGAAAAACACAAGGGAGGGATACGACGGGATGGGGGAGGTGGAGAAAAAGGAGTTCGGAAGCCTCGGGCCACTCGCATCAAGCTTGTAGGTACGCTCTGTCGCTTCACCTCCAGACGACCTACGGAATGTGTCACCGCTCCGCTGGAAAATCTTTCGCTTTTCGAGAGTCCGGACGCGCGCTCTCGGCCCGCAGACGACGACGGTAGAAAACCAACGGGCAAAAGATTCAGCGCGGGCCTGGAGCCTCGGAACGCATCGATAAAGATAAAGTTTACCAGACGATAAACTTCCACCGCGACAAAAACGCCCCGCTCGCATCGACCGGGCTATTCATTTCCCGGGGAGGGTCGTCGCGCCGCGCGCCCGCTCCTTTTTAAATGCACGAGGGGTGCGTTTCTCCTCGACGCGTGAATCGCTGGAAAATATTAATATCGCTGCATCCTCGGGGCCCGCGGAGATTTACATTCGTATACGCCCAGCTGTGTATTACTTAATTACTGTTTTATTTACGCGCCGCTTCGTTCGTGCCGTTAAGTGTATTTCGACTGGCGCATATGGAACGAATGCACCTTTTATAATCTCGGGGAATGTACGCGGGACGCATCGGGAATCGTATTACCCCGTCGACGGAGAAGTTCAGATCAAATAAGATTACGGCGGAACAACCGACGCCGAGATACTGGTTCGTTAACGGTTGATCTAATTAGAGGCGGATAGTCTCGATAGAAATCCGTATATTTTTAACCCGGAATTTACCGATCGTTCGAACGCGATTAAGAATTCGGCACACCGCAGAGCACCGGACCCAGACAGCTCACGACGTCTTAAACGCGTCCATTTTACGTCTATTTTAGGTCTGAATGTCTTACGTCATAAAAAGACGTCTTTATTATTAACGAATTATAGTGTTTTTGCTTCAATTTTTATATTTTAATTTCAATTCCAATTTCAATTCCAATTTCAATTCCAATTTCAATTCCAATTTCAATTCCAATTTCAATTTCAATCTCAATTCCAATTTCTATTTTTATTGTGATATTATGGTAATTATAATTTTTACTATTTTTATTGTGTGTGATTTTAATTTCAATTGTTATTTTTATTACACTGTTTAACTTTAAACTCGTTTCTGTCGAAATCTATTTTTACTCTTCCCTTCTTCTCCTTTTTAGTGAATTTTTATATAAGCATGGTTTTTAAAAAGTTTTTTTATACATTTTTTATTTTCTACTTTTTAGTCTATACATATCGTGTAATCGATTTTAATTACCACTTCAGCCAAGATCTTTTGTAAAAGGGAAAATATTGTGTCATGATTAGATAATTTATTACCCTGTTTAGGTTATATATAGGATAGTCATTTTTGATCCCACGAGTATGGCAGCAAATGTTGTCATCGGAAGCAAGTGTGTATACAAAATTTCAACAAGATTGGACTATAGAAAGAGATTTAAAATTCGATTACAAGATTTGACGTATACAACAACATGGTAAGTTAATATAAGCGTGGTTAATTACGTAATTGAATTACATTGGATTTCAATTGATACAATATTATTGAATACAATATAATTGAAATACAATATAATTGAAATACAATATAATTCAAGTACAGCTCTCCAAATTATAGCCCAGAACTTTGAAGAAGTGCGATATATTTTTATGTTTTTCTTTCATATACTTGTTTCCTTGTTTGCTGTCTGTGCGGCATAGTTTCTATTCCTCGTCCTCGTTCGTAATACGTAACGCTATTTCATGTTTATGGTTGAAATTTTAAAAATGTGTAACGCAGAAGTTACTTCTGTTCAGATATTATAAATTTATAAATAATAAATTCCTTCTGTTCGTGAAACATTCACATGGATTTTTCAAACTCTTCTTACCTATTACTTTATCATTCTTTAATTTTTAATTTTAATTTAATTACATCGTAATTCGTAATTAACGTAATTTGATTACAAAGTATTTTATAATTGTACGCAATTGCAATTACGAATTACATTGTAATTTAATTGAATGAAGATCTGAATTATAAATTACGTTGTTACGTAAGTTACGTTACGAATTAATAATGTAATTACGTTCTAATTAATAATTCCTGGAGTAATTCAATTGTAATTCTGCGCAACTCTGGCGTGGGGTAAAAATACGCGGATCTGTGTCAATGGTTGTGTACTGCGTCAAATAACGAAGATATTTTCAGTAAAATATAGGTCCACATTTGTACAAAATATGCATCTGCACTTTGCAATTGCTTGCATGTGCACACACAGGTTGGCGAACGGATTCTTCTTTTTTTTTCCGGCACAACAGAGGATTTAAAAAACATCGTTGCTCAAGAAATTAGAGTGATAGACAATGAACGCTCGCGCAACGTCATGAATAATATTTGCATACATATGCGCGAGTGCATGCAACGTCGCGCGATGTCCATTTAAGTAATGCAGTTATTAAAATAATAAAACCACTTTGTAATTATAAGTTATAACACAGTCACCGCTATTTTCTATCCTCGAACGTTTTACGGGCTGGCGGATTCGTTTTTCGTAAACGCAGCATGATTTTGCAATCGTCCGATGCTTTCATTCCCGAAGGACATTATTTAATCAAGAACATTAGACGTCGCTTCGGCTCAACAGCATAATGTTTTGATGCAGTTCCAGACGCTCAAAGTCTTCCTCTCCGCCCGCTTTTTCTCGAATCTTACGATCTTAAATATGACCCAATGACGTTATATGCCGAAGTTCGAAGAATTGACGAAGTTATAAAACTTTGAATAAGATAGCGCGCTATCTTGTAGTAGAGTCCATTGTTCGGAACTTTAACGGGTCATTCCTCCTTGGCACGATGAAAAAGGTCCGGTTCGTTTTCTTTTTAGTGGAAGTCTATTGTTTAAGAAAATAAATTTTCGCTAATCATAGCTCTCGCCCCGCTCTTTAAGATCTTTTAGCGACGTCGAAGAAGAAATCATACAAACTAATTTAATTTTATTTCGAGCATTTTTTATCTGGCTATATACCGGAAACGCCTGAGAAATCGTGGCGACAGTTACTCGGGACACCCTGTATATATATATATATATATATATATATATATACATATTTATTTTACACGGGAAAACCTCAAGACGCTTGAAACAGGTCACCCGAATAGTTCCTTTATCTTTCGAGATAGAAGAAAATGTTTCAAACAGAAGCTGTTTGGTTTCGAGGGCCTGAAAGACTTTCAGATTTTTATTTATGGAGAAAACTGAAACAAGAAGTGTATAGCGAAAACGCCGTCGACAAAAGAACGGATTCAAGAGGGTATAAGAAGAGGGCCGCGCTTCTCTAGATTAAAATGTAATCCAGGATTCAATATTTTCCATATTAAATCGCTCCGAGGCGGGCAACGCCGTTCAAAGTTGCTATTTTACGCGTCTGCGTCAGCGGCCTGCACGTAAATCGGCAAACTCGGAGCCTTCGCACAGAGAGCTGGAATCGCAAGAAGCTCGACTACATTTATGTCTCTGTTAATTAAACATTATTAAGTACGAACAGAACGGTTTGGGATCGTAGCATTTACTTCTGGTATTATTCATTTGCTAGAATGAGGAACTGTCTTTGTGTGAAAATAACCTTAAATAGTCTGTAGTATTGGGTTGTGTAATGAATTCTCGGAATTTCGTGTTTCGTTAGGTAAAGTCACAATCGCAAGTCCTTTTCTTGCTCTGCAAACCTATCTGCTTCACTTTTTCGAATTAATTAATTTTAATCAATATTCAGGCTTTTTCAATGGTAGTTCCAGGAGGCAGAAAAATTCGTTTTCGACATCTGCTCGACATCTCACTCAAGTTGATTTGAGAATTATAATTTACAATGTTACATGCAAAAATAAAAAAGGCATTTTTAAAACTTTTTTATTTGGGCCGTTAATGAAAATTTAAAATATATGTTTCGTAGAACTATGTTAATTATACTCATGTTGAAAATTTCATCGGAATCGATTGACGCAGGAAAAAACGACACGAAATGTACGATTCTGTGGATTTTAAGCTGAAACTGATCGAAAGTCGTGTAAAACTACGATTTTTACCATTTCTAACCGCTTGTGTGTATATACATAGCTCGTGTGTATGTTAATCGATTTCAATAAAATGTTCTACAAATCATATATTTTAAATTTTCATGAAGGACCCAAATAAAAAAGTTTTAAAAAATCCTCTTTTTGTTTTTGCATGTAACCTTGTAAATTATAATTTTTGGAAAATCTTTTCTACATATCATTTCGTAAACCAATGCTTCTAATTGATTATAAAACATAAGGAGGTCGTTTGGTACAATCATAAAAAAGTTATTCTATTTTAAGGGGTGTATGAATACTTTTTACACTCACTGTATATACTTTACACAGGAAAATACAAAATTGCGGGAAAAAAATAAAACACAAAAAACGCTGGAATTTATTACACAACTAAATATTTACAAAATTTTTAGAGATTGAGATGGTCTGCTGTAATCGTGGTTCAGATATTTCTATTTTCAGCATTGCGATATTATTGGTTTTATATAAAAAGATGATATGTAATCGATATTGCCTAATTTCTGTTGATGTGGATGATATAGGTGTTTGTATTTAAATTCTGACGAATGCTATTTCTGGGCGTCCCAGATTTTAACGTTCGAAGCACTGCCAGAAACAATGAATAGTAATTCATAATTTCCTACGTAATCCTCATATCGTAACTTTTTTTTAATAAAGCTTTAAATGTTTATATAACGGCTTCCCTTACTTAGAGCCATACCGACAAACTTTTCCCGTAAAAACCTGGTACACTCTGTATATTGGATGTGTATTTTATTAAAAGGAATGTGGCCCTGTTATCACGACATGCCTTTGCCATAAATAATTCCCACGTATCGATTCGTGAAATGACTGCGTCTTGTTTTGGTGTGGTATTCTAGTTGTGCCAAAATTACTTCGAGTATCGATTTAGCAACGAGACGGCTACATGATGAATTACATAAAACATTACCTTAACAATATTTCCTAAAGTATCCAGCATTCGGCAACGATATGAAAAATCTGCCGACAACTCAGTTTTTCATCGATTCAATTGGAATTTTTTAAAAAATGTTCGTGAAGGACTGTACTTTGATGACGTGCTGCGCGCGAAAATCGTTATCAAGAATCCTTATCTACAAAACCCAATAACTCCGGTACTTCATCCGCCCATACCATAAATTTGCATGTCACAGCTGAGTTGCCGAACACTTCTTAACCCTGAACCGCGAAATTTTAAACTGTAAATCTGGCCCTGAGATTTACCAATTGAATAGAATTACATTCGGCACTTATGAGACTTACCATTAATTTATTGATCCAACAGCAGCGTTTTCGCTTCTTCAGAAAGAACTTCCTCGTGCTTGCCATCCTTCATTCTTAAAGAGTTTATAAGTGGATCGGATAATAATAAACATATACCGTAAAATGTCTATATTTGTCTTTTTGCGGCAACACATTCGAGAGTTTTCGCCTCGTGATTTCCTGAAATCTGAACCTGATTTCCTGATTTACAGTTTAACATTTTGCGGTTAGGGTTAAGAAGTGTCGGCAACTCAGCTGGGACATGCAAATTTATGGTACGGGCGGTTGAAGTATCGGAGTTATTGAGTTTTGTAGATAAGGATTCGCGATAACGATTTTCGTGCAGCACGTCATCAAAGTATAGTCCTTCACGAACATTTTTAAAAGAATTCCAATCGAATCGATGAAAGACCGAGTTGCCGGCAGATTTTTGTCCAAAAAGATCGCTTTCTCGCCCGCTGTGCGACGGGCAAACTGAAAATCTCTGGACAGTCTAACCAGGGCAGGGAGGGGTCCACCAGCAGGAAGGAGTATATATCCCGGGAAATTAAAGGAAAACAAATTCCGAATCGGAAAGAAAAATGGAACGGTACGTGTCCTCCGCATTCGATCATGTCCTCCCCCACCCCTTCGTGCCCGGGTATGGTTACATAAACTCCTGGCAGATAGTAGCACATAGTTGAACACGTACTTCGGGAATTCTACGGTTCGGCAACGAGCGCGCCACTAAATTCCGAAACAACGACACCGCGTTGATGGAACCCGATACTCGGCGCGCGGTTTCGCGCGTTCGCCCGCGAAACGGTGGGCGGCCGTAAACGATTCCTGGCCTGCCATTATTTCCGGTCTGGCTCGGGCGAAACACCGTCGCCACTCAATGACAGTGGGATATTCTATTTCGAAGGGAGAGGCAACTTCTGTTTGAATACACGTAACGGCCGTCGTTCAGCCCGGGAGAGTTTTTAAGTGCGGATGAAAATTGCCCCTGCGGCGAGCGTTCGGGGGAGCGAAGGGGTTGCTGCGATGCCGGCTCTCGCGGCGCTAAATGGACGGAGAGGGAAAAAATGAATTCCCGCGATACGAGTATAAACGTCGTGTGCAGCTGCAGGTGCATCAGACTTCTTCTCCCGTCTTCCGTCCCTTCCGAGACGACGGCTACGAGAGAGATAGAGATGGCGAAAGTCTCTCCGCTGGTTTCCGCACGCGCGTCTGGGCTCTCGACTACGTCTCGCTGAATTTCTTCCGCTCCCCGGAACGTCTCGTCGATTGATAACACCGTCGCTCGCTCGCTCGCTCGACGGAAATATTCTTGTACGTGTATGGCTCATGCATATGTAAAATTTCAATGTCGCCCCCCCCTCCCGCAGCCGCCCCCCAGCCAGCCGGATCCCCGGACATATATCCGACCCATAAAAACTGTCCGTCTGTTTTTACTGTTATATTCTTGCCGGGAAAAGAGTTCCGGGGCGCGGCGGGCGCTTACGGAATTTACATCATAAATAAGGCATTCTCAATGGCAAGAATTTTTATATTCTCCGCGCGGGATCGTAAAATCGCTCGGATGACGGGGGCAAGCCCGGCCGAACGAATGGCCGACCCCGCCTTTTTGTCCCCGACGACGAATTCCTTATGATAATTCCTCGCTTGCTCAGCGGAGTTTCGTTAGCTTCTCTCCTCTCTTCGATCTCCGGGCCCGTCGCCGGGAACGCCGCCGTCTGTCCTCTCGATCGATCATTGGGTAATCAATGGCTGCGCAACGGTACGGTCCCGGCTCTTCGTGATAATTGCTGGTCGTTTTGCTCGCCGTGCAATCAAGAAAGTCGCATCGAGGCCAGTGTCGCAGAACTCGTCTCCCACTCTGCCCTTCCCCTTCCACGACGCTGTCCCCCCCAACTTCCGGCGCCGCGTCACGTGACTAAGCCGGTAACGACGGAGAGAGGGTAAACCGTATTCCCCTTCGATTCCCCTTCGAGTTTCAAACGGCGAGTGACTTTTAAGGGAGTAGACTCGTTTCCAGGATTGCAAGGGTGCGCGGTTCGCGTTCTCATTTCTCGATTATACGAAAATGAGGGTTTTCAGTAGTCAAGAACGCCAGATAAACGATCGATCTAGGGCGCTATCGCCCTCGAAAGTCCTTTTTTATTCGTTTGCGAGGCGTAACTTGCATTATTCGGTAGCGTAATTTGCATACACAGCGTAAGTAATTTGCAACGAGGCAAATTACGCCTCGTGTTTAGGATTAAGCTTAGTGTTAAGTTAGTTTTAAGACGTCGAGGGCGAGCGACACGGACCTCGGTAGCACCCCGCGTCACGCGGACCCAGGATTTACGCTCCTGAGGATCAGCTGTACGCGAAGTTTTTGGCGATTCCCGGTATCGCGCTCGCGATGCGTGATCACGAGTTTGCCGAGGACCATCGTTAATCGCTCGCATCACCGTACCCGATTAGATTCGTTCTATCGTTCACACGCTTCACACGTCAATCGCGCCCACTGCTCAAGTCGTTTTGTTCTGCCATTCGAGATCGACAATCTCGCTCATCTCGATCGCGCCAATCCGTCTGGACTCGGTCCTTTTTGCTCGTCATTCACGCGATTGCGTGTAATAAACCACGTTTCATACGTTCCATACATTTCAACGTGCAGCAAATTCTCAACTTATTTCTTTCGATCTCTTATCGTTCGCGCTTTCCCATACGATTTCCCATTCCGGACTCCCGTCTGTGTTCGCACCCGATCAGTCCACTCCCAAAAACCACCTTCGTCCCGGGTTCCCGAACACCTCGTGAATGAAAAAAATAGGACTTTTAATGGCGATAGCGCCCAAGATCGATCTTTTATCTGGCGTTTTTGACTACGGGAAACTCCCATTGTTGTATTATCGAGAAATGAGAACGCGAATCCCGCACCCTTGCAATCCTGGAAACGAGTCTACCCCCTTAACACGTTGTTCGGCGTTAGGTTCGTTGCGTCATCTCGGTCCGTAGCGTGGTGGTATCGAACTCGACGCAACGGGCAACAAAACGATGCGAACCATACACTATTTACCAGGCTAGATATTGACAACGAGGAAGACATTTGGCACGGTATCGCTCACCGGGGAGTCAATAAACTGGATACAGACAACACAGGAATTACCCACTATGACTCTATTCACCCAGGACTAAATAGACCCGATGCAAACCACATGGGAATTATCCGACACTATACTGCTCATTGGCGACTCGATAGACCTGATACGAATACCCTGGAAGACCCGATACGGTCCAAATACGACTAATTACCCTCTGCAATCGCGGCGAGAAGAATTTTGTGCTGTGCAGCTTCGAACAGTTTGGACAGGTACGACGATTTTCGAACATTCGGCTGGTCGTTGCTTTTCGAATTTTTCTTCTGGTCTCACGAATAACCGGATAACTGTTGAAACTCGGTGAAAATCGGGAAGGAATTGGATTGTTCGAAGAAGTTCCGAGGGTGTTAAAGCTACTATGAAATCTTGGGATCGGAAACTATTAAAAGATTTAGAGGAACTCGGGGGAGACGGAAGGAGGCTCGAGTCACCGGGCAAATTAAGCGTGATGGAATGCTATTAGATTTTACTGCGTTTATACTTTCTGTTATATTGTTAGTGGTGTCGGATCGCAAGTGAATTGACCTACTTCGCGCGACGATCCGTAACAGGAAGCAGAATGGTTTCCCCCGATGTATCGCAGAGATATCTTAACGTATCGTGGCGTTGTGCAAATACGTGTCTCAGTTTCGCGTTAATTTGTACGGAACGGAAGTTTAGTTACCCCTGTCACGCCGTGTTAGTGGTTGCGATGCAATGAGACGGACGTCTGAAGATAACGCAATCCTGTTTCATTATAATTCCCTATGCCAAATGGATCACCAGTTCAACGTTGACGCGGGTATCGCTGCGAGATCGAGCTACCCAATCGACTTTTTTATTCGCGAAAATTCACCTGCCCTTCAAGCGGAATTACTCTCTCTATCTCTCTCTCTATTAATAAAATATATAAAAAGAACTTTTTAAAAACCACGCTTATATTGAAATGCACTGAAAAGGAGAAAATAATTTTTTTCCTGGTTCTCACTTAGCGCGAAGAGAATTGCAGAAGAAACCTTGGTTAAAGAAAGAGCATAAAGTGTCCCGCTCACAATAAATATGAGGACAAAGTGGCGAAGACTCATATTTACTGACGAAAACAGATTTAATTTGGATGGTCACGTAGACGTAGACTATTACTATCATAATTTGAATGAGGAACAGCAATTTTTAAGCCGTCGCCAAAACAGAAATCAAATTTATAAAAGAACGAATGAATAGTAAACGGTATATAATGTCGCAGTCTACGCGGCGAAAGCGGTCAAGAAATACTTCTCTTCAAAAATTATTCGAGTTTTAGAGTTGCCAGCAAGATCTCCAACCTCAACATTATTGAAAATTGTTGGGGACATCTTGCCAGAGCTGTGTACCAACATGGCAGACAATTCCAAAATATTAACAATTTAAAGTATGGGAAAATATTAGCCAAAACAGTATTAAAAAATTGTATAAATATTTACCAAACCGAATCATTAAAGTCGTTAGCTGTAAAGAGATACTATCATGTATCTCTATATATCGCGCGTTAATAATTCTACTTCATTCAATAAACGTAGATAAGTTAATGAAGCTTCGTTTCATTTCATTCATATCTGTTAAGAAAAAGACGCACTAAAAATATGTGTATAAAAAAATTGAATTTTTAATATTTAATAAACAGAAATTACATTAATTTCAAAGTGTGCTATCTTTTTTTAGTGCTCCACGCTTTTATTTTTATAGTCACTGTATGTCATGATTTTATTTAAATATTACATTAAATTTTTCTATCTATTCCGACCTTAATTTTATAACAGAAGAAATTGCTTAAAATTCTGTGTGGGGAAAAACATTATTAATCATTTAACTAGATTCTGTATTCTATGAAGAACCTCAGGAAAAAAATTATTTCCTCCCTTTTAGTGCATTTTAATATATGCGTGGGGTTTTTAAAAAGTTTTTTTTATATATTTTATTTTTTCTACTTTAATTGTCATCGGAAGCAGGTATAGGGCTATGGGAAGAGGTTTAAAATTCGATTACGAGATTTGACGCATACAACAACAAGACGGCAAGTTAATATAAGCGTTATAATAGATATTTATGTCGGAGTCAGTATCATATTTCGAGTTTAAGACGGCAATAAGCGGATTTAATTTCACGAGGAGAGAACGATTATTAAAATATTGAAAAAGTTATCGAATAATAGGCGCGATGATAGATTGCTGCCGCGAAAGGCATGACTAAGCGTTTATCAAAATTTCCCGGGGAAAATCTGCTGGTTCAACATGAAGTCGATAAGATGATCGGAACAGAGTTTTCAGAGATTTGACCTCGCGGGGAATATGGTTATCACGGGGAAGTGCAAATCGTAAGATTTCTATCGAGATAATATCTCCTACGTCACTTAAAGCAAACTCATCTCGATGGTATTGGGACTTGTTTGAGATATGTACACACGGCTCGAATTGATCCAAGTTCGATCGGTGCATCTAATACATATTTGATTGGAATCTTGCACAAGCCCTGAGAATGCACACCTGATCTAATTTATATCTAACCTCGCGTACAGCAGATCTAACCCAGAGCCAACCTACATAGCTGACACATATGCCTAACGCGAATCTTATTCAAATAAATATGACACAGCAAGAGAGAATCAACGTAAACATAATTTATGCCAATATAGAGATATTATGGCATAACAAAGTATTCATCCCCGTTTGAAAGGTGATATTATCTGCCATATAAAATTACCGATAAATCCGTCCCGCGGAGATAATTAAAATTTATTACAGGATATCGTTGACAAAATAGGCAACCAGGATTCGATTTGTGTCGGTATTGATGTGCATATAGACACGGATGCCGCATAAACTGCAAATTATCCGGATACTTTCAAACTTATGTACATTCATTAATTTGTTCTTCGTAATTTAATTGCTCATGGATTATTAATAATGCTCGATAATGAAGCTTCATGATTTCAGTTCATTACGAGATGGATGGACCTTGGTAACCGATGCATATTTTCTGTTTCGTAGTAGCTTTGTTGCACGTCAAGGTACACGCTCGTAGTCAATTTCGCATTTTCTATATTAAAAGGCCGAGTGATCTGATTTTATCAGAAATACTGAAATGTCGTTTCCAATAAAGACGTTCATTAAATGCCACGAAATGAATTTCGAAGTCAATATTATTAAACAGTGGAAAATTTGTTGTCCGAGTACATACCTGGGGTAAACTTTACTTTACCGGGCTCAAATTTTGTGCCTTTTTCCTACAAATTATGATGTATTTGGTATGTAATCCAGTAGATTTGTACCCGGGGCGACTGCTGATCCAAGTTTCGATCCTGTAGGATCAATGGTTCAGGAGTTATGCTTACTTAAAGTTGAGCAATCTGCAGTGTTTCTGACAGGTAAGGGACCGCGAGCCGCTTACCAAGCAGAACCGCAGGTTCTTGCCCCACCCCCCGACATAATCACCAACCGTCTCATTAATTATTCTGCTCGGTAAGCGGCGCGCGACCGTCACAACAAACCAATATGGGGGCGCTCTTACCTGTCAAAAACACTGCAGATTGGTCAACTTTAAGCAAGCATAACTCCTGAACCATTGATCCTACAGGATCGAAACTTCGATCTGCAGCCGCCCCGAGTAGAAATCTACTGGATTACATAGCAAATACGTCATCTATTGATATGTAAAAATGGATGTTTGTATATATGTATATGATTAATAGACTTCGAAACTGTTTGACCGATCAACATGAAACTTGGCACATATATGTATTTTTTCATGGAGAAGGTTTTTACGCTATTCAATTTATCGTAACTCGCCGCTGTAGATGGCGCTGCAATACATCAACTTCTATACCGTTGAACCTATCGCTATGAAAATTTGTATGTATAGGTATTTGAGCATAAGGAATATTTTCGCGCTATCCACTTTGTTGTAACTCGCCATCATATTGACGACAAAACAGAATAATCTATGATTTTTAATGTCCTTCATAAGCAGCCCCCGTTTGATTGACCTATTCGGAATGATTTGCTCTGTAATGTTCTCATTGCATTGGAATTCAGCCGAGTAGATTGATCTGCGTTTGAATACAAATATTTGCTTAGTATTTTCAAATTATCAAGTTTTTTCTTTGTTTTTTAGTTCGTGTTTTTTCCAGATGTCACATCTGTCACAGGTAAAAACATGCTTCTGAAAAGTACTGAGCCACAGCAACGTGCTGCGGGGGAAAGCTATTGTACTAATTTATAGAAGGCACAAATTTCGAGTCCGGTAAACTAAAAAGCAGCCCACACCTGTTGTCCGAATGCTGTATTATCCAAACATGTTGTCTTCTGGCGTCCGCGCAGTACGTTTCATTTATACAGCGTGAGTGGTCGCCTAACGTTTCTACGGCCACAGGTTATCGAAACGCTCGAATTGAATGTATCTCGCTGGCAAAACAATGAAAACGACTCCTCTCGCTCGTCGGCTAATAGGCTTAATTAAGGTGTCCAAATACGGAAAGTCTATTACTCGATCGTAACACATTTCAAAAGTCAGCGGCGCGGGAAATGGAATTGTGCGAGGGACGGGTAAGCACGAATGACGGTCGCGGACCAGCAAAAAGCGGCCGATTACAGTAAAAGTGAGCCGCGGTGGGACGGGTAACGGCCGGCGAGAGAGAGAGAGAGAGAGAGAGAGAGAGAGAGAGAGAGAGGGGTAGGGGTTTAAACTCGATAATTCAATGCGACGAGCAATTTTCGTCCCCTTTTATGACGGCCGGCTCCACTTTTCTGGGGGATCGTCGCTGAACTTTTCCGCCCCGGGAACGGATAATTAAGAACGTTACCGGTACGTACGTGATTCCAAGATAATTGGATGCCGCGTGACAACCTGAATGTTTTGATGCAGTCGCCCATCCCCCAACCCCGTCCCCTTGTTCTCGCCGCGCTGCACCACGCTGCGCTGCGGCTGCCAGCGTGTGCCGTCTATCCGGGTTGCCTATCCATTTCCGCGGAAAGTTAATTTGTAGAAACCCGGTGAAACACGTAGAATAAATACGTGCCCTATCCGCGCTTAACGTGCCGGTCATGCAGCCGCGCTATATCGTTCTCGTTTGTCATGCACCGAGCGACGGCAACGACGTTATCGCGCCCCCGATTAATAATCCCTGCCGACAAATCGGCTCGACGACAGAAAAGACACCGGGACAAACAAAGACGCGAGCAACGTCCGCGATTAGACGGGCCCGGATCGGATCATCGTTTTGTCCCGAATTATTGATCGAAGGACCAACGGAGTTCATTAGACCCGGGCGAGACTGATCGACGAATCGGAAACGGTTCCTGCAGCGTTCCGGCCTTTGTCGACGATCCGCCATTGTCTCCGCGGTCGGCTAATACCGGTATACTCAGTCCCCCGTAATATCGGAATCGTTACACAATTCTGCGAAATATCCGAAAATCGAAGTTGCAGTTTCACCGCGGACCAGTTTTCGCGTCGGGGGCCGGTTTCCCACAGAGAAAAAAGCTCGGACGCGCGGGCGGATCTAAGGGGGCGGGGAAGAGGGGTGCCGGTCGCGCGTGCACGGTCAAATTCAATCGATTCGACACCCAGCTCTCTCCTTTATTTCCCCATTCGCCGCTCAATCAAAAAGCACTCGATCAGAATTTCCCTTTGCCGTTGATTTCCTCGTGGCCGGCGTTCGACAATTAACACAGTCGTTAGAAACCGGCCGGTGGCCTCGATATCCGACCTTCCGTGCTGTTTCTCTCCTGCGCGTTCCGGCACGCCTGTGCCACCGCCTGTATCGCCGCCGCCGCCGCCGCGACCCACCCCCCCCCCTTGTACCACTCCCCACTCCATCGGCATTGTGCTTATTTTTCCAGCACTGAAAATGTCGCTGGTATAGCTGGTAAAGCGAACAATCGGGTCACTGTTACGACGCGTTTGTTGTCGAGGGACAACCGGCAGAAACGGAGAAAAAAGATTGGTGGAGGAAGAGAACGAAACAAAGAGAGAGAGAGCGAGACACAGAGGATGGAGGAAGCGAAGAAGACCGGAGGAGCTGACGGGGAGAGAGGTTCGCAGGACGCGAGTGAGGGTTGAAAGAGAGAAAGATGGGGAGGAAGAGACGGAGAGGAGAACCGTGTCGGTAAAAAGAAGGACCGAGAAGGGAGGGGGCGGGCGAAGATTCAAAGCGGCGGCGGGAGCCTTTCGGTGGAACCATTCTAATTGGGGCAGATGTTAATTAAGGCGCGCTTAGGCGAAGACGACGAGACGGCGACGACGTGGACGGGACTTTGTTCGCGAAAATAATGATCTTCCCATTATCCGGCACGGCCGTCCGTCCTCCCTTATCCATTGTCCTCTTCATCGTCCGCGTTATCGTCTTTATTGTTCCCTTCGATGCGAGTCCCACCCCTCTGTCCTCCAACCTCCCCCACCCTATCATCCACCGTTTCACCCCTATCTTCGTTTTCTTTTATTCCCGTATGCCATTCGCGAGTGCATCCGCGGCGTAAACGTCGGGCCTCATTGGAGAAGGAAGAGGTTCTCGGCCCCGTCGGTGGCTCCACGTGTGCACCTAATTTCGAAGCATCCGCGAGACCTACAATTTTTTCATTGTCGAACTGATTTTATTTATACAGTGAAAGCTCCTTCGTTGGCCAAAGGCCGGGGGTTTGAGCGGACAACGACCGTGCCCCGACACTATTTTTGATTTATGGCTGCGTCTTTAGTGAAACGGCTAGTTAAATGACAAAGAAAAGCATTCGCAGTCGAAAGCAGTCAACTGTCTGGCTTCATAAAACTCCTTTTCTCCTTGGCATATTCCTTTACTATTGTTCTCAGGGTTGCCGTATTCTGCTCTCGCCAGGCCCCTTACCCTTCCGCCTCTCGCCCAGTTTCGCAGCGTAGCTCGTCTCACGCGTACCGTCCGCAGCGTGTCGCCAGCGTTAGCGGGAAGAATGCAAAGACGAGCTACGCTGCGTAGCTGGGCGAGAGGCGGAAGGGTATAAGGGGCCTGGCGAGAGAAAAATATGGTAACCCTGGTCTGGACAGGCCTGGGACACATCTGGCGACCAGATCCACCACGCAGGCCTAGTCCTCTCGTTGACAGGCAGTGGAGTGGGTAGGCACTGGACAACGATCGTGCCCCACGATTCAGGACAACGAAGGAGCGATTACTGTGTATTTTCATTTCTCAGTTGGACGAAGATTTCGTGGAAGGAGTTCGCGGGAGGCTCGTGTTCGCGTGATACCGGGCGATATCCACGGAAGGGTAGGTGTCCAAGAATGCGAGGCGACACTTCTCCGGGTTCCCGTCTATTCATAACCGGGCGCGAACCAGGGAAACGTCGTGTATCATCTCCGCGGCCGGAAACGAAATTACCAGGCGCGTCCAGTAATGTATCGACGCGCGCAACCCTCTGCATATCGCACCGACGACGTCGACGTCGCGACCGCTGGCGAAACGACGCCGTCATTTGTCCGCGCGACGGTCCAGCATTACCGTAAATTAATTTACAACTTCCCTTTCGACCGGGTTAATATCCGCGATGGACCTGCATGCGATAGACCGATAAAGTCGCCGGTAATTGGACACGGCGACGTACGAACGTGCGCCTCAACAAGTGTCATCCGACCTGAAGCCGCTCGGACGACCGTCGCCGACGTCCCCGTCATTGTCGTCGCGGCCATCTGTCATCGGGATAATACGATTCGATTAGAAATATCGCTAACGACGTCGCGAGCCTCGTACCGGATCGCGCGTCGCACGGATGATTAATGAAAGCCCTGGCGGCTCTGCACGCTTCTTTCCCCTTTACTCTCTCCCCCTCTCTATTCCTCGATCTTCTTCTTCCAAGCGTTCTCTTTCTCTCTCTCCCATCCCCCGTATCTGTCTCTCTTGCCATGTCAGTTTCATTCCTTGCCCCGCGCGTCCTCCCTTTGCCACCCTTGATGGATGAAACTTCTCGACCTGCGTGGAAAATACAATTTTAGTGTTCGCGCGTTCTCGTGATACCTGGCGATTTAACGAGACGCCCGGTGAGCTTGCGTTTCTTTTTCACCGGCCTGAAACGCCATCATCATTAACGCCCGCTCGCGCGTGTACACACCGGGTTGCGTGTGCGTCGCGCACACGACCGGGACCGTGATATTATATGCGGCGTGGTTAACGAGAGCTCGGCGCTTGCCCTACGATTCCGTTTGTCCTCTTTCCAGTTGCCCGTCTTTTCGCCTGTATCCTCGTTTCAACCCTCTCTTCTCACCCCCAGCTTTAACCCACACACACAGCCCTCCCTCTAACTCTCTCTCTCTCTATCTACGTTCACCCCTGTCGACTGTCTTTCCGTTTGCATCCCAACGGCCGGGTCCGGTCTACTTGACCGACAGTCACTCCCTCGACAATGTTTACGTCGACACTATTTCCCCAATACAAGGTGTCCCACCTAACTTGACCACCTCGAACATCTTTGTTGTTTTTAAAGATACGTGGGGCTTACACGATACCAAAACAATTTTTGTTTTTATGTAATTTTTTTTAGAGATCTGAAGGTCACCTTCATTTTTTTTTAATGGAATGAGGCATTTTTTAATACATCAACCGATGCTGATTATTACATTCGTTATAAGAAAGTACTAACCTATGTATGTCGGAAAGGTAGTGGTTTGGGCGATATTTCAATTTAAATAACCCTAAACCACCATTACTGTCGTACTAAGACGTTACACTAGTAAATAAACGCTAAAGTCTTACTTAGCACGACAGTAATGGTGTTTTAGAGTTATTCAAATTGAAATATCTCCTGAACTACTAACTTTTCGACATACACAGGTTAGCACTTTTTTATAACGAATGTTTTAGCTGCATCGATTGACGTATTAAAAAATACCTCATTCCATTTAAAAAAATGAAGGTGAGACCTTCATATCTCGAAAAAAATTACATAACAACAAAAATTTTTTTGGTACCGTATGAGCCCCATTTTATACCATTCAACTTTGTCCTTCGGACACTTGACGTGTCTTCAAAAACAACAAAGATATTCAAGGTGGTCAAGTTATAGCTGGGACACCCTGTATATGCTTCCATCGACGTTCTGCTTTCACCGACATCGGCTCTAATGGGTCCGTTCTACTTCAGCGACAGTCGCTCCCTCGACAACGCTTACGTCGACACTATTTTCCATCGACGTACCGTCTTCACCGACATCAGTTTTCAGACACATAATCACGAGGGGTCTGCGCGATTCCGCGAGTTTGACCAACCTGTCAGTATGGTCGGGCATTTTGGGACCCAAGACTCAGTCGGGACTCAACAGCACCGATGCCGACGCGTTTCCCTCGATATCGATTGCCAGCTCGAGCGGCATTAGAACCTATCCTTGAACCAGTTCCCCTCTGTTCCACGTGCTCGCGTTAATGAGTGCCTTTTCTGGCGAACGCGCGCCGCAACTTCGATCCGGATTATTGATATGTTGTCATACTTGCTCGCGTAACCTCCTTAATGACGCGCGTCGCTCGGAGGCCACTTCAAAGGCGCTAGACTCGGACCAACACGCCTGGTCTTTTTCAACGGGCTAACGCAACGGTGGACTCGCTGCATGCCAGATTAAGACTCGTTTCCCACCCTGGTATTCCTCCCTTATCTCCCTTGGTTTGAAGACCATTTTGTAGTAAATATCTCTGTTTGAGATTGCCGCCAGTCCGAGCGCCATGTTGTCTCGCCGTATGACGCGATCTCGACAAGACCACCGCGATTCCAGCCTTAGACCATATATACTGATAGACCCGGCATAGGTATAGTATGTGCATAGGAAAACCGAGAGTTCAAGTCGGCTTTATAAAGCCAGACAGTTGACTGCTTTCGACTGCGAATGCTTTTCTTTGTCATTCAACTAGCCGTTTCACTAAAGACGCAGCCATAAATCAAAAATAGTGTCGGGGCACGATCGTTGTCCGCTCAAACTCCCGGCCTTTGGACAGCGAAGGAGCTTTTACTGTATTCCTCGACCAGATCCT
Source organism: Lasioglossum malachurum (assembly GCA_028455605.1). Classification (NCBI taxonomy): domain Eukaryota; kingdom Metazoa; phylum Arthropoda; class Insecta; order Hymenoptera; family Halictidae; genus Lasioglossum; species Lasioglossum malachurum. Next base: position 2,347,928 of record CM052312.1, read on the forward strand.
TCGCATCTCTGGTCCCCGAAACGCCGGAGTTGTCACACATCCGTTGATCCTTCAGTCGGATCGTTCACATCCTCTGGTCAACCTAGACCGCCCCGCACATCTTCTGCTCGATCAAGACCGCATTCTTCACAATCTCTGTTTTTCCACAATCCTCGAGACTGAGGGATCCAGCGTCCGACAACAATATCAATCTCCTTTTGACTCGTACGCCAGCGAGGAAGACTTAAGCTTGCCCAGTTTTCCGTACACAGCAATCAAATTATCATGCTCGTCGACCTCAGAACACGTTTCACCGTGGATCGACTCGAGCAACCCCATGCCCCTATCGAGCCCCGATCCCCTGGGTACCCGAGAATCATATGCTACTCGAAGTAAGTAGATACATTTCCACCGTGCTCGAACAGCTTAATTACCCATCACCGGGCACCCGTGCAACGTTTGCTAATTTAATATCACGCTGTTTGATTCTCTATCGAGCATCCGATCCAGATACAGTCGCAATAAAACATTCAGAATGATTTGTGTATTTATCGCGGGGCACCGCCGCACCGGGGCGAGCCATTATTCCCGCTGACGTCACCGATAAAGCAATCAGCTTCTCCAAAATTAAATTTCCATCCCGGCTGTATTGCAACTTCCACGGAACCGTCGGCCGACTTTCCGCTCAGACTTCGATTCGCGCAGTTGCATTCCCCGCGCCCGGTAAAACCCGGCCCGACGTTACCGCGAAAGAAAAACCGTCTGGCAACTTATTACACGGCAAGACAAATTCTTTTATCCCGCGTAACCGGCGCGAGCTCCCCCCCCCCCGGCCGGGTGGGTGCCCGGCGCTAGGCCAGGCGAGGCGACGGCGACGGCCCGTATCCGCAAATTAAGTCGTCCGCTCATTCAAATTCCGCGTCGCGATCAAGTCGTCGCTTTTTCACCGTCATACGGAGAGACCCATTTAGTTACAGGACTACTTCCCTATTTATCTGCGCTCGCGTTCATCTTCCTCCGCTTCGGTCCCGCTTCCGTTCCCCCGTCTGGTTAGCTACCCAACCCTACGGCGAAGTACTTACACGAGCCGGGGACACGGTGGAAGGTGGGTGCGGGCCGGGAAACCTGGCCGGGGCGGTCGGTTCAAGAGGCGAACTTTCTCCCGGGGACGTGATAAATTTCGCGACTGTCAGACCTGGGTTGCGTGATTAATCGCGGCATATCGCGGCGTAACTGGGTGTCCGTCGAGAGGGATGATCGCCGGGGCTTTCCGACTTTTCGGATTCGTTTGTCGTCCCCGGTTGGGCCATGGCCGGGCGCTGATTCGACGCGGTCCTTAATTACAACGTGGCACGCGAGCCACTCGTTACGGCCGCGTGCTCTCGAGCATGCAGACGGAACTGGCGTGTCCCGGAGACACCGCCGTGCCGTTGTTAAAATTCGACGTTTCACGGCGCGGCGCGCGGCCACCCCGAAACCACGTTTAAACACCATGAAAGATTAAACCTGACCGCTCGTTATCGGTCGGTTCGCCGGCATCGATGCGTGCGCCGATTGTTAAGGACTGGTGGCGGGATCAAGCTCGATGCGTAGGCCGGGGAGCCCTAATTGTTAACACTAAACCTACCAACACCGGTCACTACTTGAACGGTTCCAGAGGTTTTCTATTTTACAATTAGAGAACTAATAAAACTGATTTTATAAGAAACGATCGTATAGATATCTCTAGTAGTGCAAGTATTATATATGCTATAAGAGCCGAGCGAAGTTTAAATAAAATCAATCTTGTCATTGTTGTATTCCGTTAATTGGTATTTTATTCGTAAGATAGAACGGAACTTAATCGTTAACACGTTGACAATATGTAGTATGTTAGCGGAATACGCAGTAGTCTACGACAGTCAAATGAAACTGAAAGAGTAGGGTAGACTGCACTGGTGCTGGCACTGCAGTAGTTATTGGCACTTTTGATTTGAACGACAAATATTAAGAATTCTCTGATATAGAAAATCATTTTATATTGCTTCTTATATTAATATGTTTCAAAGCAACGTCGTAAGTTTTCATAACAGAGTTCCACGTACGACTAGGCAACGCTGGTACATCCAGTAAGACGGATGATTTTTAAGTAAAAAATTAAAAAAAATCCCTTTTTTATTTCTACATGTAACCTTGTAAATTAGAATTTTTGGAAAATCTTTTTTGCATATCCTTTCGTAAACCAATGCTTCTAATTGATTATAAAAAATCAGGTCGTTTGGTACAATTGTAAAAAAGTTATTAGTTTTTAAAAAGTGTACGAATGAAATTTCGAGCTCTTTCAGAATCCGTAGTCAGAAGTAGAGGTTCCCATTTAAAAAATACGTACTGACCTCCAAGTAACCTTGAAAATGTATCCGCAGGTCAAATACAAGGTCATGAACGTGTGTACTCCATTAATCCCTGTAACTTTTATTCCAAACATTTTTACCGAATATGCTTATCTGAGAAGTTAACACCCCTCGACGGGTGCTTTTGGACACCCTGTACATATGTATATAGGTTCTAACTTGAATGATGCGGGTTTAGGAATTGTAAGGGCTAGATGATAAGGACAGAGTTTTGAAGATGACGTGGCCAGGCAAAGATTCGAATATGATGCGGCAAGGACAGAGGTCGAGGACGAAGCAGAGTTTGAGGATGAGGCAGAGTTTGAGGATGAGGCAGAGTTTGAGGAAGAGTCAAGGATGAAATCATGAGTTTGTGTAGTAAAAACAGAAAGCCGGGTACCTATGTAGAATGTAGAATGAAATGACGTTGGTAAACAACATCATTTTTACAAGGGAACATGTAGTTACCAGTTACTTTTGCGGCTCGGTAGGTTTAGTGTTAATCACTCTGTACCGACAGCGAACGATAGACTGTAGTAACAGATGACTTTTACCTTGCCTATTGTAAAATACAGCTTCTGATTATTTAGCATATTATTCTACCGCGCTACTGTTCACCATCTACAACCGGGGTAGCACCTGGTACAGAAACATTTCAAGCTCGAATGCTCGAAGCGTTCTGTTTCACCAGATGATTGCGTACCGAACCTAATTTCGGGGAGTCCGATATCTCAGGAATCTTGATAGATACGAGTCACCAGATACTTCGAGGATCCCGATCCACCTCATCTCGATCGTTTCACGTCTCGACCTGAACTTCCGGCTCCCAAAATTTCGGGATCTTGCACACTCTCGCGGGTCTCACCGATACTGTTTCGACTGACAGGAATTCGCCGAGACCAGGTTTCTCCGACACTCTCTGGCTGACAAGAATTCATCGAGAGCAGGCTACTTCGAATCTAATAATAATCGACAGCGATATTGATCAACGCTAACTTTGGCAGACTTCCGTGTCCAGGTTCTCAAATCGGGACTTAAAGGAGCCTTCTCGTGCGACGACAGCGAAGGCAAGTGATTTCTAAGAACACAGTAAAAGCTCCTTCTCGTTGTCCAAAGGCCGGGGGTTTGAGCGGACATCGACCGTGCCCCGACACTATTTTTGATTCATGACTGCGTCTTTAGTGAAACGGCTAGTTAAATGACAAAGAAAAGCATTCGCAGTTAAAAGCAGTCAACTGTCTCGCTTTAGAAAACTCCTTTTTTCCTTGCCATATTCCTTTCCTATTGTTCTCCGGCCTGCGCGGCTCTGGGACCAGGGTTACCATATTCTGCTCTCGCCAGGCTCCTTACCCTTCCGCCTCTCGCCCAGTTTCGCAGCGTAGCTCGTCTCACGCGTACCGTACGCCAGCGTGTCGCCACTGTCGCCAGCGTTAGTGGGAAGAGTGCAAAGAAGAGCTTCGCTGCGTAGCTGGGCGAGAGGCGGAAGGGTATAAGGGGCCTGGCGAGAGAAAAATATGGTAACCCTGGTCTGGAACACATCTGGCGACCAGATCCACGCAGGCCTAATCCTCTCGTTGACAGGCAGTGGAGTGGGTAGGCACTGGACAACGATCGTGCCCACGATTCAGGACAAGGAAGGAGCGATTACTGTATTTTGCGGAATAACTATTGAACTGGAGATTGTTCGGCAAGGTTGCAGACTCATTCGTTATTGATAGAGGTGGGAAGGGGGTCGACCGCACGCGTCCCAATTGCGCCCGATTTTATTTACGCGAATTTTTATAAAATATTGATCGCGGTGGCGGTGAACAGTCACCTCAGCGCCGCGGCGAATCGGGAATAACGAAGCGAGGACCTGTCCGCAACATAACAACGGGCCGCGCGTTGAAGTTAAATAAATTCCACGTGACGGTATCTGGGTTGAGATGGAAAATTTTTTCTCCACTCGAGGAAAAGTTGCGCTCGGGGAGACACCGGGCTTCTGTATGTTACCGACCCTCGAAAAGTCGTCGGCGGCCTCTGACGTACACGTTCAGATTACTAAATGAGTGTACAAACTAACTTCGACGACCGCCCCCGACCGCCCCCGACCGTCCGCGCTCCCTCCGTCGCCGGCGTATCGGTTAAATACGCCGCGGGAAATGTCTGGGACAAGTGGAAGTCATTGGCAACCTAAGTGGAGGCATATTGTTTTGATTTAATTGACGGCCGAATGTGTTGGTTGATGCGACCCACGGACCCGCGTCCCCGGAAACAATAACGCGTCAAAATCAGGCCGATACTCGGCGTCGTCGTTTCCGCGGGAACCTGATAAACTATTACACCCGCGCAAGTGTTTCCGCCTGTTTAACAATGCTTCGCCATTGACCACTCGCTCGTTCAACCGTGATAATAACGGTAATTGGAATGTAACAAATGTAATATAATTGTTCGCCTAACAATACGCGCTCGCATTAATAACGGGCCATTATTTACGTGCAAACGAAAACAATTCGACGAGGAATAGAGGCTGGTTTTACAACTACACAGCCGTCGCCGAATTAAAAGTTAACGATCGCCGTTTTGCGGTGGAACGCATACAATTATATAGTGCTGGACAGAACTGTAAGACAAGTGCATGCATATTTCTAGAACGGTTCTATACTATTGATAAATTATTTAAGAAACGAAAGGATACCACGCCCGGCTATTAATATGATTGAAATATACGATATTTAATATAGATTCGGTCACGTTGATTCCGTTTCCGATACTCCCGCGAGTTTCCATTTGTTCGTGTGTTACTGTAAAATAAAATAAAATCAAGCTTAAGATAATGAATTATTTCCATCAAAAACATTTCATCTCTCCCCGCATCGTTTTGTTTAGGGACCATAACTGGTCTTTCTCTGGTATCTCAACGATTAAAATCGTATTGGTTACAAATAAGAATTATAATAACAGAAAATTTTTTCTGTTGTTGGTAAATTCATTTTCATTTCGATCACTTATAATAGTTGTCAAAAAATGAGAGAAATTTATTTCGATCGCTCATAACAATTATTCGATGAAATTTTGTAATAGTTATTATTAAATAGTACAACTTTCAAATGGTAGACAATCAATTATTCCATAATTTTACTCGTAAAATTAATTACTACAATCAAAATTTAATGTAATAAACAAACAGATTTTTTGCGGAACCTTTTCAATGAATTTCACAGGCTTGCTCCATCCGAAAAAGAGTAGACAACTCAATAAATAAGCAACCAAAATGAATTTTCTCATCAATAATAATAATAATTATTATTATTACTATGAACAAGTGAAAAGAAATTCGAACATCGATAGCTGTTATGAGCGATCGAAATAAACTTCTCTCATCGATGACTGTTTCGAGCAATCGAAACAGTTTTTCTTCATCGATAACAGTTATCGAGGAATTTTTTGGACACTATTAACTGTTACTTGTAACCAAAAAACATAAAAATCGATATTTTTTAATCATTTTGTTATTCGAATTTTTTTCTTTATATTTTGTGTAGATTATATTAAATTTCAATAATAATCAACTTTTTATTAATGGTTTTCATCGTAGAAAATTTTAGAATAACTGTTATTTTTGGTGCCTTCGGTTCTGTACTATTGATAAATTATTTAAGAAACGGAAGGATACCACGCCGGCTATTAATTTGATTGAAATGTACAATATTTAATACGGATTCGGTCGCGTTAATTCAGTTTCCGATACTCCCACAATGGAAAAAATATAAATTGTCAATTTGTTCGTGTGTTAGTATAAAATAACATAAAATCAAGCTTAATATAATGAATTATTTCCATTGAAAACGCATTTCAACCGCCAGCATCGTTTTGTCATTTTCATTTCTAGATTTGATCAATTTTGTCGAATAAAGTGGCAAGTAATTTTAGGTCTTCCTAAAATTGTGTTCTACATAATAATACCGGCGATTCGGAGCGTAGCGTGATGGGATTGTTAAATCGGTAAGAATTGTTCTTTCGCAGAGGATTATTTTCACCGATCCGCCCCCACCGTTTGTTAATGTATTCTCTCATTTCGCTGGCGTTAATCCAGCGAGTACTGTTACAAATTGACAATTAACCGGCTAATTGGTAAAATTGGTTGTACCCGGACGCTTATACACCGCGCATAAAAATCCATTATCCGCGGGGAAGCAATTTCATTGAGTGATCGATATTTCTTTCTTTCTTTTTTTTAAATTTTATCTGTTACACCCGCGTGAGCTTCCATTTGATAATAGGATTTCGGTGATCTTGATGTACGACGATTAAATTACAGAAACTCCGGTTCAATTTGCATCGGTGGGTGGAAATCGATCATTATTGGTTCCGAGGAGGTCCGCCTCGGGTAGGGAAAAGTCTTCGCGGGGGCGCGTCGTTCTTCTCGAACTTGTACCGATAAGATCTCCAAGAGAGTGGGTTCGTTTAATGCGTATTAATAAGCCTTCGGAACGGTCTATAAATCACCCGCGGGGCAATGGTGCGGCACAGTTAGATCTCCAGGAGTCTATAGTACGCGGTTACAATAATAGACGACATATGTAGTACTCTGTGCGGTGTACGCTATGCATTGAGGTCGACAGTAACCGGTTAAAGTCATTTCGGTAGTGTTCCGCGATTCAATTGAATGACCACATAGTCGGAGATCGCGTTCATGTAAGTACGTATGCTTACGTTAACGTGCGGTGGCAGCCATACAGTTTCGGGTCCGAAAATTCACAGATATCGTGCAGGAGATTCGATGACCTCCAAGGCTGGGAAGGTCGGACTAGCTGTAGTCAATAATTCGGAAATGGACATTTTTCCATCTGGGTCGACGAAATATCACACAATGCGAGGGTCAGATCGCCTAAATGATACATAGCGTATGCACAAACGCCGAGGATTCCATTGAAACCGCAAATCCGACACGATCAGCTCCTGATTACTTCCTTGATGATTCGTCAGGTGCAATTCCGAGGAAATTAACGATGATTATGTTCATTCGAGGAATCCAAGGAGCAATCTGATCACGATGCCGGGTCTTTTATAGGAGTTGGGAAATCCGATCCCCGGGAAAAGACAGAACGGAAATGAAATTGATCGCCGAGGAGGAATATTTATTTGTGATATTTCTTTGCTACAAGGAAGTAGGTCAACGCAATTACTGCGCGTGCAGTGAACAACCGGAGGAATTGCTTGATCACTCAACGTCTTAGGAATTGCGGCGAATTGCCAGGGAGAAAGAAAATATCAAACGATTAACCGGTAATTGGAGGAAGCATCCGATTATTTAATGTTAACGATGTCGCAGGATCGTGGGAATCTTGAAATATGTTTCTTAGGGAATTTTTACAGGATAAAGTGGCGAGCATATAAATAGGGAAATTGATCCGCAATTATACAGGGGTGGTCGAAACCCGACTTCGAAAAAACGCGCTAAAAAATGCACTAAAAAGTATGAAATAATTTCCATTTAATTTATGTGAATACACACGAACTTAAATACAATAAAAACTTTTCGTAGGCGGCGCAAAATTGAAAATTTTCCAAATAGCAAAGATGTTGCTGATTATGATTATGATTTTTATGAAGAGATACATTAACACAGTGGGTGTACAAAATATTTGTACACTTTTCAAAAACTAATAACTTTTTAATAATTACACCAAACGACTTGTGATTTTTTATAATCAATTAGAAATATAGGTGTACGACATGATATGCAAAAAAGATTTCTCGAAAATTATAATTTACGAGGTTACATGCAAAAATAAAAAGGGACTTTTTGAAACTTTTTTATTTCGGCCCCCAATGAAAATTTAAAATATATGTTTTGTAGATCTATATTAGCTATAAACATGCTGAAAATTTCATCGAAATTTAAGAATACTTTGTACACCTTCCTACAATTTCCCTTTATACAGGCCGAATAACATGTAAATACTAGCGGGCACAAGATGGTTCCTCATGAAAAAATAAGAACAAAATATGGAATAAAATTTTATCATTTAAAGCTTAGTTTTCGAGAAAATCGAGTTTGAAAATCCTATACGTACGTATGCGAATACGCGTTATGCGATGCTCGATGGACCGTAACTTAGCCGTAACAGCATACGTACGAACAGGATTTTCAAATCCGATTTTCTCGAAAACTAACCTTTAAATGAAAAAATTTTATTCCATATTTTCTTTTTACAGTACACGTTATTATTACCGCTAGTACATGTTATTCGGCCGCACCCTGTATATGCTCGCCTTGATATTATCTTATATTAATCTTGATATTAATATTCGAACACTCGTCACAGTAGAATAATTTCAGAAACACCTCAGGAACCCCTGAGAAGTTCCGGGACACCCTGTATGTATGCTGTAGGAGTCGGACGCTCCCGTTTCCTTTGAAGGATCAATCCCATCAACGACCGGTCGCCTGGCAATAGCGAATTTTCAGAATGCGAGCTGAAAATTCGAGTCGGCAAGCATCGGTTCCGATAGTCAGCGCGGCAAACGCACGTAGACGCGGGTACCGCGGGCCGAAATGAGACCAGGGAAATTCCATTTTCTCAGGCCGAGCACAGACACGCCGGAATCATATCAGGTACCAGGTACTGAACCGAAGTTGCCGCACGTCGCACGGATTTGGCACACCACTCTGCGTTTTCTCGATGCCGGCGCGGCAACCCAAACAAATTGATTCCCAACCAAAAATATCCCTATCGTGAATTTCAATTTGCCGACATTACTGTCGAATCACGCGCGAACCGAGCTCGAACGGAACCCAGACTCCCGGCCCATTCTAAAACGTTTAGGGTCTCCACGACGGACCCGGTCTCGTTAACAAAGTCGGATAATCTTGTACAAAAATCTTTTAAAAAAGTTTCCTGCAAAATTCTCATCTTGACAGACTTTTTCCAATGTCCAATTTTGGTAAGATTGTATCGTGTTCTAGTCATTCCCAGTTCCAAATCAAGTAAGTTCATTTGTTTTGTTGGAACTTTAAAAAATTATTATAACTCTGAAAAGCTGTTACAAATATTTCATTTCATGTTCGTTATATTCACGAGTATAATCCCGTGTAATGTAATACGCAACGTAAAGCTGACGCTGGATAATCTAACGCGAATGAAAATGAACAAATTATATTGAAATCAGCTGCAACGGAATCCGTTGAAAGCACAACCCATGAAAATGTCGCTGAAAAGAACATTGCTAATTAAACGTAACATTTAATGAACGGTCGGAAGGGTCCGGCACATTAAAAAGGAAGTTTTTCCGGAAAATATTACGTTCGAAAAAATTCAACCCACGTTAATGTATTCCATTCATTTATAATGAACTCGAGAAAAAATTAGCATTCCAAAATAGTTCTATTTTTATTTCGTTGCTTGGAAGTAGTGCGGTGATAGTACGGCTACACACCGCAATGAAAGGCAATTAATTCAGCTTAATTGTTTTTTGTAGTTCAGGGAACAAGTGAGTCAATTTCATTATAACGTAATGTTAACATGAAAATTATTTGCTACTACAATATTGCATTAAAACTTATCGGAAGAACTTCAATTTTCAGATGAACTACTTTAATCAGAATTTATAGAACGCGTGTCCCTCCGATATCGGGGCGTGTGCAGATTCCAATATGTCTAGAGTGTCTGCGGGAAAAGATTTTCATCTCTCACAGGTAATTTTCGGAGATTAGAAATCATGCAGAATTAGAAGATATTAGAAAACAAATAATCTTTATTACCATCTCAGCAACTGTTTCGTGTTTTTATTAAAATTCATAGAATTAAGCCGAGCTAAACAATAAACGGTGCGCCTTTGGTTCCATCGAGTTTCATTTATTCGCGCGTCAAAGGATTAATAAAGCTTCCACGTTATATTCATTTAATTTCCATTTGTTACATTTTTCAGCAAAGCACAGCTTCTCGTAAATCAATTTTTTCGTAGCCGCAGTTGAAATGAATCTTTTTGTATCTGAACAATTTATTTTTATCCGACTGTAATTATTTTAATCCCCAAACGGGGTGGAACAAACCCGTATATTCTCAGATTGACGAGAGGCACGAACAAGAACGAATGTGAAAGCCGAAAAGCGACGACCTGGTTCTATCAAAGGAAACGGCAGTTTGTTCGGCGTTGTTTTTTCAGAGGAGTTACAAGAGTCGAAACGCTTGTAGACGACGTGGCACTCTAGACAACGACGGAGTGACGTTTAATTATTCAATGAAAATACAAAGCTTGCGTGGGAGAGACGCACCGCACCGGAGCGGGTGTTATTAGGCGAAGGTACGCAACATGTATGTATTTCTTAACCGCTGGCGGGAAACGGGTCAAAGGTATGCAAATCGGCGCATCCTCTGAACAGGTAAACCGGATGGCGCCGAACTTGCTGAAAATCTCCGCGGCGGCATTACTTTCTCGTCGTTTCCCTTCGTTGTCGCCCCGTGTATGCTCACGGTCACTAGTTTTTCTTTTACGACCGAGCGTAGTTTTTTCGTTAGATAGCACGGCGAGTTCGTCGAGATAGACGATCGGGTTCGCGAGGCCTTTTTCGCCAGGCGAAACAGAAGAGACAGAGGCGGATGAAAGAAGATAAATCGGCCAGGGAAAAAAGGAAGATAAGAGCGACTCTCTCTCGCTCCGGGAGCGAGTGTCCTGGCGAATCGACCCTTATCGTTTCGCGAATAGCCACGTGATCGAATTTACCCGAGATTGAAGCCGAGCGGGCACGGTCGTACGGGACTTCCGGTAATCCACTTTCCCTTAAACCGCAACCACCCTTAAAGCAGGATGAATGGTTAGCATGGAGAAACCAGAACCCGAAGTAAATTCTCGAGTGTGCACCGCGGATTAGCTTTCGCGCTAACTACTTGTATTACGGGGAACACTCCCGACGAAAATTCGAATATATTCCCGTTTCCGCTTGGTTCGTCTGACACCGCTAAATATTCTGTTTTAACTCCGTGACACTGAGCGCTCCCGAACAACCCCCAATCGTTTGCCCGCCGATTAACGGCGCTGATCGTGACACAACCAAACGAAGGTCGCTCTCTCTGCCCTTCCCATTCCCCGACGACATTTCCCCACGCTCTCGCCATGGCCCATACGGTGGGCCCAAGCTTAAAGAGGAAGAAGCAGAGACAGAGCTGGTGCCTTTAACTTTGAAACTTTAAAACCCGCACGCCATCGCACAGTGGTACGAGAACGCGATTCTACTGGCCAAAAGTCAAAGTTTCATTGAAACTTCCTAAAAGTTGGTAATCGGATGTTTTTGAGGTCACTGATAAGGAATCTGACATAAAAAATTAAAAATTCTAAATGGTGGATTCAATACCATGCACGTATGGTCTGAAAACTCGTTTTTTGTGGTCGAAATTAAAGAGAGCCAGCACAGCCGCTGTCTGTCGATTTACCTTTAATCAACTCAGAATAATATCATACAGCACCTTTCTGGATTTATCTCAGTAAGTGCTATTATTTTCTGAAGAAAAAAATTTAGTATTCCATTAAAAAAAAGAATTATTATTAATATTATTATTATTATTATGTTCCACTAATCCAATCATCTTGAAACTTTTGTATATATTACATTGATAGCAGAACATCGTTCTCGAATTTTTTGGAAGTGGTCACCCTACAGTAAACTAATTGCTCAAGCTTCCCGAAAAGGTTAAAATCGCATAGTCCAATATTAACAAAGTTATTGTTTTTTTGAGCCCGTCCGAGTATTAATGGGAGTCACTGTATAATGCTCTATAATGTGTTCTTAGAATAATTAGTTCCCTCTTTGAATTTCAGAATTTTGTCTTTAGAACGTTACCCTCGATTACACAATTCTCTGAAATGGACAATATTTTGGATTCACTTGGAGTCACTTTATAGCCAAAAAAGTTTTTTAAAATGTTGAACTTCGAAACTTAACTTTTGGCCAGAGTAAAATCGCGTTCTCGGACCACTGTGCACAGCCAGAGCTAAGCCGCAATGGAAAATTCACCAGCGACGGGGAAGGCGATCCGTTATGCTATAAAAATCATTTAATTTTCGCTATTTCTTCGCGTCTTTTGAAACGCGTATAAACAGCCCCTCTCGCGAACTACTTCGTTTATATACACGGTATACGGCACGCGTGGGAGAGATGATGAAAAAAACCGTTTAATGGGTCGAGTGAAATTTTTTATAAAGCGTTATCGCTCGACGTTGCGACGCACGCGCGCTGCAAAATTTTTCTAACAAATCTGAAAATGTCTTTTTAATAATTCATCCGGACAATCGATGCCACTCTGTATGGACCGGTTCGATAATAATACACGATTTAAAATGTTTCACGAACAATTTAGTGGATCTCGCGTTGTCGCTTCGATCGTCCGATTGTGTTAAATATTTATTATACTTTTAATCTCATTAATATAAAATACTCTTCGCGTTCATATTGTTCCAATTAAATATGCATTTCATGCGATTCCGTGTGCTCATCGAGGAGTATTAACACGCCGTTTAACGTCATTCCCGATGAATTTTAACGAACAATGCTACACCGTTGTACAGATCGACGTAAACATGATGAGCACCAGCGTCGAACACGATTTTATTCCACTGTCTCAAACCAAGTTTACGGATTACGAGCGCATTTTTATTTCGCCGGCTAGGTGAAACAACACTCGGAGTTTTCCAACATGTCCGTGAAACAATCAAAAGTTCTGGAATTCGCAACGAAACCCCAAGGTGTACCGAGTCATCTTTTGACAGGATTCCACGAAACCGAACCGAGCATATGGAGCGAACGTTTATTCGAACGTCATATATCATTTATAACTCTGCGGTAAGTTTCAATAACGCTTCCTGATCGAACAATCAAATGCATTCCTGGCATGCTACAGCTATTATCTGACTGCAGACTTGATGCATTTATGACAAAAATGTGTAGCTTGAACGCAAAATAGAAGAACATAATGTTTATGAATTATTATTTTTGCATGGAAAATATTCATCTGGATGTTCGAGGTTCACGCGTCTGCCGCTGTATCGTTAAAATCGAATAACGAATTCATGCGACTTTGAATGCGGTGTCATCCCCTTTTCGCTTGTATCATCAGTTACGAAACACCCTGTGCGTGTGTGTGTGTATAATATAATATATCCTTTCTACGATACCTTGTATTTATTTCAGCCACAGAGTTTTTCACATTGTTGCCGGTTAGTAATTTATGCAATGCCGAGTATTCAGCGAGAAGCAATAACGTCTTAGCCTTGCTGCATTTATTCACGTCCCCTGCGACACTCGACAAGCTATTTATTCAGGGAGACAAACTTCTTAAACTTTATGCCGAACCTCTTGGCGTCTGATTTGTATTCCAGGCTAGTTTGCATGCATTTCGATGCACGTATATTATACGGGACCATCCCACCCCACGGGGGTATTGTTATTAAAGTTGTTATCAGTTTAACAAGATCTCCGCGAAAAGAACATTGCACTACCTGAACGGTCCCACTTCATACACGTATGCACGAATCAACGTAAATCCGTATTGCTCATAATGGTAATAATTATTTCTCCTCTACATTTGAAATCAACATATTATGTTCGCTTGTCTATTAAATGCCTCACGATTCAAGTGGCAAGATAATTGAACCGAAACACCAGTGGCAGGGACGAATATCGAATTAAGTTAAAGTGTTGCATATGCTAATTCCATTAAGCCCTGTCGCTGTGTAACGACGAGCCGATGCAACGATTATTAAAATTATTGTTTGAACACGAAATATTAGCATAACGGGAAGGAAATATCGCCTCGATTCCGGCGTGCTTCACTTGGTCGGACAACAGTAATTAAATTGTGCTTCAATATTTTGTTAATTTTTGGCTCGTTCAACGGAGCTGGCAGTTTGATCTGCACCTCCTCCTTTTTCCGCTCGAGACTGCGCGCACCCTCGAAGAACGAGTCCAATGTTAGCATAACGCCGTGACGAGCAGCCGGGGGGTAGTAGTTGGCAAGATATACGTAGGATTAGACCATTTCGACGGTAAGCTCGTCGTCCAGCAATCAGATGTTCCGTTCTCACGCTCCAATCGCTAATCGCTCTCGTACTAATAGCGGAAAGCACTTCAACCCCTACTTTTAACCCTCGCTGTGAAAATGAATCTAAAAAGAACCTTTTAGCGCCCATTTCGCGAAGCTGTGTTGTCGGGTACTCTCAACGAAAATCACATTCAGGTGTTACGCTCTTTTTTCCCCCACCCGCAGACATTCTCCTCCCACCTATTTCTCTCGTAGTTTCACCGCCCGAGGTGGCAAATATCGCTCCGAGCCTCCCGCATCCGAACAAATAATACTTATCCCCGCTAAAATAAATTCGCTGTTAATATTAAACTTGTATTCTATAATGTTTATCAAAATATTCGACTAAAATTCCATTAATTAAATTTAACCGTATAATATCTAGCCCTGTTAAAATGTTCGCTAAGCAACAAAATACAAAAACTGGTAGATCGCATTACGAACATCTCGCACAACGTCCTCGCGTTGTGAGTAAACTAAGGGATAACAGAATCACTGGGTAAATTACTAATAAACTTTATGAAAAAAAGGTATAGCGAGGCGGAGGAGTATATGACGCGGATCTGGGTACATAGGGTGTCTCAGGTTTTACGGTTTCGCGAGTTTTAAAGCGAAAATAGAATATCGTATAAACACGGGCTTTATTAAAAAGTTACAACGAAACTAGAAATTGCGAGAGCCGCGTCGACGCATTACTCCTGACGAACGATGTTCGACGTGTCATTGCTATACAGGGTGTCCCAAAAATGTTGTATTGACTTCTGACTAAACAGAGGGGAAAGACAGAATGGGGAAACGGTGGGCGTAGAACGAGGGAAATAATTGAGACAGAGTGGGGGAACTAACGAAGACTGAGTGGGGCAAGAACCATAAACTCCAGGGACTATTTTGGACAACGCCAGCCTATATCAACGCTTTACCTCTTGTCTTTGCATAAACTTGGAAGCACGTACTCCCTGTTTACGTCGCAGAGGAACGGAATTGTATGTTGCAAGAATATTAGATTACTCTATGTAAAATGGTAAAGTTCTATTTGTAGTCTAGTCCGTGCTCGCGCAAATGAAAATTATTTTGCTTCCGCCGACGCGCGGAAGATTCCTCGGAGAGTGTACTACATCATTTTTTTGCGAATTTTCAGGAATTAAGAAAATGTACAGTTTTGTTTATTTTTGAGAATATGCGGATTGTGTGTGAAGAAGCGTGGCGTCTTACACTCCGCGACAATACTACAAGACGTCATATAAAAATAAAATTAATAATAAAATAATAAAAATTTAATCATAGTTGGGCAAAAATTTAATCGTAATTAACAATTAATTCACTAGTCCCAAACCTAATAATTCACGAGTAATGTCACTTTATTTCCTGAAAATTTTACTCGTTTTAATTATTAGGTTTATGGCTAATGAAGATCAATACTTATATACTCAGAATTCATAGGGCAGTTTCCTACTGTAGAGGAAAACAGTTTAATAACGTAGAAGAGTTAAAAATGTGCGTTGAAGAGGAGTGGACACATTTAGGCCGAAAAACAATAAAAAAATTATTTATATAAATCGCTACCAAGTAGAATGTCAGAAGTTATAGAAAATAAAGGTGGCACCACACATTATTAATAAATAACGAAAATAAACTCTACGCGCTATTTTTCTACACGAAACACACATTGTCTTATAGTTTTGTCGCGGCTAATAAGAGGTATTTCGATGTAGCTTCGAAATTTTTAGAAACTTTAGAAAAAACTCTGAGTTGAAGAACGTCTCCTGGTGAAAACAATAATACACTGTACGTAAGAAGGGGGAATTCTTTCTTTTAAGACGGACTTACATGGTTTTATATAAATGTCTTACAGTGTCTTATAGTATTGTCGCGGAGTGTACGTCTACTCTAATCAAAACGTGACGATTGGCCTTTGGCGGGAATCGGCGCGTGGCGGAAGAAGATCACGATGACATTCAATATTACGACTGAGAAACCTCTTCCCCGGCGTTCATCCCCCTGTTCGACATCGGTGTAACACAAATACATAGCGTGTCTCGGCTGTTTATGCACGGACGCAAACAAGTCGGTACACGGAACGGTGTGTGCAGAAGTTTCGCGTTTCCACCGTGTACCGGGCCGCTTTACACGTGCCAGTACAAACCGGGCAACGTTTAGACGGAATCGAAATTGAAGTGCCGGAGGATACTGATGCTGAAACAGATTGGATTTAGTTGAGACGCATATCGATCTGTCATTACGCTCCGCTCCGCTCCAGCGAGTGCGACGTGCACCGCCGTGACGTTCAGCGCTGCGACGCGACGCGACGCACCGTGACGCGCCGATCCACGCTCAAATCGAATACCTTTCGTTTCGCAAAGCACGAGCGCGCGCAACCACATACAGGCTCGTCGCGGTGAATCCGTAAAACTATATTATACAGTTACCTTACCAACAATTGCTTTGTTTATATTTATCTTACCTCGTTTATACAGTAAATCCCCTATAATCGCAAAAGCCTTGGGGAGGTTCGTTTGCAAAGTTCGTAGACTGACACTATTTCTTGAACCGCACGCGACTGCGACTCTCCGCGTCTCTTTCTTTCCCATACGCTGTCCTTCCTCGCGCCCGAAACTTTAATCGTCAATTAAACCACTAAATACAGTTGAAATTATATCGTGGTTGGTGTTATTTTAATCAGAAGAAGGCCACAAATATATTGGTTGAGCTTCAAAAGCCGAGCCGAACGTAGAGATAGACAGCGTGTGTAAAGAGAGGCCACGCGGGCCTTTTAACTATGCCGGCGTCTGCGACTCTCCGCGTCTCTTTCTTTCCCATACGCTGTCCTTCCTCGCGCCCGAAACTTTAATCGTCAATTAAACCACGAAATACAGTTGAAATTACATCGTGTTTGGTCTTGTTTTAATCAGAAAAATGCCAAGAATATATTGATGAAAGTTTCGCAAAAAAATAAGTAGTAATAAACAAGATTAAATATTGGCGTTGACTGTGACTCTCCGCGTCGCATTAGTAGTGGTTCACACCGATATACCCGAGCCGAGATCGGATTACTAAAGTGGAGGGGATATTTTTTTTTTGCGTTCATCGTGTACAGCCTTTTTGCTTTTATGGAGGATTTACTGTATTTGTCTTACCTCGTTTACGAAAAATTCTGGATTTATCTCGACGACCATGCACGCTGGTTGCCGTGACGCGCAGAAGTTTGAACAAGGAAATTATTGCCGTTACACTGCTACTTGGATGCGAAAGTCATTATATCGCTAAACTGTTTACCGTGGCGCTGGAACGTGCGCACTCGTATCCGACCCGACCCGGTCCGTCTCCGCCCGACGTAATACAATTACAATAATTTTATACGCAGCGTAACTTCCACTCCGGTTAAATTATTGCCGGCGATGTATCACGGAGTCGTACCAACAATACCCGAACTTCGCGCAGCATGGTTTATTTCGCATTTGTCGCGTAATTAGTCCTCGCGGTTTACTTGGATCAATTTCCGGCTGCTAAGATAACCGGTGTTCGTTGATTGACTATACTAAATCTCGCAGTATAACTTCGTGATAGACGTGATATTGACCGACGACGTCCAGCAACCAGTGAGCAGAGCTCGAACAGCGACATTTCGTCCGAGTTTGCAGCCGAGTTGCTTTTGCGGAAGATTGTTTTCTTCCACAGAAAGATGAAAATGGAGACACGTGAAAAATCGAGATTTCCTTAAAGTGCATTGGAGTTGAACGAAGTTATTCAAATGGCAGCAAGAAAAATCCAGTTTTCCACGATCTTCTTGGCGAAAACTGCAAGGGAAATAAGCTATTACGCTTTTCTTCTGGAAATTGGGAATTTCTGGGGGGAGACTTGAATTAAAGTTCGGTTCTTCGGAGAATTTATCTCAAAGATGCCGTAAACATTTCAGGTAAAGTTCGCTCGGTGGTCCGCTGAATCTAGAAGTTGCAGGAGAATCAATTTCAATACAAAGGTTACTACGCTCTCACAATCTCCGCGATCAAAAATGACGTTTTCACTCGGTTTGCGCGTTTCAAGTACGGAAGACTGCCGCGCTTCCGCGACGAGAGGAAAAAGTATACACCAAATTTGATATGCAATTCACGGTAGATTGGATTTCGGAGCGTTGTCACGGCGTAGAGGCAATCACGGCCACTGGCACGCCAGTCAACGTGTTAATCAGATTTGCCAAAATTGTTATTCAGTTTTTACTCAAAAAAACTGCGCGAAATTCCAGGTGAAGGGAGGGGCATAGGCTAGGCGGAAAAAAACCGCATGCCAAATGAGATCGGCGGTGATTTAAATCTGAAGTTTCATAAAGCTTCGTTTTGTTTAGCGGGTACGTGCAAAAAAAAAAAAAAGAAAAAAAAATACGCGATCGCGTTCCGCGTATTTAATTATTCGATCGGATCGAATAAAATACATCTATATAACGGTCGCGGCCGAGTTCAATATTTTCGGAGGGGATAAAAACGGGGAAATAACAGCGGCGTAATAAAAATTGGTCGGAGCGTTACCAGCAGCGTCGATTCCGTCGGTACGATACCGTCGTCCCCGCGACAGGAAATTAATTATAGATATTTCCTGCTCATAACCGGGAACCCAGTCGTTTGTGTAATCGTGTACCAATGATTCGGTATTTTACGGGAATACGATTTCTTTGTGGCGGATGTCTGAACGCGCGCGGCTCGATAGGGGAGAAAGATGACGCAGGAAGAAAATTACAGCGACGGGGGATGCATGAATATCGCGGCGGAGAATCATTGCGTACGACTTTCTGGTACGCTGCACAATCGAACCGAATAAATCTCGAGGAAAAATCTCGAAAAACTGGAGTATGCAGCTTCATAACAAAAGCCTTTTGTGCAACGAACGATACTTCTCCATTGAATGCTATTATAGTCTGTCATACGGCTTTACAACCCTTCCGGCACGCTCTCGTATCCGGCTGCTTTTAAACACAATTACGCTTCTTCGTCTCAGTCTTCCGCGTCTTACTCTACCCGTGTGTCGTCCCCGTTACGGTGGACCTTGCACTGTGCGTGACAGTACGTCTTGCATTTTCAAAAGTTTTGTTGTCGATACTGGTAAAAATATCTTCCACCCGCATCTTAATAATTACAACGGCGCGACTCTAAAAATCCCGCATGCGTTTTTAATCATTTTATTCGAACGGGCGAAGCAAATTCCGGGTTGCGTTGCTTTTATTGCGGATTATCGTACAGGGTGTACAAAAAGTAATGGTCACTCGACACGGTCAGTAGCTATAGTAGTAGAACAAAGGCACGATTTTACAATTTTTAATTTGCTGAACGAACGTTACAGGTATTGTTATGAGAAAATCCTTAATGATATGTCTAGATTTGGATACGTTTTTTCTAATGAGAGTTCGTAATATTTTTGCAAGATTTGAAAAGCACTGTCCAACATGCACGAAAAGCGTCACATCTCTATCTCGCAATTTATCCACCGCGGTGGAATTCAAAAGAAGCTTAAACCACTTCAATATAACTGTTATAGTATTCTTTAAGTTGATTTTTCTCGAATACTGCATCTTTGAGTTGTGTCACTTTTCTTGCGGGGGTGCGTTATGGTTCCTTCAAAACTTGTCCACTGATCCAGAGGTGTAGATTCACCTATATAGGACCGACGACCATTACTTTTTACACACCCTGTACACGATCGCCCTTCGTTCGCAGGAGTCGTAAAACTAGTACCGGCCGCGCCGTAAACCATGAGACGATTTTTATTCACAGCCCGGGAAAGAGAAAGTCGAAACGAATAATACGCGGATAGTCGGGAGATCACGCGATATGAGAATAATACTAGACCAGGACCAGGTTTCGTGAAGCGTGTAATTAATAAAGATTTTAATTAAATCACCGTATCGTAGGGCAGATCCGACGTTTACAACGATATTTATCTCGCTCCGGATCGGGGGGGTATAAATGACGTCGTGTTACATGCGATGTTAGTTACGGAATTCAGGTCGTCGCCGGCCGGCTAACATTTGCGAATGCTTCCGTGTAATCCGATTTACTTTTACTTATCGCGCCGTTCAAACACTTAGAAATATTTGCATCGCGGCCGTGCCCGCTTTCAGCCGACGGCTCCACGGCTCGCGAAATTCGGCTTTCCTCCCTCTCTTCTATTCGTTCCGCCTCTGTTTGAGGTCGTTTAACATTTTTCCCGTCTGGTCTCGTCTCGCCGAAAACCGTGGAAAATATTCCCGTGAACGGGAAACTGCGCGCGGCAGTGACGCCGGATTAAGACTCCCACTGTGTCCCATCCCCTCCGCGACGCCATTTCCCCACGCTCCGCCCCGGACCGGTCACGTGACGTAATGCGCGCACCCGATTCGCGCAGCGAAATAATTTTTTATTTGTCAATTACGTTATTCAAATAAAATAAACGATAATTTCATCGGAAGAAGAGATTATCGACGACACCAAATTAATCACTATATTTTGATACGTTAATTTCTGTAATTTAATGATTAAAGTTTGCCTGCATTCGCATTTATAATTGTTATTAAAATCCGACGCAGTTGGCGGTGTTGACACGAGATAAATATAATTTTGGAGAGTACGAATTATTTGATCAAGTACAAAATGAAATCCAAACAAGTTTTCGTTTTATTCGAAATTCGTGTAATTTTTCGCTTCTTTCAAAATTCGAATATGGAAACACCATTTTTCGAAATGACTTGCCTGTTCAAATAAGCTATATTGTATCTTAACGATTATTTAAGATGGACGAAATATTTGCACTACTGTTCAAGTATCGCAGTTAAACCGTTTCAATTGACTGTTATTCCGTAACAGCGTTCAAATAAACGAGGTTAGACGAAATAGAAAATAAAGATCCGTATCTAAGACATTAGGAAACTTCCAGAGAATGTCCTCGATGGCCTGTTATTTTCGAAACCATTTCTCCCGCACGAAATTGTCCAGTGAACGGCGAAACTGGAAGTGAATTGAGGATAGATCAGGTGAATGTAGGAAATGAAGTAGAACCCGACCTGAAACTGATGCTGCTTTTGCGAGATTATGTTCGCGCTGTACTGTTGGGCATTACTGTTTATAAACACGAGTCTCCTCTGCGTACGGCGATTAGGGAATATTCGATTCGATTTCATGGAAGTAGTCTAGCGTAGACGTTGCAAAACACAATTTAACATTGTTTTCGTAGTGATGGTACCGTGATTTGAAATACGGTGAAAGCCGACCCAGAACCTTCGCCTTATATCGGAAGGAAACTGTAGCACTTATTGGTTTAGGGCACTTGAAATAAACACACACAAATATTAGGTTGTAGAGAAAGAAATGTGTAACAATTTTATTAAAATTGTTTTAATAAAAACAATAATATGAAAATTAATTTCATAAAAAAATTTAATATTGTTTAATAGTAACATTAAATTATTATGAGAATTGATTTTAATATGATTGTGATGAGATGTGTGTGAGAGAGACAGAGAGAGAGAGAGAGAGAGTGAGAGAGAGAGGGGGGGGGAATAGTATTAAGATTAATTTTACAGAGAGAGAGAGAATTTAATATTATTTAAAAATATAAAGCTGTGGATTTTCGTTGACAGTTCCTTCGCCCCATACTTCCTTGATATTCCGAGCCGCTTGAACGGCACTTCGGTCTAGTTGGAACTCATATAAAAAAATAATGCGAAACTCGTGTTTTGACATCCTGAAGTAAAAGCCAAGGAATTTAATAAAAATTTGAATAAAATGAAATATCAAAAGCATAATTAAATAGAGCTTAAAACAAGTTTTAAAATGTCATATAACTCATTAAATGAAGGTAAATATTTATTGGTATAAAATTGCAATTAAAACAAAGAAACAAAAATCCTGTGTGTGTGTGTGTGCATTTCTTTCTTTACAACCTAATAATATTATATTTCACTTAAATATACAGGGTGTGGCCGGACGGGTGGTACAACCGAGCAGGGGTGGTATACTACATGTAAAAATAAGTCGAAAAAAGGGACTAACATTTTTTCGTTTGACGCTTCGTTTTCGAGGAATTCGAGTTTAAAGTTCCGCCAGGTTCGCGTGCTTTATAGTATATGCGCAAAGTAGAATTGGTTGATCATAGTCAGACGCGTCAGACGATTCCTATGCGGTAGTACGTGTATTCGCTGCATTTTTAATCTCGATCTTCTCGAAAACTAAGCGTCAAAGAAAAAATTTTATTCCTTTTTTTTCGACTTTTTTTCCGTCCTTAAATGGCAAATTATTTAAATAAATGTACGTACAATTAATCTTCCATTAGCTTGTATAATTTATGTAGAAAATCTTACTGCCCCTAAATTTAAAATATTTAAGAAGAAAAATAATGAAAGTGGTTCAGTTCGAGCTTCCTTTGTCGGAGATTTAATTAAAGATCTTGAAAAAAGGAGCACACAAGAAAAAAAAATTGTAGAGCAGGAACATTCGTCAAAAAGCAGGAAAAAGAGAGAAACAAAATTTAAAAAGAAAAAGAGCAAGAAACCGATAAAAATTTACACGAAAGAAAAATGATAATCACATAACAAATTAAAAATATTAATATAAAAATCAATGATAAATCTAAAAAAAAATAAGGTCTAAAGTAACTAATGAAAATAATGATGAAATGAAAGAAGAGAAAGCGAAATTATTCACTCAATTAGAAAATATGGAGAAAGAAGTATTATCTCTTAAAATGCTTGCTTTACAACAAAAAATGAAACAGGATAGAATTTAATATAATATTTTGATATGTAAATCATTAACGATTTAATAAAGTTCGATGTTATAGGCTTTAATTCTGTCCAGGTACTAGCTTAGATTGGATTTAACATGTCCAACTATAGGTTAGAATTCTTCTTGTTAGTTATTTTTAAAAAATCTGAATTTTATGTTAAAACTCTTAAAAAATTATTTATCCCTATCCAAACTGATAAAATTGAAGGTAGAAAAAAATGCTGTCCAGGCTTAGGGCATTCCACTAAAACTATTTGCACAGGTTCGACCCATCCCGCTTGTATTGAAATAGGGGCGTGAAAGAAAAAGAGAAAGAAAAGATAATGTTTGTATATTGAAGCAGACCTTCACGAAATCAAAGAAAAAAACCAACAGCACTCATATAGAGAAATTCCAATTTTTATATAATATCTAATTATCAGATTATCCATTGTACAACTTTTTTTTTTTCTTCCTGTCTTTTTGCAGATGACACCGTGCGCTATTGTGGGGAGCTGCAAGGTTCCTCAACCAAATCTGCGCAGATTCCCGAGGGATTAACCTCCACCATTCCGTTAAAGTGATCGTCTATAAGACGTCAGGGTTGCTCGGTACGCGGAGTATCTTCGGGGTTAACGTCTCAGGACTTGAACTTTCAAAATCGTTTCTGCGCCGTTCTATCTTTCGATGCGGCGTTACCGAAAGCTGTTCGTATATCACAAACTGTCGCACGGTGCCCCAATTTCCACGAATACCCTCGCCAATTCCCGGCAACAAAAATACATACGCGGAACACAAAACGTTTATTTAATCATTTCGAAAATTGCTTGGCAATGTTGCTGTTAAATAAATTCCATTTACAGTTTCGCTGTTTTTTTTTCCGGAAATTGTTGCAACCGACGTCGTATTCAATAAAGTAATGCCAGTTTATCGAATTTATAAAGCATAATATTTTCGCATGTTTATTATAATATTGTAATTACATATATTAAAATCTTCGTGCTGAACGGATATTTTTATAAATCACAAAATTATCTGAAGAGTGGTAGTTCAAACGATTTCCCAGCGGGTGCATAAAGCGAATGTTGAATGTAAATTGCAGGTAAATATTCAACGCGAAAGTCAGAGAGATAGATGGAAAAAGTAATTGTTCAGGTTGATTGGTTAATCGCTTAAGCGATACGGAAGATAAAATTTGAAATTACCAGTGGAAAGTGTAAAATACGTTTGATCCTGTAAACGGAAGGGAGTAACGAATAAGGGAGTTTACCGTTGAGCAAAAGTTTTCTGCGTGGGCCGGGCTTCGAACTTTTGATAACAGGTGTTTAATTTCTTAAAAGAAATGGTTCTCGAGACGATCGAGCAAAAACTTTCGATGTACTTTCGAAATGCCGTCCCTCCCCCCCGCCGCGAAGCTATTGAACGCGCAGGTAAACACGATTTACGATCCGTTAAATCAAAAACGGTACATTTGCTCTCAATTGCCTGTAAGATCGCGTTATATAACGAGTGCGGAGGTACAAATACAAGCCTCCGCGCGCACACATGCTCGCGTAGTAAACAGACACATGCGCGGGAGAGGCCCATGATGTTTTATTAAATTGGACCTTACCGAAGTAGAAAGAATTATTCATGTGACTTCTAAAGTGAATAACCCTGTCTGGCCGCGTGAGAACACGTGCGGTTCAACTCGAAATTCTGGAGTACATCGCGAACAATCCCGGGGACTAGTGAAAAGCGATCGTAACAACTTCAACTCCCGTAACACGTGACCACAGTCTTCTCCGAAGTGAGTGGGTCAATACTGACTATCCTCGCGACTAACACAGTGGTGTTCTTCACCTTGGAATTGTATGGTGTTTAACCCTTTAGCTACTGGTGTACATATAAATGTGTATATCTAAACGCAAAACAAAAAAAAAAGGAAAGTTGTACAAATGCTGAGAGGAAGGCAATTTAAACAAATACATCCGGCATACAAAGCGGTGCTTATTACACGTTGTTGTATACGCAACGAACGAAAAATAAACACTCTACGCACTTGTTTCATCGACGCAATCTCCATAAAATAAATAAAAGTCGCTTATTGGCGACAGCCGTAGTTAAAGGGTTAAAAGTCTTGGGGAATTTTAGTTTCCTCTGTCTGTGACCTTGAACTATAGTCACTGAATTCCTAATGAAAGAAATTTATTTGTCTTCCTACACTCCGGGACAAAAAGTGCTATCTTTTGCAATGTTCAGCAATTAGTTCAACATTTCTTCGGTTATAAAATTAGTGTCTGAATAGATAAAAAAATTTACTATTTTAGATAAAATCATGACATTAATAACTATAAATAAAAGCGTGGAGAGAGAGCTTTTCCACAAAGATTACACTCCGGGACAAAAAGATAGAACATCGTCTATTTTTCCTAATTTGGTACATTAAACTGAAGAAAATGAATGTTTTAATATGTCAACATATTCTGACATGGCTGTACGTACAATGTACTGAATATCATCCACAATATTTACATGAATAGAGTTTACATGATAGCACAAATAGCAGTTTTACATTTGTCAGTTGCGCAGAAGTTACTGAAAAGCAAACATTCATTGCAAAACGTAATTTATAAAGTTGGTACTAGCTGCGTCGTGCTTATTTAATAAAACAACATACTAAAGCATTAAAAATGGGTCGTGGAAAAAACTAAGTGTACTATGTGAAGTACACACGATATTGTAGTTAAAGCAAGAACAAGATTGAATTACACAAATATCAACAATTGTATAGATGCCGAAAAGTTATAATAAAAATAGATAAGTTAATGGAGCTTCGTTTCGTTTCATTCATATACGTTAAAAAAGACACACTAAAAATATGTGTACAAAAAAATTGAATTTCTAATGTTCAATAAACAGAAATTACATTAATTTCAAAGTGTGCTATCTTTTTGCTCCGGAGTGTATTAGGTATTCTCTATCGTCCTATTATTGATAGATATACGTATAATAATGTTTGGGATAATTGATTAGACGTATTTGTGCCCGAATTATGTCGTTGACTCGGTATTATTCGGAAGTAATCGGCTTATCTGTACCGCATTCGCGTATAAAAGAAAGGGACGGAGGGAAAATAGAGGGACAGAACCCCTTCCGACGAGAGAATTTGTTATTGGCCGCAATCACGCGAAGTTCACGCCGCGCGGGCTTGGTTTGGGGCCCCACCCACGTGCTCTCGACTCACGGGCTGCGAAAGCAGCGTTCACTTAGCAACGCTTTCATCGAAAACGAACCGAGTGGCGTGAATTGAAGAAACCTGTGCTCCATGGGGGAGCAACGCGAGGAGAAGTGGGCACGGATCCCGAGCAACGGCTCGTGAAATGTATGCACCGCGTACGCTGTATACTTTCTTGTACACTTGCACGCCATTGCACGGCCGCGCCGGTTGCCTTCCGGCTAATGATCCAGCGGGTCAGCGCCCTCAAAATCGGAATCAATTAATCAGTCGTCCCCGGTGTCGGCACTGTGTCTACCAACCTTGGCCAATATGGTAATTCGTCGAGGATCACGATTACAATATTAATTTCTAGCATTATTCTAGATCAGTATCCCGTATCCCAGTATCAACAATTTTAGGAGACCTTGCTGTGAAGCGTTACGCCTCTCCTGTAACACGTATGAAAATAAGTGATTTTTCAGATTTTAAGGGAAAACCGAATTGTCATTTCCACACGACAAAATTTTCTATTTTACTATCCTCGTGAACCACTCAGTTTTGTTCTGAAGTTAAAACTTTAATTTTCGAAGATCAAGTTCATTTCAAGGTCATGTTATTATATATATATATATCCGAATGCATTTTTCGATCAGTTACACGATGCATTAAAAGACAATGCAGTTATGTATCAAAAAAACATTGATGACCTTGATAACTCCGAAAAAAATGACATTCGGAAAAAAATATTGTTTACAATATAATGTTCCTTCAAACCATTCAAATAGTACGCAAAATATTTTTTGTACCGCCACAATTGGAGGAGATATTTAAGTGGACCACCCTGTATATTCGATAAATAATTGTAACAGAAAATCCGTTTTTTTTTCAAAACTTCGTCATTTTTGCAATTTTGCAAATTTTAATAAAAGAAGAACGTAATGCTGAGCGCTTTTGCATAACCTAACGATTCCATTTTGATTTTTTTGTTTCTTATTATTTTTTTGCATTTTCAAGCGGCCATTGCACCATTGATATTAACAACTAAAATTTATAAAAAATAGTTTTTGTTACATTGTAACATTGATAAATGATACCTCAAATTTTAAATCAATATACGCATTACATTTTTCAGAAAAAAATCTTGAAAAACAGACCATTTACACAAGGTACCCTTAAGTGTTTGACGTGGATTTTCATCAAAAAAGGTTTTCAAAACCAAAACGACGAAACCATTCTTTACAACTTGTATTTGATACGGCATCGTCCCCGTAAATATTCACGAGCAAACGATGCGTTTCCGCGGCACCTTTCTTTAAAACAAAATAATGCAACATAAACTTCCAGCAAATGCTACTTACTTGGAACAAGAGTCGACATTTTTGACGCGGAAAATTGACTGCTGTTCACGCTCCAAACAATTGCTACTAATTGCGTTTCGAAGCTTAGATACACACCTTTCAAAAACATGTGCTACGTTCCATCAAATACGCGATCGGTACTGAAGTACCAGAGTTGGGCAAAAATTTTATGTAAATAAAAGTTTCGAATATAAAGTGGGTTTGAAATCCACTTGGAGAAAACCACTTCATTCGGAATTTTTATTTATATAAAATTTTTGCCCAATTCTGTTAAGTACGACATCTGTCAAAAGGGTCGATACTTATTATTCCCACAAACCCAATAAATAATTTAGGACATACAAATGGACCGTTAAAATTTTGTTTATAATAAATATAACCAAATTACCCCATTAGCTTAGGAAAGTCCCCGGGGTTCCACGCCGGTAGTCGATTGACGTAATTGATGATATTTAAGTAGCTTAGCGTGCTTCATTACTCTCCTCGATTTAGGGAAAGGTAGTCAATCGACTAATGAAAAAGAATATCAATCGAATTGTGATTACTGAATACAGATAATACGGTGATAAGTATTGATATTTTTCTGATTGAATATTTACAGTGAATATTTTTGATTGATGTTGTGTAAAATTATATTTGTCAATTTTTTGACAGAAGAGTGTTACGGTGAACAAACATAGGAGAAAAACCTGTTGAACGATAAAGGCGGTTGTGGACGTTCACGAAAATCCAAAATATACACTAAAAGCATTTTTTTATTCTAGAAAAACGTAGCTATTCTCTGGACTAGTCTGAAAAAAGCTTAAAAATTGCAAGTGCGGCGGCCATTGAAAAGCAAAAAGGGCAGTGCCGTTCTGTTGTTCAATTACAAAGAATAAAAGGATTTGTGTCTGTCTAGTCAGTCAATGCAATATCACTATGTACATATGCACACACATCCCCCAACGTTTAGGGGATTAAAAACTTCAAATTTTTGGCAAATTTTTTAGGAAAATATTTCTAAAATATCAAACTGCACAAAAAGAACATATAAAAGTTCGATCGCTTGCAGTGGACAAACTGAAGCATTTATTTAAATTCCCTTTTTTTCTTGTAAAAGAATTTACTAGATATTCTGGATTTCGTTGCGTAAAATGCTAAAAGTGACGATAAAATAAAATTCAATGCTAATTTAGCTTCGTTCCACAGAAACATTTAATCAGGAATGTTAAGCGTGTAATTTAATTTTCTCCAAACCGGTCTACAAAAATGTTTATTTACACATTGACTGCAGCAGCGTTTTCGAAACTTTTCCTACGACGAAACGTTTCATAAATTCAGAGATTTTCACGAAACTCGTTCGCTATTTTGCAGGGTAGATAAATACGAACGAATAGTTTTTGAAAACGTTTGAATTTTGTAGCATTTTTAGTCGTTGGCCAATGTGTACAATATAGTTAACGAACTCGTGTGGTAATCATTGACGTGCTAAAATGAAAGATTAATTGCTTTGAACCATTCCTTTTGAGTTCTATGTTTAAAAGTGGTCCCACATTTTTATAATTACAATTAGCGAGAGGTAAAGTACTTCTACACGGCTTGCGCCACGAATTCCTGGCCACCCTGTACATAAAAGAAAATGTGTCAAGTGGCTTGCTCGAGATCAATTCAAACCTTACAGTATCATCTCATGGATCGACACAAACGCGCGAAAATTCTTGGAGCATTCGTAAATGTAAGTAAATCATCTATAACAATCTGGTGTCCTAAACAGAACGAATTTTATTTATCGTTTCCGCTGGCGCTTCTGCACGAGAATTCTCCCCCCTTAAGGGGAAGATAAATAGATCTTGATTTGTATTTAAAAAAATATTGAAGGTATAAAGAACATGTTCACGTGACAGATACTATTTTGCATGATTTAATATTTAATGCGAATGTTTTAGATACACCTCGTATGCACGCAAGTTGGATCTATGAAAACGCGCAGATATTTCCATCTCTCCAATCGGAGGGATGCTTAATTAACAGACGAGGGAATTGATACGATTCCAGACGGCTCTTCATCACGGAAACCTTTTTTATCGGGGAGTGTACGTTTCAGAGCATAACGATTCAAGAATGATATGAATTATAATCGTTTGTGCGCCCGGTGCACGGTGGATTACATTTCTAGGCGAAGAGCTTTTAACTTTTCACCCGCGACGCATCGACGCGCTTCGCAAATATTCAAAAATACCCGGGGGCCACGCTTTATCGCGGTAAAGGACTGAAAAAAATAGTAATTCCCCTCGTAAACGTTTATAATTGACGAACGAATGGAAGGTTTCGAAAAGATAATTGCGGAACGTTTGAATTTTGTATGAGCACCGCTCGAAATAAAAGCAGGGCTCGCACAGCGCGCCCGGCCAAAACAAATTCATCAACGTTCCTTCCTCGCACTCGAACGCGAACTCGAGTTGTGCCAATATTCCAAAATACTCTCTGTTCCGCGCTGCCCCGGTCAATGATGCGAAAACAACATGATCTCGCGTAACCTCGGAATCGACGCGCGCGCTTGCCCAAAATCAGGATTTAGCAGTTTCAAATCAATAGAAACCACGTTCGTCGAAGATCGATGGAAATATTATTACATAGAATTGCAAGTACGGTGAACCAGTTCACTTATAAAAACATTTTAGAACAGGATTTATTGGATGTTGTTGATAATATGCCGGTACAAGAATGTGATGTTGCTTTCCAACAAGATAACGGCCCCAGAGGGCATTCTGCAAAAAGCGTCAAAAATTGGCAAGAGTCTCAACAATTTCAAACGATGTCGTGGCTTGCTCAAAGCCCAGACTTAAATCCTATCGAGAATGTCTGGGCATATTTAAAAATGAAATTAGCGAGAAACTACAATGATCCACCAACGACAATAAATGATTTGTGGCAAAGAGTGTAGCAACAGTGGTATTCTATTCCTCCAGAATACTGCGAAAATATAATTTCAAGCATGCCTAAACGCATTCAAGCCACTGCCAAGGCCAAAGGCTTCTGGGCAAAGTATTAAATGCATAAAAATATGAAATGTTTATTTGAAAAGGAATTGTGGTGCCATACCGATTACACGAAAACAATTTGTATTTATCAAAATAATCATTGTTTAAATTTTTTTTGGAAAGCTGAAATATTGTACTTAATACTGTGTATTCTGTTTTTTTTTTTATTCTATATGCAAACATTAAATAAAAATTTTTGTATAAAATATCGTTTGTGAAAATCTGCAATTTTTACCATCTTTAAACGTTTGTAGTTCCCTCTCATATTAAACATATTAATATATTATTATTATTAATTGATATTACTAATTGACACAGATCTACAAAACGTATTTCTTAAATTTTCAGTATAGGCCCACATAACAGAGTAGTAAAACGCAACTTTTAGTACTTTTTCTACATTTCCGGTCAATTGCAATGTTTGAAAAAAAATTTTTTCACATTCTGTAGTGAACTAATTACTCTAGCTTCCCAAAAAGTTCAAAAAAATAGTTACCGTCTTTTTTAGAGCGTCCGAATATTATCTCGAGTAACTCTAGCTATTTTCATAACTACATGCTGCCGAATAGTGCAAATTACGCCTCGTAAACGAAAAAAAGGACTTCTGATGGCGATAGCGCCCTAGATCGAACTTTTATCTAGCGTTTTTGACTACTGAAATACCCCATGGTTGTGTTATCGAGCAATGAGAATGCGAATCCCGCACCCTTGCAATCCTAGAGAAAAAAGTCTACTCCCTTAAGTTTACTTGCCCTTAAACGTGGGGATGCTCTGCGTCGTGGAGGGGTAAGGTAGAGTGGGAGACGAGTCTTAATCTGGTGACACATGCGCGACAGAGACGAAACGTTTTACGTGACTGGGCCGTGGCGGAATAGTGGGGGGAACAACGTCGTAGAAGGGGAAGGCTACTCCGGGACAGAGTAGTGATTACAGTTGGTATATTTCTTATCCTGCGTTTCAATTGGCATTTAATTCGAGAGCATCTCCGTCGAGTTTCTTCGGAATTGAATCGGAAACGGAGGTCAATTAAATCGACTCTGAGAGAAAGCCGTCTTGAATTTACGAACTGGTCGTTCGCAGAGGGAGTCCGGGCGTGATGAAACAGGAATCTGACGAATAGCCGGCTCGCCAATTACGCTGAAATTAAAAACGAACAATCCCTATTGATTCGTTTCCGAGCGTACTATTTACGATGAACGTTGCAGTTCGATGAAAGTGCTCGACTGTATCTTTCTCATTACTCAAGCAAAGGGTATATAGGTCACAGACGTTTCCATTGTCCATCTACTAGTTTACGTTCCTGTACTTTCACGGGAGGACGATCGTGTTAAATGGATGAAGATTCCGAGGCGAGTTCGATTGTTTCAAGAATCCAGAGATAGCGAAACAAATTGAATTCGCGACGTCGTCGCGACGCGCGGATACTACTACGCTAACGGTGCACGGCCTGAAAATGAAATTACATAACGCGGAAACTATTACATTAAAATGAAGGCACTACTTTTAACCTAGTATTAACTCGGCAGAAATAGTCACGTACATGTAAATACTCTCGTTCGCAAGCCATCGAGCTCCTTATTGTTCCAGAGAAGCTCTTAATTTTTCGAATGACTTTACAGTCATTCAACTTTAGACTTTAATTCGAAATTATAGTACTGAATATTTTATTCACATTTTATATTCATCAGTATTCTGAAAAATAAATAGGTTGAAGTACAGGGTGTATAACAAGTAATAGTCATCCGTCCTAGGGGTGAATCTACACTTCTGGATCGGTGGACATTTGTAAGAGAATCTTGCCGCAAAATTGTTTATAACAAAGAAAATGGATAAACTTTACTTTACTGAACTTGAAATTTGTGCCATTGTCCTATAAATTATGATGTATTTGTTATGTAATCCAGTAGATTAGTACCCGGGGCGGCTACAGGTCAAAGTTTCAATCCTATAGGATCAATGGTTCAGGAGTTATGCTTGCTTAAAGTTGAGTAATCTGCAGTGTTTTTGACAGGTAAGAGCGCCGCCATATTGGTTTGTTGTGACGACAGGTCCATGCCCCCACCCCCGATCTAATCACTAACCAACTCATTAATTATTCTACACTACAAACCAATATGGTGATGTCCTTACCTGTCAAAAACACTGCAGATTGGTCAACTTTAAGCAAGCATAACTCCTGAACCATTGATCCTACAGGATCGAAACTTCGATCTGCAGCTTTGGTACATTTATAATTGTACCAAACGACCTGATTTGTATAATCAATTAGAAGCATTGGTTCACGAAACGATTTGCAAGAAAGGTTTTCTAAAGATTATAATTTACAAGGTTACGTGCAAAAATAAAAAAGGCATTTTTTAATACTTTTTCATTTTTGGGTCCTTAAAGAAAGTTTAAAATATATATTTTGTAGATTTATAGTAGAGAGTTACACACGTGCTGAAAATTTCATCGAAATCGATTGACATACACACGAGCTACAAGAGGTTAAAAATCCACAAATCGTACATCTTTCGACGAGTGTTGTTTTTTTCTGCGCCAACCGATTTCGATCGAATTCTCAGTATGCATATAACTAACATAGATCTACAAAAGATATATTTTAAATTTTCATTAAGGATCCAAATAAAAAAGTTTTAAAAAATGTCTTTTTTACGTTTGCATGTAACCTTGTAAATTATAATTCTTGGAAAATCTTTTTTGTGCATATCATTTCGTAAACCAATGTTTCCAATGGATTATAAAAAATCAGGTCGTTTGATAGAATTATATTATAAAAAAGTCATTCTGTTTTAAAGGGCGTACGAATACTTTTTAAACCCACTATATATCATATTTCAGAATAGCTCGGAACTAATGGGAAAGTGAGTTTGCAAGATGATTTACCGCGGCTCCAAATAAAAAAAGCTCACCTTTATAAACATTTACGTTCATCGGAGGGTACACAAATTCCACACGACTGAAACGAAATATTTTTCGTTCGGAAATAATAACAACCGGCGTAATCCGAAACGATCACGTTTCCGACCCGCGCAACATCAACAATAAAAGGAATACCGTCGCGCAACAATCTAATAAACGCTGAAATTTTGCGGTGTAAATAGAGAACCAATAACGAATTTATCGGAGAACTCGTGTTATCGTTTCGTGAGAAGCTTAACAGCTTAACGGCAATCATTTGCCAGTTTATCAGAGATTATTGAAAGCAGGTTATGCTGTGCTTTGCCCGTATGAGCGAAAATCGAAGAACGAAATTCCTTACTGGTTCTAACGAACGTTGTGAACCTGTCTGGCAGTACAGTAAAAGCTGCTTCGTTGTCCAAAGGCCAGGGGTTTGAGCGGACAACGACTGAAAAGTTCGAATGTTTCGGACAGCGAAAAGCATTCGCAGTCAAAAGCAGTCAACTGTCTGGCTTTAAAAAACTCCTTTTCTCCTTGCCATATTTGGACATGCCTGGGACACATCTGGCGACCAGATATCCACGCAGGCCTAATCCTCTCGTTGACAGGCAGTGGGCCTGACCACGATTCAGGACAACGAAGGAGCGATTACTGTATATCGCGTGTTATTCGAACGAAAATAGAGAAATAATCAGATGGTCATCTCAATGTTTGTCTCGCAATGTTGACAGGGACAGAGGGTGATGGCAGAGGGTCGAGAGCGTCATAGATTCGAGCCGGACTAAACAGTAATTGTTCCTGAGCGAAAAGAGGCCACGGGGAACGAAGCTTTTTACCGAGCACTTCCATCGCATTTGCATCGCAGACGAAGATGTTACTGAATCTTAGCTGAATGTCGTTAGAAACGACCGACAGTATCGTCCGGGTCGGCTGCGATAAAACACGGGGGGTGGGGTGTTATCGATCCGGCGGTGGAATCGTTGCCGAACACTCGCGGCCGAAAAACAGCTCGGCGTCGTGCGCGACGATAACGACTCGTCGACTCGCCGGGTGTGTGTTTCCTTTTGTTTTCCTTCGTCGTCGCTCGCCTGAGACTTTCTCTATTTCATCCGCACGTCCGGTGTAAGTTTGTTACGGCCGCTACTCCGTTTCAGAACCTTTAAATCCACTTTGCCGAGGGTCGCGCACGACCGACCGGTATTAAACCATCGACTCCGCTCGGAAAAATAACGAGAAAACCACCGCCCCACGGTGAAAAGTGAAATATTGAGTTCCGGCGAATCGGTTTCGCCGTTCGGCCAAAGATTATACGTGTTCGCTCTTTGCCCGGTAAAACTGTGGATTTCGCGTGTTCACCGCTTTCCCCTCCGACCTTGTCGAAAACTTAACCCCCCGTCCCACTTGAATCAACTCGAAACGTACATTCACCGTTCGATAGCTCGCTGATCGACGGACAAGTTCGTTTCTTTCGAATCAACGTCTACAGGGTTTTCCATGTTTGTCGGGTTACCCTTGTGGTTCGTCGACAATCCATTTCACCGACACTGTTTTCATCGACACGATTTGACCGACAGTAACTTTGGTCGACACACTTTTGTAAATATATTTCGTTCGCTCTCTCTCTCTCTCTCGTGCGAAGCGTAGGATAAGCGTAGTTATAAGGTAGTATGTTAAGTTAGAAATGAGGATAGCGATTCTCGACGCATTTAGTTGCTTGTATAATAAATAACAAAGAGAATTACAAAGCAATGT
This sequence comes from Lasioglossum malachurum, assembly GCA_028455605.1. Classification (NCBI taxonomy): domain Eukaryota; kingdom Metazoa; phylum Arthropoda; class Insecta; order Hymenoptera; family Halictidae; genus Lasioglossum; species Lasioglossum malachurum. Next base: position 2,383,288 of record CM052312.1, read on the forward strand.
TATTTAGATCAAAGTTTTTATTGCTAGCTTATTAATCAGAATTTCTTCAAATAAACAAACTTTATTAATAGGTACACACAAATGAATAAAAAATCATAATACTTCATTTAATTTCAAACATAATTGTGTAAATACATATAAAAAATGTGAATAAACAGAAGGAATGCTACGAGTGTACATATATGTATAGACTACGAAACATAACAAAATTGTACAATAATTACACAAATATCAAGTAATGAAATTAAAGCGATATGAATAATGAACTCAAACCTGTCGTGAAACACGGACTGTCTATGAAAACATATGTCGACGAAAGTTACTGTCGGTCAAATCGTGTCGACGAACCAAGAGTAACACAGTTTGTCGTGCCAAATTTTATTCACGAAAAATGAAGGTCACCTTCATTTTTTCAATTGAATATACCAGGCCGTTGAACTCGTCTCGGGAGAAATGAAAAATTCGTGAAATTGATGTCTCGTCACCGGTGCGGACCAATTTAGGTTAGAGGTTTATATTGCGAGTTAGGTGGGCCCGAATTGTCCCCTCCGGTAGGAATGCTAACCAGACGTTATTCGCGGCGACCACTTTGCCGCAATATAAGGAGGAATAAAAAAAAAAAAGGAGAGGGAAAGTACGAACCATAAAAATAGCACGGAACAAACCGGGCCGGACGTTTACGCAAAGCAGAAAGAGTCGAATGCTCGCGAACGACGTTTATCGCGACCGGGTAATACTAGTTGCGCGACGACGAAAAAGAGAGGTGAACGCGCGCGCGCGTCTCGAAAGGGGGAGCGTAACCGTGCGAAACAAAAATCGCGGAGTTTCTCCCGGGCTTCGTTTAGCGGGACTTGTAAAAAAGTCGGCCGGAACGGCGGACAAAACAAATTTACACGGAAATTCATGAAACGCGGGAAATCCCCCAGTATGCGGAAAATAAAAGAGTCTTCGAACACCTGCTACGCATTTGCATAAATGAAAAACTGACTGAACTTCTTCCCCGTGTAACCTGCCGGATAATAAATTCCGACGAAGTCATATGGATCGCGGAATAAAAAAGAAAGAAAGACCAAAAGGAAAGGGAGGAGGAGGAAGAACGGACTACGATCGAACGGTCTCGAAACTTCTCAGCCAATAAGTCACGCGAAATTATGACGATCGTTCAGCGGCGATTTTAACCCTAGCGCTCCTAAACTCCGATCCTTCACGCCCACACTCTTCGTTACTCATTTCTCCTAAGAAAAAATTATTTTACTCCTAATTAAAAATATTTCTGTGGTTGTCGGGAAGAACGCCGCATGTCACATACTTTCACTTTCGAGATGTTGCCGGTTAAAGTTTTGATCACTAATTCTTTGGCATATGGTATTAAAAATAGGACATTCCATTTAAAAAACTTAATTTGACTCTGAAATCCGCCCTCCTCACCATTCTAGTCTTCAAAATAATTGGACAATATGATTTTCTAATCCCTTCTGGATATTAAACTATAATGTATAAACGACAATAAATAATTTTTTCAGAATTTTTTACCCAGGAAAAATAGTCCTAATTTAAAATTTTCCAACCTGTGGGCTCCGGGAGCCTCTCCATAGGAGTGCTAGGGTTAAAGGACCGATTTTCATAGTCAATATAACAGGAAAAGATTTTTTAAAAATATCGAACTTGAAAAGTTTACTTTTGCCCACGGAAAGCGTATTTCCGACCCACTGTGTCATCGTGGAAGCCCGGTTCGAACGAATGTACGAGAATCGGGTGTATAAATTGTATTATCAGCTTATAATAGCAACTGTCAACGGCAATTAAACGTTTCCAGATATGTGTACGCCTGTGTCCATATAAATTTGCGGATGAATTATGTTTCGGTCAGCGAGTGGAACTGACACATGTTAATAATATTTGGAGTACACCAAATACGATGGCAAATTGAAAAAAAAAACGCAAATAAAAACGGTACCTGTTTCGTATTACAAAAAAGCAATGATGTCCAGCAGTAGAGTAGATTGAATTTCCTGTTGGAAAAATTATTTTATTAACGATAATAATATTCGTTTACCAAGGTAAACTTATAAACGAAGAGTTTTTCTTTGCCCGGAAGCATGTGTCTCTGCAAACATGCAATATGCAGCGTCAGTTTCATTCTGCTCGGAGAATACGTAAATTGGATTTCCAATAAGAATAATACAGTGACAGATGTCGTACAGTGGAAAAGAAATAATAGATCAACCGTGCCCGTAGACATGCTAGCTATATTCCACTGTTCCTTCAAAATCTAATCGAAAAGTAATCTGGAAAGGCAGCATGAAGGGTGGCTTTACATTTTTCAATAAAACTGCAAATATTTTAGTTGTAAATAGCATTTCTACTTATCTCACGACATCTCTCGTGACGTGTTGTTCATTGTACAGTGTGTAAAAATTCAAGGTCAAATATTTTTTCTTGCATCCTGTTTAAAATCCTACAAAGTTCAACAGTTTCGTTGATATCTCTCGTAATGAAATTATTTTATAATAATTTAAAATTATTTTAATTTAAACTCATTTAATTTTTAAAATCATTAAGCGAGTGAGTAACGAAGTACGCAATATTTTTTTATAATTTCAAATTAAAATAATTTCATTAAGCAAGTGAGTAACGAAGTACTTGATTTTGTTTAAGTAATTGATTTATTTTGTTTAATAATTCACAGACGCAGTCATTAATTTTCTTGAAAATGATCTAAACAGAGATCGAAACGTCGAAAGGTTAATTTATAAATTGCAAAATTGCTTTGAAGTGAAAAAAGTGATCGACCTAGTGCGCCCAGAGCATTAATAGATCTTGTATCAACAATTATACGATCGATAGAAAGGAATAAGTGTACCTTATTCCGGGAAAACTATGTCAAATTGACACGAGGGACAGATGAAGGTTAACAGATCTCCACCGATCGAAAGATGTGGAAGCCAATTATGATAGTCACGGCAAAACATTTTTTTACACCCTACACTCTTGTCCGAAGATTAGCCATCGTCGGTGACCGTCCGCGTCGTAATCAGTGAAAAGGTTTGGCACCGGTTCGTATCGTCGGTACATAAAATTAAGCCCGGAGTCCCCGGCGAAATTTAATCAGAATCCATAGAAAATCATAAAAGTTTCGTTCGACGTTGAGCCAGCCATTCGGCGGGGCTGGCGTGGACGAGAGACCCGGATAAGTCTTCTCGGTTGCGCGATTCGCAGGGTCCTAAATTTCCGGCGATGTCGTCTCGCCTTAAGTTTTCCCCAGAGCTAAGGAAGACGACGACGACGACGACGGTGCGCGTACCTCGCCCGGGCGAGCGCGGGCGGTATCCGAGAACTCGAATTCATCGATCAGGCACTTTTCGCTGGAACTGCCGGGATCAAGGTGAAGTATCCTTCAGAGGGTAGAAAAAGTGGAAACTCTTTACTCCCGGTGAAATTCCACCCCCGCGTGGTCTCTCTGTAGGGGGCGAGGCTTCTTCCGCGGGTTTGCCGGAGAGGGGCCGGGAGGGAGTAGTCAGTCGATAGCAAAAATGGATAGCGTGGGAGAAGGACTTACTCGAAATCCCGCGTTTAGGTTCGAAATTTTGTTCGCCGCAGCTCGATACAGTAAAAGCTCCCTCGTTGTCCAAAGACCGGGGGTTTGAGCGGACAACGACCGTGTCGGGACACTATTTTTGATTTATGACTGCGTCTTTAGTGAAACGGCTAGTTAAACGACAAAGAAAAGCATTCGCAGTGGAAAGCAGTCAACTGTCTGGCTTTAGAAAACTATTGTTCTCCGTTCTGCGCGGGTCTGGGACCAGGGTTACCATATTCTGCTCTCGTCAGGCCGCTTACCCTTCCGCCTCTCGCCCAGTTTCGCAGCGTAGCTCGTCTCACGCGTACCGTACGTCAAGCGTGTCGCCAGCGTTAGCGGGAAGAGTGCAAAGAAGAGCTTCGCTGCGTAGCTGGGCGAGAGGCAGAAAGGTATAAGGGGCCTGGCGAGAGAAAAATATGGTAGCCCTGGTCTGGACAGGCCTGGGACACGTCTGGGGACCAGATCCACGCAGGCCTAATCCTCTCGGCAGTGGAGTGGGTAGGCACTGGACAACGATCGTGCCCACGATTCAGGACAACGGAGGAGCGATTACTGTACTACAACTTCGGCTTATTTCGATTGTTACATTTTTCCTGTAACAAAACGTACGGTTAGGTGGGACAGCCATTCTTTAAGACATGGAATTTCGTCCGGAAAGCAGGCTTCCCGACGCACCGTACGACCCGCCACTGTAAAGTGGCGTGCAACTGCACCGCGTCCATTAGCACGATTGCTGTGACCGTCAGTTCGGCGAGGAGCACGTCGCTCGGTAACGTATCGATGCCGAGATACGGCGGCGGCGGAATTCACGGTAAATATTTGAAATTATTCGGCACGAGGCGACCGGCCTCCGTATTCGACGGGGCGCGGAGGCGGCCGAGAGGACACCGTCACAGTGCGGCCGCGCGTAAAATCAACGTTTATTCCCTTCGACGGGGCCATCTTCCAGTTAGTTTCGTCGCGAGCGACTTCGTGAAAGGGGCGCGAAGGATGAGGGAGTCCGATGGAGGAAAAGAAAAAAAAAAAAGAAGAGAAATGTCAGAGAGCAAAAGTGAGAGAGGAGGGCGGGAGGAAGGGATGGCGCGGAGCGATATATCCGGAGCAGGGACTCTAACGTCGCCGACAGGAGCACCGCATGCACGTGAAAGCCTTTCGCGGAAAACTTTTCTCCCGAATAGCCTTTCTCCGGCGCCCTCTTCCTTCATAACGTAGAACCGGCCACTTTGAAAACTCATTATAACAAGGGATTCCTGTCCCATAGACCGGGGGAAGACGGTGTTCGTAAATATTCCGGCTGACTGGAACGTAGACTATCCCGGGAAACGATCGTGATATAACGGTCGCGGCTGGTTATTTCTAATCGCAGTTAGCCCGACCGACCACCCCTCTCCGTGATATCGGCAGTTCTGCGAGCGGACGATCACCGTAAATTTCGTCGCGATCACCCGGCAGGATAATTACGACCGCGATTCCCTTCGTTTCCCTACGGCGGGTCCGCCGGATTCATTTTTCCAGGTCGCGCGGAGACCGTCCACGACCGAGTCTGGGAAACATGCTCGAACTTTACGGTCGGCTTATCGTGTTGCTGTTCCCGGACCCGATCGCAGACCGGGTTTTAGTGCCGGTTTAATAGTCACGAAGATGGAAATTCGTTACAGCCTGCTTTCACCGAAGGAGCGGCACCGTGGACACTTACGGCCGCGATAGCTGTCTGTCCTATTCGAAAGTTATTACCAGACTCCGGAGATCTTTATGTGGAATCAAAATATATGCGGCATCGATTACGAGACACGGAGAAAGGGGAATCTTAGTCAGTCGAACATGCGCTTCTCCGTGAAGCTAATCTTCGTCTGGCGACGCGGCGTTTGTTAGTGCACATGGAAGATCGCGGGAACCTGGCGAATTCAGATTCGCCGAGCACGGTCGCGTTTAATGCGCTCGCCCCTTTAATTCACACGATCGCTTGGTCAATCTTTCGGCCATCAGCGGGCGCGATTACCATCGGCGATTGTTGGATATGCGCATCATAAATACGCAAATCGAGCGAAGTTCGGCGATTCGGCCAATTGCACTGCCCGGTCAATTTTGAACGATCTTAATCTGGAGCCGGGATTGAAATTCATGAAGCATAATCGCCGGCGAAATTTCCGCGAACGGATTCACCGTGGAGCCCGGGCGCAATTGTCCGCGGCGCGCACACACACACACGCACACACATCTCCGTTGGTTTATTGTTTAAAACATTGATCAGCGAGCCCCCGAGGCAATTACCCCGTGTGTCGTACCCGTCGCGGCATTATTCTTCCGTCGGAATTAGCTCTGAATGCGGCCCGGCTGCCGCGATCGTCATTCAGCCGGAAATCGATGAGCACTCGAACGTTTAACTGAACGATTTCAAAACCTCCTACTGTACGCAAAAACTACCCTTTTCGACGGCGATGGGTTTCTAACGAGACCGCCGCTGCGCCGCGCCGAACGTGATCTCCGCCTCTGTTCTCCACGCTGCGACCCAAGGGCCGGTCGTTTTAACCCTCGCCCTTTGAATCGACTTCCGTCAATAGCTTACGGTTTTCCACGAGCATTTTCAGCGAGCAAAGTAAGCTTCTGTTACCAGAGGCTCGGCTCCATCGCATGCCGATAACGTGCAACATAATACGAACGTCATTGATTCGCAACAGTTCCATGCAGAATTCAATCTTATTTATCCATCAGTTTCTGCATACTCCGTTCTGCGAAGTGCTATTTCATATTTTTTTCTTTTACATTCCTTTCGGCTCGACACCGCGTCGACTGTAGTCGTTGATAGGGTAAACTGCCCAAATATGAACTACTTTTTGTTGATGTTATTTTTTTTTATTATTTTAGAAGGTTCTTTTTGCGTCCAAAAAATTACCAGTTGTAGATGCATTTCCCCCCTATAAGATTCCGGGGTCAAGTTTGTTCGAACATTAATACTTAATTAATAACTTACATTAATACATTAATACGAACATTAATAATAATAAAAATTAGAAAGAGGTTCTTAATATGGTACACCTTGAGTTCCTAATATGACACCTAGTTTCATATCCGGCACCCACACTAAGGGTGTCAATAGCTATACCCATATTAGGGAACCCTTGGTAGTGCCGTATTAGGAACTCCACGTGGACTCATAATACTAGCTGGGTTGGTTAGTTGGTACACCTTGAGTCCCTAATGAAACACTTTTTGTTGACGTCATTTTTTAATTATTTTAAAATGCTTTTTTCGACTAAAAAATTACCAGTTGTAGATGCATTCCCTCCTATAAGATTCTGGGGTCACGTTTGCTCAAAAATTAATATAACTTGGGAAAAATATTTTTTTTCAAGTGTGTCATTTTCAGATTCCAGCGAGAGGGGTTCTTAATATGGTACACCTTGAGTCTCTAATATTGACACCTAGTGCCATAAATGAATTTCAGCCCAAACCAACAGTTGGCAAGCATTCATATAAATAAACAAGCATTATAAATAAAATAAATTCATATAAATTCCTTCCTCGAAAAAGATACAATCAAAAATCTAACCACAAAAATATATATTCAACACGTGGAGACACAACCGGCGGAGGATCGATACTAAAACCAGTAGGATGGTGCGATTGCACTGCACATTGTTGAGTAAACATGGTAAACTATTGTTTGAGGATTTTCTCACCAGAGTGCGACTTCTCCTTTACAAGATATAAGGTAGCGCCATAATAGGCGTCTATACCATATTTGGGCACTACAAATAAATGGACAACTACAAAAATAAGTGATTCTTCAGTAGGCAACTAGAAAATCTAAGAAAAATTTTTCTCTCTGATTCGGAACGAGACTAACGTACGCCCGTCATTACGTTAATAAATGGAGGTGCACTTTATCTTATCGTCTCCCGTGGAAAATGAAACCGCGGCGCAAACATTTGATTTCCAGCTTTAGCGTAGTTGCACCCCGTGCTGCAATTCTGGTGCGTGTACACGGTGAAACGAAACAGAGGAGAAAAAAAATATAAAAAGTGTCCAACAGAGCTATTTATACCGGCGCGCGCGATATCGCGCCGCGAGGTTTGATAAGCCTCCCCGTGCAACATTAGACACGCGTCTCGACGTTTATCTCTCGCGCAGGAATTTCCCTCGGACGTGGCAACGTGATCCTCCCTCTCTCCCTTATTTACTCTTCCCAAGGAAACCTGGGAGGGGAAGCTCACGTTTTTCCGCACGAAATTCCTCTTTTTCTCTGTACTCCAATTTGAACAAAGCTCGTCAGGATTGATAGACTCGCCGCCGAGGATTCATAATTTTGATAGTATTTCCTCTCTGTAGTCGTGCAACTCCGGACCGGTAGCGTGATCGTAGAAAGTAACGATTCCGCGATCGTTTCATCGCCCCACGGCTCGATCCTATCTCCCGGACGGCGATAATGAGACAGGGGAATAATAATGAATAAACAGAGGTCTTCATGTATTCATAGGACACGCAACCGACCAGCGCGTAATAAAATGAGAACGACAATAAGTGCGCTGCGAATGTCTGCGGAAATATTCATTTTCATACATTAATCAGGGATTTCGGAAACACAACGGATATCCATTTAATCCTTTAAGCTCCATGGTTAATTATACACAAGACACCAATATTATGAAATAACACTGAAATTCTATTTAATGTATTATATGATTAATAAACTAAATAATATAATCATTGTTTATATTGAAACACCGCGCCTCTAATATAGAAAACCGTTCGTATCGTATGCTTTTAAAAAATTCGATCGAATAACTGCGAAATTGCAGAAACTACGAGAGCATGGGAAACAGCAATAACGTTCTTTTGTTTTAGTGAAGAATTACACTACGCATATACAGATTCCAGACAAATATTGACTACCGTTTCAGTGTTCTGGTCAGAATGACGGGTCGAAATATTTTGCAATTTAGAAAATTTCGGGAAACTCTGATAGACAGCATTGCTGCTAAAAATTTTATGTTCGATACGTGTATTTTTTAGTACCGATACTCCCGTGAAAAAATAAAAAAAGTGAAAAGCTGAAAATTGAGGACGAGAAATACCGCATCGAAAAAACTGGAAATTTACTGAAAGTAGAAGAACATTGTAAATAGCGAAAACGTTCTGTTGTTTTAATAAAGAATGACACTGTGTGTTTAAGATAATACATTGAAAAATGGCACACGTTTTCGTTCATTTTTTTTCTCGCGAAGCGTCAATCTACTTCCCTGTATATTTTCGTGAATGTTCAACAAACATTCATTTTCAATTACAGAGAAAATAAACACTAAAGTTGTTCTAGCTTGTTGTTAAACTAATTGTGTTCTAACTTCTCAAAAAAATAATAATTAAAATGCTGTGGTCCTTTAGAAAGTGTGCCAACATTATTTTGATTCACTGTATAAAGCGCAGCTAGCGAACGGCTATTAAACCGCTCTTTTCGCCTAACACGCCGCGTGCGTGATAGTTTTAAAAATCCAGTAATTAGTTTACCAGCAGCGACAGAACAGAAAACATGTGCCTGGAAAAAGTGCATTTACGAGATTGCGTACTTTACGAGCTCCGACCGGGGAATAACGCGGTTGTAGCTGCCTGAAATTTGTGTCGCGTTTTCGAGGACGACGCCGTGTCAGAACAATGATGATTCCAAAAATTTTAGGGCGTAGATTCGAGTTTCATGGACGAAGAAATATACACGGTGTGCTGAAAATCGTGGTGCTAACGGACCCGAGCGGTTCTGAAATACCTTTATAGTGGCGCACTAACAAAGCACCCGGTTGTGCGATAAATTCCTTCGCGCTGACAATGGCACGCATTTATTTTTAGAAATGTTATTTGAAATTGTTCTTTACGGCAACCGCGATAAATAAATATATCACGTTATTAATCATCAATTTCCGTCAGTTCTTTTCTAGTTTTATTAGAATGAACTACAGGGTGTATAAAAAGTAATAGTCATCCGTCGTAGGGGGGAATCTACACTTCTGGATCGGTGGACATTTGTAAGAGAAACTTGCCGCAAAATGGTTTGTAACAAAGAAAATTGTTGTTAAAGTTTGTTCTTACATAAATACCTTCTACTCATCCAGAAGAGAAAAAGTTTGAAAGAATAGCCGCATGTCAAAATTTGATTATGTAGAATTATAAAGTCTACTAAATACCACAGTTCACACAACCGTGTCGATGAGACAGACCATGATCGTGTGCGTGCCTCAAGCCAAACGAAATTTAAAGGGATAATCGTCGCTAAGCCCGTACCAAGCAGAGCTGGGGAAAAAATAGTATTTTAAATAGTAAATAGTAAATAATCCTATTTATTTTAAAGTATGTGTACACACACAACTTTGAAAATAGGCCTGCCCGTTAGGACCATTTTGGGCTGCACGTTACTTTATCGGGTTTAAAATTTGTGCCTTTCTCCTATAAATTACGATGTATTTGGCATGTAATCCAGTAAGTGAAAGAATAAGAGAATAAGAATAAGAAAAGAATACATTATATCCATTTTTATACATAAGAATATTAATCCTGGATTATAAAATACTAACGTTAAGTAAAGGTACTTACAAATGTTTCAGAATCTTCTGCTCCTCCGTCGGATCAACAGGGCACTGCCATTTGCGCGAATGCGTCAATAAGTATGAAGCACAAAACAACACATTTTCCAAAATCGTGGCAGCGAACGGGAATAAGTTACTCCGACCACGGTCAAAATAGTACTGCGGTTTGTCACCTCGGTTTTTCGTGAACGGTTAAGGGTGGAAAAGTGGGGAAATTGTCAAAGAAATTCCTTGTGGCATTGTCTACGGTCATCAATGACGTCATTTATAACGGTAGTCCGCCGTCGATTCGATGGGTCCGTCGCACGTGTTGTCCATCTGTCGGGGTTGAAGATTCGCATGCGTTTTTTTGCTTGCTATAACGTCCTTTACAGGTATATCGCTTAATCCGCTGGAGGAACGGTGAGGTACGGTAACATTTTATAATACAAGATTAATATTCTTATAACAATGGATATAAGATATTCTTTCATATTTTGCAACTTCAAATTTATGATCCGAATGGGCAGGAGACGATGACGTCGTACGGACCTAGCGACGAATGTCCCTTTAAATTTCGTTTGTGTCTGTCTAACTCCACACAATCAAATTTTGCAAAAACTTTAACAGCTTATATCTCAATAACTATTTGTTTGCGACATGTGGCTTCTTTCAAACTTTTTCTCTCCTGGACGAGTGGAGGGTGTTGATGTAAAAAACAACTTTATCAACAATTGTCTTTGCTATAAACAACTTTGCGGCAAGTTTCTCCTACAAATGTCCACCGATCCCGAAGTGTAGGTTCACCCCCAGAACGGACAATCATTAGTTTCTGTACACCCTGTACATTCGTTTTCGTCGTTTAACGCTATTTTTATTTCCGGGACAACGAAAAAAGAGTTGGCGAAACAAGAAAAAAGAATGTAGGATGGACCAGTACGATTTCTGAGGCATCGTGGGCGTGTAAATGGGAGAAATGTAAAATTGAGAAAATTTCTCTGACGCCTCTAGCACGTGCTTACTTTTTCCAGCATACGTGCCGCCTTGTTGTGTCGCATGTGCGGTTACACGAGTAGGTGTTTGCCCGGTCGCATTCATATGTAACGAGGCGTTCGTGTTGAAAGCGGGACGCGTGCATCAGTACATTGTGTTTTATATAGTTGATAGATTCCATCTGGTCGACCGGCTGGCCTACATTCGTGCTTTCGAACCCCGGTGTGGGAAAAGAGACTCCGCGATCCCTTGCCTGACACTGTCGATGAAAAGAGGCCGGATGAGGCTGTTCCGGGATACCGCCTCTTATTTGGATTTCATTGATCCGTCCGATGGAAGAGTTATTCGGAGTGGCCCGAGTGAGAAACATCAGCCGTCCACTTGCCTAGTTTTCGCCGCCCTTTGATTTCTTTCATTATTAGCCTCGCGGTGCTGTAATATTTGAAGAATCGCTCGATCGCTCGACTCTATCGGCGCCGAATCAATCGCCCACACATTAACACTATGCCTAACTCACCGATGAATGCAATCGACGGTTCGGAAGCTCTCTCTCTCGAATTTAAAAGTATCCGGAAATTTGCTGGCTTTTCAATTATTTATTTGTTTATTTTAAAATTGTTCATAATTAGATCGTGGACCTTTATGGAAAAAAATAATATAATGTAACAGTTGGGCATGAACCTTTGCACTGACCTAATATTTCTGTTCTCAAGGGGGGTGATTCTGGCTTTCCATTTTCGGAACATCGATTTTTGAAAGTTGAATTTTTCAACGCGTTTTTTCGACACGGTTGCCGCGCTGTCTCGGGTAGACAATTGATTTTAAATATCCAGAGAATCTTCAGCACATGCCCCGTTATAGCACGAACCAAAATTTTTCAAATCTGTCAATTTCATTTCATTCTTCAATTGTTCTAACATTCTATTCCGTATTATATCCAGATCGTATTAAGGTAGATGAATCTGTGATCAGACAAGTGGAATAAATACGATCTACGTTCGGAGAGGTAGAATAACAACAATCTCCGGTCATTCTAGTAGAGCAGGGTCGAGCCAAGGCCAGACAGGAAGATCTACTCGGGCAAATAGATTGGACATGATGTGTTATCAGATAAATGGAATAGGGCGACTTGTAGTCGCTAGCAGTAACAACATTTTTGGGACACCCTGTGTATCTCGAGAAAGTGGATCGATTATAAACAATGGTTTACTATAATACTTCGCAGATACGGCGTTTGCAAGCTTGCCGAACAAATTGTTAACCGATCGAAGAATAAACTTTTCACACGTACGTTTCTCCGATTTCTCGATAGATACAGGAGCTGACGTTGCTCTCCGAGAACTGTATAAAATGTTTCACTTTAAATCGTGACAATTTGTCGACATTTGTCGCCGGGTCGGAAAATATTCAACGGAGGAGCGGCGGCGCTCATATTTCCATCCCCACTTTGCTTTATTTCGGCACTGACGAACATAAAATAGTATCGCAGACAGTGGTCCTAGAGCAGTCGGAGCCCGTACGGTATTTTACTGCGGAGCTGAGAAACTTCGATATCGATCGGTTTTCTTTATTCATGGGCCATATATCCAGTCCCCGGACTGTTTTCGTGTAAAATAATGATAACATCGTCTGGTTCACATTTCTCCTTCTTCCAAAAAAAAACCGTCAGCCCGTCCCGTCGATGATAACGTTTCGATAAGCAACTCGATTAAGGGGTGACTACATTTTTCGCCTGCCGACCGAGCCGATCACTTGGGTGACCTTGAACGACCTTCATACGAATGGATATGAATGTTTAATTGAAAATTGGACGTTAATCCGTCGTTTCCAACCACTGCGCGACACGCAACAGCATCACGGTTGTATAAACGGAGCTCGCGGCAGAAAAACCCGAGATTGCGCGAGCCGTCGATCATTTCTCCGGTGCAACGCTTCCTGAATGGAAATTGTACAAACGTTCCAATTAAACACACCGCCATGTATCCAGCGGAGGTGTTCGCGTGGATCCGTTTCCGATATCCGTGGAAACCGAACGAAACGAAGGGGGCGGGCCATTTTCCTCGGCGATTTCACGGTTATTCCGCCCGAAGGTAGCCGCGTATGAATCAAATTAAATAAAGAGACGTGGATCGAGACGCGATAACGAATGCTCTTCCATCGGCGGCGAGCCGGCCGCGGCCGGGCCGTTCAAAAACTCGTGAAATACGATTTGCCACGGTCATTGGCGATGGCCGTTGATATCGAGGAGAAGCCACGGCACGGATCTGCCCGGCAGCCTCGGGACCGTGGTCGCGCGATAAATCGGACAATCTGGCAGCGGCCACGTGGTACATCATCCCGGTTACCACGATATTTCCTAAGGAAATCGCTGCCGCTCCGACCGTGGCATCTCCTTGACTTTGCTACATCGCACAGTGGGCTGGAGTCGTAAAAATCTGGACCAAATTCAGGCTTTCAGCTTCTTCTGGAATCTGCACTGGTGGACACAATGATAAGGCACCGTTGTACGCACACAAAATTTCATACACCGGGTATTTCACCTAGCTTGACCATGTAAAATATCTTTGTTGCTTTTAAGGATATGTCAAATGTGTCTGAAAGACAAAGTTGAATGATATTTTGTTGTACGTTCACTTTCTACGTGTATATATGTACAAATAAATGTTCATTGCTAAAAGCCTTGAGATGCCTTATCATTTTGACCACCAGTGAGTATGAAATTTTCGTTACAGATTTTTGAATACTTGTAAGAAACAGTACGAATTTTACCGATCCATTTTTCCCTTACATTTACGACGAGAACGGTGGACAGTTACTTTCAAGTACCTACTTCAAGTACTTAACTATGAAAGTTTGGTTACAGATTGTTGAATACCATTACATTACATGTGAAAAACCGTACGACTTTTTCCTAGTCCATTTTCCCCTGGCATTTGCCACAGAAAATTTGGATGGTTACTCCGCGAGCACCCTGTAAAAATACGAATATTGCTACATGATTTTCAGATACTTAACTATCACGGCGAACACAAATTTTTCGTATACGAGAAACTTCTCGAAATCACATTTTGGAGCTTCTCGATGTTCTCGTCTACCTCCAGCCCCTACGCGATTGGCCAACGCCCTGAAGAGACAAAGTTTCCGCGTGTCACTCTTAATAGTGCTATTTATTGCGGTAATAACCGGTGTCCAGGCAGCTCCCGCTGCCGTGCCACGCCTCAGGACCGACGTAACAGGAATATCGGCGAAATCCTCTTATCTTTCGGAGTACTTACGAAGAATAGCGTCGTTCTAATAACTTTCGCCCGAGAAGAAAGATAAATGTTGCCGCGCCGCTGCAGCTACAGCGAGGGACAAGGTGATACGACGTTTTACATATTTGTGCGGCTCGTGTAACTAACAAGGGGACATGTTCAACTTACGCAAGCCGATTTTCATTAAATTTATGCGGAAGATAGTTCCTTCTCTGATCTTCTAGAATCTCTGGTAGATTCTTTTTCGCTATGAAAGATAATACAGAATCAGAAGATTTGTTACTTACCAGGCGATGTGTACGGTAGTTAACGTGGCAGTCATCACACAGTTTTCACATTAAACAGGTAAAATTTCTTGCAATCTTTACGGATAAGTTGTGCCGGGCTCCTTCAGTTCGGTTCGGCAGCGTGAAGTGAGCGCCGATGAGCGCCTCTGGTGTCAGCGGAACGAACTAGACCAAGCGCCTGTCAGCGCCACTGGTGTCAGCAGAACGAACTAAATCAAGAGCCATAATTATATTCATATTAATTTTTTAAAGCGCATTTAGATGCCAAAGTAACGGAAGGGTTAGAAAGCGACTTCAAATCGGCTTAAAATTAATTCTATTCACACACAATTCTGTTTAAAATTGATTCTCTATTCGATCCAATAATTCTATTTAAAATTAATTCTATTCAATCCTATTTAAAATTAATTCTATTCACAATTCTATTTAAATTTAATTGTATTCACACACAAAATTTTCTACTTAAAATTAATTCTATTTACCATCCTATTTAAAATTAATTCTATTAAATTCTATTCGAAATGATAGATCATTATATTTCGATTATACTCGAATTGTATTATACTTTTGTTGCGAACTGTATTTGTTGGGTACCGAGACCGAAAAGCGAGACTTTAATTTGTTTATTTCAACAGTGGGTTAAAATGGTCGGAAGGAATTCTATGAATCTTAATATGCACGCGACGGGATGGTGGAAATGAAATTCCGGTTACCAGATACAGTATCCGCTTTCTGTAATGTCGTTTTGTCGACCTTCTCATAATCGGATCACCATTCCCATCTTATCATAGGATTAGCTGATAGTAGTGCTTGCTCCGGGGCGCTGTCCATTACGGGCGAGAGCAAGACGGAAGCCATCAGCCAATAAAACGATCACGTAATAGTGACCACTGCTCTCTATAATCGCGTTGCCGGTCCTGAATGCCACGACTATAGGACGGTTGTATTGTAAATGAAACTATCGTGTTCGAGACTGTGCACAGCCGAGCAAGCAATTCAGGGAATTGGTACGAAAATTTCAAACGGTAGTAACAATTATATCATCTTTATTTGAAGATCGCGCATTACTCGCAAAATATAATCCTAAAATTCTATTAGACTGTCAGAACATGAACGAGACGAGCTACGATTACCTGTGACGTTAATAATCATGATAACGTTCACGTTTATCGCTACATTAATATTTTCTGGATTAAATTTAATCGACGGAGGTATTTTAATAATGGAACCGCTTATTCGTTATTCAAATATGCGAATGTTTAATTTCATGTAACAGACGTCCTGGACAGTGATTCTACAGAGAATATGAATATGAAAATTAGCAACTTGGGTCAACCCTTCCGTTACGGAAGATAATACAGAATCAAAAGATTTTATTCATTCCACGCCATGCGTAAGACAGTCAACGAGGCAGTCATCGCACATTTTTTAAATGTTTCAGACAAAAGTTGTATGGTTTCAAGGGGGACATAAAATGGTGTCACTGATTTCACCTCGCATAGTCGTTTGAAAATCACCTGAATTTCATCTTCAATTTTTTACATAGATCTCCCTATTTTTTATTGCATATTCTTATAGATTGTTTTGAGAGTTTTCCAAAACACTATAAAAAATATTTTTTCCTTAAATATTCTTCAAGTCTTGAGGCTTGAAAGTGACAGTTAAAATATTCCACTATCGCCATGCTTTTTCATGGGTTCTCGATAATCTGAACGAATGAGGAACAGTATTCAGACGCCTACAAATTTCAATATATGAAAGTTGGAGAAAAATTTTTTGTTACAAAAAATTGAGGTGAATTTGATTTCTTAAATGCTGAAATGTATTTTAGATTTCATAATGTTATAGCTGATCTTAAGATGAATCCAACGATATATGTATAATATTATAACCTTGAGCTTATAAATAACGCTAAAACAGTTTTTTTCCACTTTTTTTCAGGACAAATACTGCACTGTGCACCGGTCCAATGACCGGTTCCAGAATTTTTATGTTACAATTATTAAAATTATAAAGATGCTTTCGTGGTAGATGATTAAATAAATATATTTAATAGCGCAGATATTATAATACCAACCGCACGAAATTCAAATAAATTTAATCTTATTATCGTTATAAGGCAACATGGACTGGCTACGTTGAAAGCTCGGTAGATTTAGCGTTAAAGAATTTTCCGGTGCGTTTAAATGGGCAAAATGGGACAAAAACGGGGTTTTTAAACTTGGTAGAAAGGGTTCTTCCTTGGCGAGCTATCGACCCGGCCATTACCGATCAAAATCGGCTGAAGGGCATTTTATCTCCCACACTAATTGGATTCCTGTTTGCTAACAATTGAAAAGTTCTGCGTACTCGTTTGTTTTCATTTCGATTTCGCGTTCTTCTTTTCCGCGAGCGAAGTTGAGAGATTCGCAAAGAAAATTCACGTAATTAGCAATAATACCACAGGTTTAATTAGGGCCGATCGGGCCATTCAGCGAGTAGTTCGCGCGTCGAAAGGCGAGGTTATTGAATGGCGTTCGATGCAAGAATGTTGGGGAGGTATCTTTCACGGAAGCCGGATGAAAGGGCAAAGAACGGAGGCGTAAGATAGTATGAAAGGAAAGCATCAGCGGGATAGATTCATCAATAAGGGTGCCTCGCGGACGCGTATGTCTTAGACGCGGAAACGTTCGGCATTGGAGAACGCGATCTATTTGAATAGATCTCGATGGTTAGGTGCGGAACCGCCGGGAAATAGATTCCCGATGATGATGGAAATCGGCCGGTATCAAGTGCGGATTCCCTGTCGGTGGTATTAAATAATGGTTCCTATCGCGCTCGCTGTAACCGAAGTCATTGCTATGCAGCATGGTTCACTGGAACAGACAATCTAATATCGCCCGTTACGTTCGAAAGTATTTAAAAGCGTATTTGAAAGCATAGCGGAAGGCGAACAATTAAATGAGAAAGCATAGATGATCTCGCTGAACTTGCGGTGTTCTTTCCGACTACGGGCTCGTTCCCGGCAACGAAAGAACCGTACGAGACTCGCACGATTAGTACCTCCCTATAATTGAATGATTCAATCTAAAGTTTCGACCAGTTATTAAAGCTTAGCCGGGAACACCGAACTTCTCCCAGCCGCTGAACGCGTTAAGAGCAGCCTTATGCAATGTGCGGAGGATTTCGCGGCAATTTAAGACGGAAGTTACATCTACCTTTAGACTGGTTAAAATATATTCGAGCGATAACGCGCCCGATGAAATAATTCGGCTGAATTTAAATGATTCCCGCGCCTAGCCGAGAGAACTCGCTGGACGCGAACCGGAAACACGGCGGCCGCTGCCTGTTTCGAATGCGAAAACTTTCATCAAAGCCTCCCATCGAATTAAACCGGGCAACTTACTGATTACTAGCCACTCCTTTGTTTTGGCAATACAACCGATTAAAATGTTTAACATTAATTGGAACAGGTAATTCAAATACAAATGCATCGCCAGTGGAGCACGGAAATTGAAAATACCTTCGGGAATCGATTTCAAACGAGCACGCTCTAATCTCGTTATGATAGGTATACCGGATCGTTTCAAATCCATTTTCCCCGGTAAAAATTTTGGAATGTAACAGA
This sequence comes from Lasioglossum malachurum, assembly GCA_028455605.1. Taxonomy (NCBI): domain Eukaryota; kingdom Metazoa; phylum Arthropoda; class Insecta; order Hymenoptera; family Halictidae; genus Lasioglossum; species Lasioglossum malachurum. The sequence goes on from CM052312.1 coordinate 2,401,560, forward strand.
AATTATATATTTTTGTACGCGCATAAACATGTAGAGTTACTTTTAAATTCTAACCCTCTGACCATAGCACGCGGAGATTATGTGTATTTAAATCCGAATTCAACGATGTACTTAAATTTTAGTGTTCTCAAGATTTCCAGATATCGCTTGTAGGAACTAGGATATTACATAGCGTTCTCCTGCTTGGCGTGCATTGGTGTCGTATTGCCTGCGTGCAGTACGGACTATGCATTACACTCGAATTACTATACTTGACATTACAAGATCTATATTTGGAGTGTACAGTCAAACCTGTTTTTGTGCGGTAGATAGGGACCGCAGGAAAAGTATCGCACAAAAAAATTATTCACAAACTTATGCATATACTACTATATACCAGTAGATACAGATACTACTATATACCTATAGAGACAGTGCTTTCCGAACAAAATAAATAATTAAATTACACATGAAAACACTTAAAAATATTTAAATTTCTCATTTTAAACATGGAGAAATTTTCAAAATCTACATAATTCAATACATACAACAGGGTGTCCCGCTGAAATGAGATCAGTTCCGTTCTCTCAATGTTTCCAAAGGAGTTAAAGTCGGCGAAGGTGGTTGGATAACGTACGACACCTTTCAGCGGTCGAATAATCAATAACTGAAGAAACTGTTAGAACCGGTTTCTCCGAGAGGATGTAAATTACGCAATTCAGGGGACGAAGAGAGCAATCGAAAATAATACGGCTGATAGACGCGGTGCACGAAAGCAGATCGAGGAACGAGGAGAGCACGGGCTCTCGCGAACGAATAACAATTTGATCGATAAGCGTTCCGCACGAAAGAAGAATCGACGCCGAAACGAGCGTGCGAGCGTGCTAGCAACGATTTAGGAGTTGTTGAGCCTGACAAAACAGATTTTCGTTTCTACAATTTCGTTGTCTCGATGCATGATGTTTTATCCGACCTTAAATCTTCGTCCCGCCATGAATAAGTATTCGCGTAAGCAAAATACGAAAGAGAATGTTGCACGTGAAACATTTCGACGATACGTGCACGGTGTTTCTTTTATCCAGCACTCCTTAACATTGACCAACTATTTTACGATAAATAGTGACTGAGACGTTTTCGACAGTTGAACCTCGACCGGTCGCTACCCTTAGTCAGAGTTGGGCGTTAGTCGATTAAAACTTTAATCGAGATTGATTGATTAATGTGTACGATTAAAAAAGGTAATCATCAATCGTCGATTAAGGAAAGAAATCATCGAAAAATCGAAGACCGATTCAATCGATTGATGGAGTAAATCGTCACACACACACACACAATCGTTGATTAAAAAAATAAATCATCGAAAAAAAAAACAAAATCATGTAAACAGAGTTTGTGTTATAGGCCAAATGACGATACACCTAAACTCAGTTTAAATTTTTTCAGTATTCATATACTTTTGATTCCGTATCTCATTTCGAAATTTCAGCAGTTAATCATTAATCAATTATCCGATTGACGATTACAATTGAAAGGAATGTGATCGTAAATCGCAATTAACGACTAAAGCAGAAATTTAACCGGTATCCCCAATTAACGATTTAATCATTAACGATTTAATACGATATTTAATCGTTAACCGCAATTAACGACTAAACTAGGAGATTAATTGTTAATTGTGATTCTCTCTCTCTCTCACGATTGAAGTAGAAATGTATTCGTCAATCGTTGATTAAATTTTTGTAGTCATCCAGCTCTCCCTTCAAGGGACTGCTATTTAAGTTCGCGCAAAAACCGGAACCCAGCTTTTTTAGTAGAAACCTCAGCTCAGCTAAGACTTTGTGACATGAGTCATAGTTGAGGAGTTTTATTAATAAACTAGTGTTTTATTTATCATAAATCTACAACCCCTCATCCGGAATACGACATCTTTTGGCTAACACAAACATTGTTAATGCAAACAGTGACGTCTTTCTTGATAAATTGCCACTATCTGAACATGCTAAGTTGAGTATGATACTAGCACCGGCTTGATTGAACGTTATCGTGACTTTGAGACAATGTTTGGTGTACTGACAGTGTGATTAATCATGTTCGGTAGCATGTTTGCAGTATCAGAAGCAGGTCAAACGTGCAGGATAATGTTTTCCACCGAGTATCCGAATTTGCTTCGGAGATTCCATAGGCAGCCGAAGAGCAGCAGATCTCACATGTTGCAAAGACATCGGAGCGAACTACCATTGCCGTGCATCAGTTTCATGGCCCCGTCACGCCGTCGTTATCGGGGACAAAGCAGCACGAAAGAATCACACGTGGCCGAAAGCAGCGTGGAAGTTCTGGGACAATAAAGTAACTTTCAGGCCCGCAACTCTTTGCTGGCTCAGACTATTCAGAAAGTTCCTCTCCTTCAAATTGTTCGCGGAGATAGCGTAACTCCAGCCTTGATGTCCGCGTATCTAAACTTTGTTGCCGGCAACTTATCTCGAGTTTATCAATGTAACAATTCGGGCCGCGTGTAATGAATTCAATCCCGATGGAAGTTACTTCGCCGAGCCCCGTCAAGAAAATCCGCACGCCCTTGCGACGCGCCGCGCCGCCATTACGCTGTAAATGATCTACGCTCACCTTTTTATTAATTACTGGACTGCGGATGATTATGCAATTTTTGTGGACGAATTTTCAGAAACTCGAATGAAATAGAATCTTATTTTCCGTGGTAGAGAGTAGCCTTTTTAGATCCGAAATAAATTAAAATCGTACTAAATTCTGTCGTAGTTAATATCTTAACCATAATTGCATAATGATCCGCAGTCTATTAATTACATATTGTTCTGAATTGCTGATATACTGTTACCGTGAATCTAGTTGTGATATTTACAAAGTTAGGTGAACAGCAGCCCTACCCAAGAGCCATAAGACAAGAACAGGAGTGAGAGAGAGATCAAAAGCTATGTGAGGCGAAAGCGGTCAAGAAATACTTCTCTTCAAAAATTATTCCAGTTTTGGAGTTGCCAGCAAGATCTCCAACCTCAACATTATTGAAAATAGTTGGGTACATCTTGCCAGAGCATTTTGGACGAATGGGAGAATATTAGCCAAAACAGTATTAAAAAATTGTATAAATATTCACCAAACCGAACGTTAAAGTCGTTAGCTGTAAAGGAGGTCCTACAAAATATTGAGCATTGATTTTTATCGATCAATTCTGTTATATTTCAAGAGTTTTTCGTTAAGTGTGCTATCATTTTCTACCTCTATATTTCGTGAATAATTCTACTTCGTTCAATAAAAATAGATAAGTTAATAAAGCTTCGTTTCATTTCATCCATATATGCTGAGAAGAACTCACTAAAAATATGTGTATAAAAAAAAATTGCTTTTCTAATGTTTAATAAACAGAAATTACATTAATTTCAAATTGTGCTATCTTTTCGTCCCGGAGTGTACATACGAGAGTACCGTGTCGACCTCCGAACTTTACAATAACAGTCCTTAAACTTAAATGAAAAAAAAAGCTCTACCCAAGAGCCCTCTAGCCCTGAAAATAAGGGTAACGCTATCACTGTTTCCCTTTCACCTTGGCGGATCGGTTAATTTTTGATCCGTTCGCATCGACTCGCGGCAAACGAGACACGAACGATGTGGAAGAGCGTCGTTTGACCCACATCTGCCAAAACTGTCGGATAATGAGTTTGGGCTAGCGCAACGACAACGTCGATCGTTTCCAGTGCGTCTCACTTGTGCCACTTTTTGTGATGGCGGGCCGGGCGTGACGTCGATATCATTTTCAGTTATTCATGACGCGCCGCGGAACTTCCTTTCGATATCCACTCGACATTCACGGGAGACGAGCGCTGGAAACGAGCAAATGGACACGAAAGTTTCGATCAGAAAACCCCGGGCAAAGGAATCGCTCCGGAGGAATCCCGTGGAAAGGAGAAGCCGATGCCGAGATAATGTCGGAAGTGCTCGTTTTAATATTGTCGGTTAAGTACCCTCCGAGTTAAATCGATGGGAACGGTGAGGGAGGGTGGTTCGAACGGGAGGGACGGGAGAAGAAAGAACGGGACGCGTCCTATAGGCAAAACGAATTATTTATCCCAAGGTCGTTTATTCAATGTGTTTTTCCTGAAAGCTCGCCTAACACACGCGGACGCGCGTATATCTCGGTATAGCTCGGGAATAATTCTCTGCCATCGACCGGGATTTTCCCCGTAAAATACGTACCGCGTAATGATGCATCATACCTGCGATACACTGTGGCGCGAATTATTTTTTAGAACCATAATCAGCAGCCGCGAACAGCGACAAAGCACGACCTCCGCGGCGCATTTTTCTTTTTTCTCTGCTGGCCTTCCGTTTTTCATTTTCCCCGAAGAAGTAAATCCTAATGCGACGTTATCTGGTAATTTCATCGGTACGATATTAACGGTTCAGCTTCATTTGCATACCGTGAACATGGGAAACGGAGCGGACCGATAAAAATCACGGTTGACCGTGGAGATGACATAAAACATGTCATAATGCTTGAATAAACGTCACGTGATAGCGGGAGAACATTACGGGCCGTGCAAAACGTAACGGTGGCAATAATCCACTCCGGTGTGGATAACGATCGCCGGTTATCCACCAAGACGAAGTTCGACCCGGTTTCCAAGACAAAATTCACATCGATACCGAGCATTGCAATTTTATTTAAATAAGAGTTAGGAAGGAATTAGAATCTCTTCAGAAATGAATAATAAATCAACACGTTCTTGTTCCGATATTAATTCAAAGCCGAAATTATTGTTCGCGCGTTCAAGAGTAAGTTCGACCCGGTTTTCGAGACAAAATCCACATCGATACCGAGCATTGTGTCGCAAATACAATTTTATTTGAATAAGAGTAAGGAACAAATTCGAATCTCTTCAGAAATGAATAATAAATAGATTGCGGATCATTATGCATTTATAGCAAAGTTCAGAAGATGAAATTCAGAGTTGTTGAAGAATTTTTAAGGTTTCTCCTCTATTAAAATCATTAAGGGAAGAAATAACATTCGAGTTAGTTTCTATTTCTCCCAATCGAGATGCAGACAATTTTTATTTTACATAAAGATCCGCGGTCTAATAATAAATCAACACGTTCTTGTTCCGATATTAATTCAAAGCCGAAATTATTGTTCGCGCGTTCAAGACGAAGTTCGACCCGGTTTTCGAGACAAAATTTACATCGATACCGAGCATTGTGTCGCAAATACAATTTTATTTAAATAAGAGTAAGGAACAAATTAGAATCTCCCCAGAAATAGGGATAATAAATTAACACGTTCTTGTTTCGATATTAATTTAATGCCGGAATTACTGTTCGCGCGTTCTAGCTCGAAAACACCGGTTTCCAGCCATAAACCTAACACTGTAAAATTCTTAAAGAAAGCGTATGTGCGCCGTAACATGTGAACTGGCGCGAAATTCACGGTTCTCACGTACGAGTTGCGCGGAATTACCGACGAAGAATTATTGGGGCGAAAGTACAGGCTTACCGAAAGGAACTTGTAGGTTATCATGAAAATTTTTATCGAACCGACTAAACACACGTATGTAAACGAAACGAATTTTTATGTGCCATTTACATGCTGATTTATTAGCCCGAGGTATACCCGAGCCAGCAGTTATGCTGTATCTCCACGCGAGAGCAACTCTCGAGCTTTATCCGACAGATTTGTTGAAAGAAAATTCTTACAAATCACTTGTCGTCACTACATAATTGTATATCCGACGCGTTGAGCTATGATTGCCCATACGAGAGCGGTAGAAATTTCAACGAAGCACAGAAATTGAATTACGGAATTTTCATTTCCGAATCCGACGGACTCCGGCTACGTCGGAGCAAAGGATAACGCTTTGTTTTCGCTGGAAAACAAACGCCCTCGAGTTTTCCTCTTCGGAGTAGAATTCTCGACCGGTGCGAGCGTTATTAGTTTCTCCCGGGTCTCAGAGATACAAAACGAAACTGCGTCGTTACGGGGGAACGTAGAACCGCGCCAATTAAAGATCCGTTCTCGCGATCACTTACCGGCGAGTTTCGATCGGCGTGGAAACTTATGCTTCCGGGAGGGAAGGCTGCATTAACCGGGGAGAGAGAGAGAGAGAGAGGAAGTCGTTATACGCGGATTGCCGAACGCTGGACCATCAGTGCTCACTTCGAGAAGCCACTGGAGCTGTGCGAGAAACTTTTTCATTTCAGGGATCTTCGGCGGGTGGTGACGGTCCCGGTAACTGGAACGCGTTTAATACTGGGTGTCTACGAGAGACACTTCCTACAGATTTACAAACTCCTTACAAGCGAAATTTGAATTCGACCCTCATCTTCGGCGCTCAAGGTTTTTTGGAGGTCATGTCCCGGTACCATTCGAATTAAAAAGTTGTTTCCTTTGTCAAAATTAAAGAAGATATTTCGGGGGCAGAGTTGGGCAGAAATTTTATTTAAATTAAAATTTCGAATAAAGCGGGTCTAAAACCCACACACTTGGAAAAAACTCTGCCCCAGAAATATCTCCTTTAATTAAGAAATAAATACCGGAATAGCGGGAAACGGGGAAAAAGAGAAAAAGAAGGAAGAAGAGCTGAACAGGCTGTTTAGACCCCCAGACAGAGTTGAGAGAAAATTTTATTCAAATAAAAATTTCGAATAAAGTGGGTTTTTTTCCAAGTGAGTTTTAAAAATTTTTATTTCAATAAAATCTTTTCCAAACTCTGTCTGGGGGTCACCTTACGTAGCATTCGAAGCGTGTCGAATTGCCAGGGCGATTCGTGTCCCTCTTATTCCTCCTTTTTTTCTTTTTCCCCGTTTCCCGCTATCCCGGTATTTATTTCTCGGCGTGGCGCGAACGTCACGCCGTGGAAATCGACGACAAGAAAAAACCATTGCGTCGCGAAACGAATTGGTGAGTAATATCGGGTGAAAGTAAAGTGGAACAAGAGCACATTGGGATCGGAAACAGTGCGGCGCGGGTCGGTGAATGCGGAATGTCGCAATTGTATGTACGTTTGCATAAATAATCCTTATCCACCCCTACCCTTTTCTCTCTCCCTCTCACCCTTGAACGCGCGCGCGCGTCTATTTAGTGGGGTTTTTTTTTCAACGTTTTATCGGTAACTTGATTTATCGTTCGTTTAATTTCCCGTCGGTGCGCCTGAATCTCTCCGTATGTGTGTGTGTGTGTGTTTTTTTTTCTACATGCGAACATGTGCGTACGCGAGATCCGCGCCCGCTTTTGAATACTTTATGAACCATTAAAACCTCCCGGCTGGTAAATGTGTAACGAGTGACGACGATAATTACACGCGCGCGAAACACGCGTGAATTTCTCGCCGTAAAAGCAAACAAATAAAAATTCGAAAAAGACACACGGGTTTACATAGAAGAGTGATGAGCCAACCGAATTTGTAGTGGAAAGCCGCTAATTAAAAAGGATTAGTCTGCCACCCCTGTCCTCGTTACCCCAGGAAATGCAAACCGATCGAAGCTGTTTATTAAAAGAGAAAAGAAATTCGAAATGGACGTTGCCGGGTGAAATGTGCCCGACGAAGCCCCCGATAAGGGGAAATGAGGGATTGTGCTAACGTACAGGAGGGTGAAACACTAAAAAGGAAGAAAAAAAGAAGCCTTCCCCCCCGGTTTCCGTTAATGTCCCGCACAAAGTGGTCCTCCGCGTGCTTCCGGGACGCGTAACAATTCCCCGGCGGCTTCGAGCGTTACCTGCCCTCTCCTCTCGGGTGTACGTCGCGCCGGCGAAGCGGTCCATTAATTATCGACGGACGTCAGATTGCTTTCCCCTAACAATCTCTTCGAAAAATCGAGTCGAGCATGCGACCGGGCTACCTGTCAACGTCACTCGGCTGAATTACCAATAAAATACGGACGAGCCGCGGCTCCGTTGAAACAACACGGGGTTAACGCGAGAGCATGGCCGACCGGTCCCCTCCCTCCCTTCGTGCCGTCCTGTCGCAGAAATAGCAGATAAAATAACTCGAGCGTCGAAGCGGACCCGATGCTTCGGCTATCGATACACACCGGGGCTCGTCGATGAAAATATCAATCGATTCGACCGGGGTGACCCCCCTCGGGTCTCTTTGTGTGTATCGAGCTCTCTTCGCGTCGCGTCGTCCCGTCCCCAACCCTCTGATTCGAGCGGATAGAGAGAGGTCGGGTCCGGCAGCCGGTGTTTACCGTTTTCCTTTCTGGCGAAACGGAGGGAAAAGGAAACAGAAGAAGTCGTTGATTCCGTGGGACGTGACTGACCGGTATGTAAGCAGTCACGTTCTAAAATCGTCCTTTTCGTACGGCTGGCTGGCCATCGATCCTGCAGAAAGGAATTGGGCCAACCGGCGCGGCGCGCTGACGTATGCTCGCACCCCTCTCGATTATTCCTCGTCCTCCGGCAATTATTCGTACATCGACTCCTCCGCCCCTACTATCCGCCCCTACGCGACGGTTCTCGACGATTTTTCTCCCTCTCTCTCTCTCTCTCCTTTCGACGGTGACTCTTATAATGTCGTTGCTCGTTACGCGGAACAGGCTCGATGGCGCTCGCTCGCTCGCTAGCCTGCGCTGACCCGGGCTGTGTACGTACAAGCGGAAATTTATCGCTGGAAATCTGTGCGACGAAAACGTGACGCGTGCTCGTTATTCTCTCGCCCGCCGACACACGTGCGTAAATCGTTACACGGCGAACCGTGCTCGGAACAACGGGACCGATGGCAGGGGTTAGGGGATGGGCGCTGGTGGGGTCGCGGACGATCCGCAGCTTACCTATTTGTCGACGTCCTCGTTGCGGCAAAGAAGGAATCGAAGCAGCCTCGCTAGTCCTACTACCGAGCCCCTACTACCCTACTCCCACATCGGCAAGGCTTGTATTCCTGTCACGGAAGCGAGGTCGCGAGGTATTCCCGACACGGAAGCGAAAGGTAACGATGTCTTTGCGGAAAACGACATCGACGTGATATCACACGTGATTCCGTGTAGCTACATGCGGCACACGCTGCGCGTTGCACTTCCTTTTGCCACCTCGCTTGTATTCCGACGGCGCGGCGCCGCCGCGCCGAGCGTCGTCGCGTCGTCGCGTCCCGACGCTCCGCGCCCGTTTCCAGCCTGCTGCTTAATCAACATATTAATATACACCGTGGAGAATCTCTTTCTGGGAGTATCTCGCGGCCGAGCCGAGCCGCACGAGACACCGGCCAAGAATCAGTCGAGCGATCCCCGCACCAGATACCGGTTGAGATAGTCGGCGGAACTGTCGGTGCGCCAGGCTGGGTCAGCTGCAAGAGAAACTTCGAACCTAGGGAGGTACCTTCGCCAACTGTATCGCTGGTGGCTCGTGATTCTCTTGCTTTCCGAACTCGCGAACACAGCAGTGCCATCCTGTTCTCTTGGTAACGATGTAATAGACAGTACTCCCGCCGGAACCATCAAAGAGATCCGCGTCCGCTAAAGGCTACCGCGACTTCAGGAAAATGACACTTCGCTTAGTTTGCGGGGCCCGTTCTACTTGACCGACAGCGACTCCCTCGACAATGTTTACACCGACGCTATGTAACCATTTCCACGATATAATTCGATTACGGTTACGGGAGATAGAACGGAGAGAAATGTTTCACGCACAGTTCGCGTTGCGCTCGAGGTACCTCGGCCCGGATCCACGAAAGACGTTTGCGTTTACCGTTCCACTGGGCTTACCGCCTCGCTGTGTCGTTGCGTTCACGTACACCGTTGCAGGAACGAGTACAGTGACTTCGGAAAACGCCGTAGGACGCCAAACAGAAGTGCCTTCGGCCATTGGCAGTCTACAAGTTCAGCAGCGGGATAGGACTGATCCTTTTCCACTAGCTCAAGCTTGCAAGCAACGCGGCTGGAAAGTCAAATCGAGATACGGGTAACGAAGTCCGCGGACCAACCCACTTACGAACCCGAACGGGCGCACCATCTCCCTGCAGCGATTACCAATTTCAACGGTTAGCTTCTCGTTATTATGCAGCGACGAACGAAACCGTGCACCGATAACCTCGGATCTCGTGTAAATCATTTGGTTTTGTTATTTTTAATGCCGAGCTACGCAACAGATAAGCGAACGTAGCCGTAGTCCTTCTTCCCAGAGAAACGCTGGATACGTAATGTTCGATCGCGAGTATCAGGCGTGAACGCGAACGGTCCGATCTTTCACGATTAGAATTCATTTTAGGTAATTTGTTAGAGATCTTTAGAAGCCGCGTTTCGTCCCGAATCTGCCAGAGGGACTTCGTCAGTAAGGCTTCGCTGGCAGACTCTGTCTTAAGGATGTTCTGCAGGTAATATAAAAACGCAACAACATTTTTGAAAATTTGACAAGATATAGTTCTTCTTACTAAATTAATGCAATTACCAAAGTTTGCGTGCGGGTTCGATTCACTGCACCGTTTAAGAATTACAGCAACTTGAAGTTTGCGCATTTTAACACATCTTCTTATGGAGAATTCATAAAATTCCACGTCAAACCGTATTTAAACCTTGAAAAAAACGCAACTAGAAACTCCAGTTTTCTTTTTTATATGTAGTAAAAATTATGTAATTAATTATGTTCAAAATTTATTAGGATTCACTAAACAGTTATAGAGCACTCGCACTCAAGTGCGACGACAGTTGCAGTCGCACTCAAGACCAGCGTTACCATATTTTTATCCTTCTAGGCCCCTTACGCTTCCGCTTCTCGCCCAGTTTCGTACCGTAAGCCAGCGTGTCGCTACTGTCGCCAGCGTTAGTGGGAAGAGTGCAAAGACGAGCTACGCTGCGAAACTGGGCGAGAGGCGGAAGGGTAAGGGGCCTGGAGGGATAAAAATATGGTAACGCTGCTCAAGACGCTCGTTTGCTGTCTTCGTCTAGCGATTCGGCCAATCGCGAAGGACGTGTAGCGCGGAGTAGGGATACCACGTGGTACCTACGAGTTTCTCTGCGCCAACTCTCGTTGGGCGGACAGTACTTGCCTTCTCCTTATTCAAGTATTCTCCAGTGTTTAAAAGAATGATAAAGGTCACTAACATTTATTCTAAATACGCGAGGCACCGCCCTTAATGGGCCAAGGATTTACAACATTAACTGGACATCGCGGTGTAAGGAGTTACGTGGACAGCGTGCTCGGAAAGTTTGCGCGACATGTCGTGCTGAGAGTATTACTCTTGAGAGTAGAACTTATTAGCGGGCACACACAGTCGAGTGTAACTCTCCGATAGCTATTATTCTTAAATAAAGGTCGCCCTTACGCTCGAGAATATAAATTACAAGGATCCACTCTGAAGTGGACACGGTTGTGAAAACTACTACAGGTCTGGAGAGTCACTCTCGCGTGGACACACAGCATTAGGGTCTCTCGTTCAGTGTCGTAGTTACTATAACGTAGCACTCTATAAGTACTATGCGATAAGTACAGTAATGCTTCCATAACGGTAGAAATTTCAGATAATCATGTTCGCAATGAAACGATTGTAACGACGGGAAAGTATAATTGTGCGGTACGGATTATGCTGATTATTGTTATTATACGTATAAGCTTCGGATGAAGAGGACATTTATCAAGCGATGTGATTTTAATGAAAATTGTTTAATGAAAACCACTCTAAACTTCACGTCGACCGTGCACGCGTAGTTGGGAATGTAATTAATTAGAAATTATGAAAATTACCAGCAATCACGTGTAATTATCAACGTGGACGTATAATATGTGTGTTCGACGGAATTCAGAAAATTTGCGGATCATTTTACGCAACAATCGAGCTAGCTTTGTAAGAGTTTATAAACCACTGGTTTACGTGGCGACCATATTTTGATTATCGCTTGTGAACAATGTATTTCTGTAAAATCACTTTTCCAAATTTCTTTCGCTGCTCCTCTGTTAAACCAGATCCATCGTACACGCGCAATAAAATCAACGGAAATGGAAACGTTAATTACATTTGCCAAACGCGACGTTAATTAAATAGTAGTATCGACACATCTGCAAAACTCGCAAATTAATTGTGTTTACAGTAATTAATTATGTTCATTCTGTTAAATGTTTGTTCCATATTTAATTAATTTTCAGCATACAGGAGTATATTCGTGAGGGAAAAAGAAGCGAACGAATATTAATTGGAATACAGTTTCGCGAATTTGAAACGTTTAAGTCTGGACAGCGATCTTTGTCGGAGTAATGACCTCGGCACGTCTACGGCCGAACGATGAATGTAGCCACCCAGCCAACAGCTACGGAGTTAACTCCCGCGCTAACGTTTCGGCAGGACTAGTTCGGGAACATCTATGCTCTCTATGGAGTTCATTGCGGATATCTAATCCCGCGGGTAACCCATGTGATCTCTCGCATCAACACCTGCAGCTCGATGCGTCTGCGTCTCTGTTTATCTGTTTCCCAGGGCACACAGACCTGGAATTTCTTCAGCCGTACCTGTTGACTGCTAGTCAACACGGTGGCGCCCGGATTAATATTCGAAGACTCTCTTAAAATTCAATAACTATTTACAGTCGCAACTGTACCAGTGCTAAATAACGATAAGTTGCCGCGCGGCGCCACAGTGGTCCAAACGGCCGATTTAGGAGGGCAAAAGTCTAAACGCTTCTAATAATCGATAATTCTGTGCTACATGTATTCTATGCACATTAGGTAAGTATAAAGAAGGCTAATAGGGTTCCGTAAGTTTCTGAAATATTTTTTTCTTAAAATATCGCAGAGGAAGCAATTTATAATGCCAGTTTTAATTTACTGTGACAGAAAAGAGAAACTTGTACACAATTCTTCTTTTTTTACAAAAATATAATTTTCGGAAATGAAATTTACGACAACAATAATAATACAAATAAAAAACACAATAATAATGAAAATAAGAACAAACAATATTTATATCTAGTTTATAGTATTTACATCTAATTGTAAGCATTATAATTATATTAAGAAAATTATTACCTAAGCTTCATAATTATGATAATTATTACTAAAAACTTCGTCTATTTCGCTTTCTTCATCTGAATTACTGTTGGCATCATCCAAATTACTATCTTCATCGTTCATATATTACTGTGTCGTTATCATCCAAATCACTATCGTTATCATCCAAATTACTACTGTCGTTATTCAAATTGCTATCGTTATCATCCACATTATTATCGTCATTATCCTCAGATAATAAAAGGGTTTTCATTTCATTTTCAAATACTGTTTTTGTGTGTGTCCGTAAATTTGTCTGTTTGCATAATATTCCAGAAATAAGTGGATCGGAAGTGAATAAAAAGTAAAAACTCGAATACGGGCGAGTATCTGTACCAGAAAAAATAAAATAACTTGCTAATCTGTAATTATATGCAAATAAATTTGATGAAACCATAAACTACATATTCCATTCCTAATATTCATGCAAAAATTAACCCGAATACGGGCGAATCTGATTAGTGTTTCCTACAACAAACCTAAAAAAAATAAATTTCTTAATACTTCCTTGAGAAACATTATTTAAACATTTCCGAAAAATTGTTTCATTTTTTTTTCGTATCTTCCTAATGCTTCTGAACACGGCTATTATAATTAGAATCAACATTAACGTTCTAAACAATAAATAATAGGTGCAAAGGATGTCCTTTATATCGATCTACTTTTCATACTGCTACTTTCAATCTGTGCCACACTTAACAATAATTGATTTGAGAAGTAAAATTGTCGATATTAGCTTTTCAGACATGTGTGTTGATGTAAGAAACAGTATTAAATGCCTACTTCATGTTTGGTTTTTTGACTTTTTCGCTCGTAAATCGGCCGTTTGTGACCACTGTGCGGCGGCGTAAATATTCTTCGGTCGTGAAACAACAGAAATCGCCGGTCGACAAAAACGTCCGGACCGTTTAATATCCGGGCCGAAAATAAAATAGCTACGCATCGTCCGCTTGTATATTATAATCACCGCTCTCGGCCGGTCGTGTACGAATAATTTCAATCAATGCACCCACACAGCCGAAACTCGCCCATTAAATCCCGGGCGAACACTCGACAGAAATTTCAATCCGCGATATCCGGCGAAATCCGTTGCCGTGACAGCGCGACCGGCATTTTTCCAGATTACCGTCGGAGTTCTCGAACACCGCGTCACAACAGGCGTTCCGGGTTCGCCGAATTCATTCTCGTTCGCCCACGGCCGTAATGGCTGCCGCCGCTGTCATTAGAACGAGCGGGTCCTGTTGCGGCGCATAATTGCTGTTCAATTCAGGAATCTATTGTTATTATTAACACTGTCGTCGCCGCTGGCGTGTTCGGCGAGCGTCACATTTATTTACAGTCTGGCTCCCTCGGATAAATATTCATAGCTCGGCGCCTCTAGTTGCACAACAAACACGCGTCCGCAGCGATGCGAATTGCGTCGTCGGACGCGCTGCTGTATTATCGTCAGTTAGGGATCCTGGAACAACAGGAGTCAAAACGTTCCTCCAAACTCTACTACCAGTCGCGTGACTAATCCGATACTGACAGAGAGAGAGACAGAGAGAGAGAGAGAGAGAGAGAGAGAGAGAGAGAGAGAGAGGGCGACTGTATTCCCCGCAGTTCCAGTCAATTCACCTGATCTGGCGACATTGGGTGGGACAGAGATAACAGGTTTCGAAGAGTTCATCGTCGAGCGATTACGAGAGACCCATCCATCGCAGCGAACGGCTAACACACTTATTGCAAAGGTGTATCGATAATCCCTTGACAAGGTTCGACCGGGGCTACATTTACCCTCGACAGTGCAGCACGTGACCTTTTGATCCTCCGAAACCCATTTTTCTTCCGGCGTTCCGCGTCCACCCACTATCCCGGCCGCTCTCTCTCTCTCTGTGTCTCTCTCTTTCCCACTCTCGCTCTCTCATCTTTTTCTACCCAAACCGTCTGTTCTCTGTCGTCGTCCGTGTCACTACGTTCCCCGTTAGTTACGCTAGTCAATCCTTCGACGAATTTCCGGCGAAAACCACCGGAAACGTTCCTCCCTCCAGCCACAACGCCTCACTGTCTCCCTCTCCCTCTCTCTCTCCCTCGCCTGTTCACGGCTCTTCTCGTTCGCTTTACGCTCCGGGACGTCAGGCAATTAATATTTGTATAATTTTAGCCGCGCCATCGCCGTTGCTTTTACAAAATTAATAGCAACCGCGGGCGGCGTTGTTTGCAATTAAATTTCGTATTATCAGGCCCATCGCGTACCAATTAGCGGCGGTCAATTTGGACTGGCTCGACCGACGGAATGTTTCATTTTTTATACGAAGAAAAATCGATACCAACGCCGGACCGTTTCTATGAAATAGGTGGAATCGACGCAAACATTTTTGTAACGCGCGCGTAATATCACACAGCCCCTTTAATTCGAAATTACAACGCAATACGTATCGTATTTCGAATTATTAATTCTATTTTAATTATATGATATGAGAGTCACGAATTACGAATCACATTGAAATTTAATTGAACGAACCAGCTGGATTACTAAATAATTTAATACAGTCGAGAACCTGTTTTTCTGCGGTGGATACGGACCGCAGAAAAAAAACAGCACAAAAGAATATTCATAAATAGCTGTAACAAATAATTTTTCACAACATATTAAAGAAAAATTTTTTTAGGCATAAAAAAAATCTCACGGTAACGACGTCTTCCGAGATTATCCTGCTGATCTCATTTCAGCAGGACACCCTGTATAAGAACATTGAGCACGTCTAATGAAATATATGGCGAACAGAATCTCGAAATCGCAGAAAAAAAGACCCCACAAAAACAGGTTTGACTGTAAAGTTTAATCGAATTACTGTATAATTATAATTCGTGATGTAATTTAACGCAATTCCGTGAGTAGCTTCGTTCGAACAGTCATGCTTCGGTTCGGATAATCGAAGGAGGGTAGATGATCTCGATTCATTGAACAAGACAACGTTCCGAGAGCCATCGGATACAATCTCGCAGATCTAGGGCTCAGCGTGCCACAGATTGGCAAAATAGAAGTGATACAAGCCGATCGTATTCACTTAGGACTTCGCAGACACGATATCGACAACCTTGAAGTCAGTCATCTTGATCCCTCGCGCAGAACTCGCCGGATACGACGAGGGTAGGCCAGCCAATCGACGCCACCTCGGTAGAAGATGAGTGATCTATAATCTGTGTCGCGTACGGTCGAGATTTTACAGGCGAGGATCGCGAGCATAAACAGTGACCCACCGTCACAGATTTAAGACGTCTCGAGGACTCTGATCCTCGAGTTTACCAGGCCCATTCGAGGATTTTGAAGGGAATCTTGGCTAGTCTGGCCGGTCTCGAGGGTTCGGAGGGTCTTGGGAATAACCCAAACTCTTCAGAACTTTCAAAGTTCCCGGACTCCCCAGACAGTTTAGAAAGCCGTCCTTTCTCGTGCCTCCTTAGGCAAATGTAACTGATCAGTAGACTGCGGATGTTTATGCAATTTGCAATTGGCCTATACGAATTTAAAGGAACTCGTGTCAAATAAAATCTTATTTTCCGCGGTAGTAGAGCTTTCATAGATCTTAAATAAATTAAAATCTTTCTGAATTCTGTCGCATTGTTATATCCTGGCATTTCTTGAAAATTTACGAAAGCCATAATTGCACTTGGCTCTTCGAGTAAATCACTTTTGTATACAATAAATAAACTGCGAAGTTTAAGACAGTAAAATGATTGGAATAATTTAAAAGAATCCTACAGTACTCTGAAACTATTCGAGACACTTCGAAACGGCGACTAAAATGTTTACGACAACTAAACAGTTTGGCACAACCACCAGTCACCTCAAAGCTCTCGAGAACACTCAAGTTCTCAGCAGACCTAAAATCGAAGATTCCCACGATCCCTTGGATCCTCCAGACCTAGTTTTGAGGCTCCTCAAAACTTTCCGAAATTAGCACGAAGTCAAAGACCTTCTAATCCCTCGGGATCTTCAAGTTCGTGCTTCCAGATCCCTCGAAACCTCATTATTGTATAGTCACCTAGGTTTCGTAGTCTTGCAAGATTGCCGAAGCCTGTGTAAAGCCCGCGGAACAAAATTTCTAATCTTGTCTCTGTACTCGTCGTACAGAGGTAATCTGATAAAATCAGCAAATTTGATCTTTCGGAATTTCGGAAAAATTCCGGAGAAATTCATAGTCGTAGAACGCGCATGAAATTTTTCGTAATTTTTCGTTAAGCAGAACAGGAGAAATAAAAGATACTTCGTTGGACCGTGCTCACCGTGTAACTGTAAGGTAGCCGGCGCATAAGCTGCGAATTTTATGGAGCCGGAACAATCGGTGGATCAACCGCGGGGTTGTAACAAAGTGCGAGAGAAAAATTGCGAGCGGTGGCGCGGGTGAGAAGTGACAGAAAAATGAGGGAGGAATGGAATTTTAAAAGATTGCGAAAAGAGAGTAATAAGAGTTCGGTGGTGAAGGGTGCCGGGCGAGACGGTATGGATGGGAGCAAGCTGAATGAGAGACAGATATAGGGAAGATTGAATGAGAAACTCGCTGGGGAAGGGTAGAGGCGCGGCGAATAGGAAGGATGCGTATGGGAGGAAAGAAAGCTGGTGAAGGATGTGGGGATACGCGGCGAGTCGCATACAAAGGCGGCCCTGTTTTTTCCGTGATCATGCAAAGCGGTTAGATACTCGTAACCATAGCGCGCCGACTAACGTTGCTCCGGTGAAACGTACTTGATCGATTATGGAAATTTCGGTTGAAGGAGGAGCTTCTCAGACTTCGAGAGCTCGCCCGGTCACGCGCTAGCACAGCCAGCTTTCAGTCGAAGTTATTTGATCAGACGTTAAACCGATAGACCCCGTGTGTCCTTTGTTGTGCAAAACAGTTGCTGCATTTTCGGAAGAAAAGTCAGGCAAAGCTGCGCCTGAAAAAACATTTACTTCATAGTTTCCGTCGCTACGTTCGTACCCTTGTTCGAAATACAGCGAAAGACGGTCCCGAGCCATCGTCTTACACCGGAACAAAACTGTTTTTAAAGTTTCCGGAGGCTGGCAGCGAACTCCCCGGTTAAAAGGTTAAACGAATGGTCTCTCCGGCGTTATTATTCTTCGCAGTCGAGAAGCGTCCCCTTTAGATTTTCCCCGAGACTTATTTTTTGGCGTCGCGAATCACCCCTCGCGTCAGACAGATAAACGAGAGTCGATTTCGCTTTAGCCCCCGTTACAGAGCGCACCGTGACGAGACAAAACACGCGAGCTGCTCTAGTGTAATAATATAACGTGACGTAATATAGAGGAGGCCGGTAAACCTTCTCGGTTCATGACGTTGACTTCTCGCGCAGGTGCACCACGCTCCCAGGGTCGAAACTATATGATACCGACTTACGCGCTATAAACCCAAGACGAATTGGTTGCAATCAGTCCTCTTAAGTGATGTATTGGCCGGGCTGGTTCGAATTCCGATACTCCGCGCACTTGTAACTTGTTGCTGACATGGAACTCGTGTGTTGGAAGCATTCAATAAGAGACGTCGAACTGTTACCGATCTGTCCAGCCAGTTAATTAAATAGACTCCGAGTATTTCCAGCTGCATCCTCGAAAACCGAGTGTTAAACAAAAAAATGTTGTTCCCCTTTGTACAGTAATCGCTCCTTCGTTGTCCTGAATCGTGGGCACGATCGTTGTCCAGCGCCTACCCACTCCACTGCCTGTCAACGAGAGGATTAGGCCTGCGTGGATCTGGTCGCCCGATGTGTCCCAGTTTTCTAAAGCCAGACAGTTGACTGCTTTTGACTGCGAATGCTTCTCTTTGTCATTTAACTAGCCGTTTCGCTAAAGACGCAGTCATAAATCAAAAATAGTGTCCGGGCACGGTCGTTGTCCGCTCAAACCCCGGTTTTTGGGCAACGAGGGAGCTTTTACTGTGTACTTTCATTTTTTGGGGGAATGCCTCATCCGGCCCTAATGTACCATTGCTCATGGCTCTCGCGCGAAACGGACTGATTTCCAACCGAAATTAGCGACTCGAAAAAGGAGGACTCGTCCTTCTGTGACGTCTTCGCTCATTTCGGTGGTAGCGTCCCCCGAGTAGCTCGCATGCTCCAGTTTGCGTATTTCTAAATCGCCGCTGCAATTACATCGTTAGGTCCATACTGTTCAATTTAGCCTAGGCCAGACGAAGCGGCCAATTACGTGGCTCGAGGATTTAATTGCGTCGGCGCGGACCACACCGCACCACGCCGCGCCGCATCATCCCACCGGCCAGACACCACGATGGAGGAGGATGCATTTTCCTGCGCGTATCGCCGGGCCGCGGCTTTCACCGGAAGTTATCATCGAACGCCGTCACAGCGACCGTCACCGGCAACGTCCGCGTTTCCCCGCGAACAGAACTCACCATCACGTTCAATTGACGGGCGCGGTGCGCGTACGACGCTGCCGGACCATACGCGTCGTCGCTGATACAAATTACGGGGAAACACGGAATTATTGCCGCCACCGTGGGCACTATTAACTCTCGGACAGCGGATGATGTTCAAGTCCACCGGCTGATTTATTCAGCGATTTTTTTAAAATGCATCTTTCAAGGCACTTCTTGTAGATACGTCAATCTTTTTATTGTTCCTATTGCTGTGGATTTAATTAATTCGCCAGAACTGAGTAGTTGCATTCAAGGTTCTTGAAGGTACGTTTTACCACGTTTTTATTAGCTCCCTTTCTTGTCTGTCTATTCGGTACAAACTTTGCAATTGATTTTAAACTTACTTCCCGATGAGCTGGAGACTTGAAAGTTTAAACATAGCTCAGACCTGGATGACAATGCAATATTTTTAAGAAGCCTATGTGTTTAGGAGATATAAACTATTACTGCAAGTATTTTCATAGCTATTCAAACTTCACAGTCACAAATTTTCAGGACTATGTGTACGGGGATAGGAATCTGTATGGGGCTGGGAAAAATTATATATATTTTATACCTTTTAGTCCGTTTTGAAACGTGGTATTGTTTAAAAATTGATTTTCATTTTTACATAAAAACGACGATTTCACGCGCTTTGCCGAATTTCGGTCCCCTCCACGTCTCCACAGATCTCCGCCCTTAATTTTTTTTCATCTCGCCGGGGGCGCCGCGCCGCGGAGATAAGCAAGAATTTGTCCTCGGTAAACAGCGATCGCGACCGTGTTTCGGCTGCTCCTTCCCTGAATCGTAAATAACGATGATTTAAGGCAAACACGTTGTATCGTAGAATTTCACCGGGCGTTCCATTTCGCGTCCGCTTTCTTTCATTTCGTTGCCGTGGGGGGCTCTCTCGCGCGTTCACGTTCGCGCGCGCACACGCCAGGCTTCTCGCGTTTCCTCCATTTTTTTTTCTCCCCGCGCACACCGCCGCGCCGTTTGCTCCGTGTTCCTTTCATTCCTTTTTCCCGCGTATCCCGGGCGCCCCAAATGTGCTTGCGTATAAATATTCCGTTTCAATTAAAAACGGCCGTGTACACAAAGCGCAGCGTGCGCGAGCGAGCGCGCGCTGCCGAGAATAAAACGGGAGGCTGACGCTAATGTTTTTGTTGCGAACGCATCGTGTCCCCGTGTTCGTTAAAACGACGGTCCCAGGCCCCTCCGGAGGTACATCGCCAGGAAAACGAAAGCTGAACGAAGCGGAAAGACGGTCGCCGCGGAGCCGATTAAAATATAATTAGCGGAGCACGATTTCCGGCCTGCTACACCCGACGGTCTTTTGCGGCGGCTATCATTCTCCGGTTACGCAATGTTGCTAAACACCGGCCACGCTGAAATAAACTAATAAGGCAGAAACAGTACGAATTGCCCTCGTTCGGCATCCTACCGGTTTAATTAATACAGAAACCGAGGAACGATCGTGTTCGGCAGGTGGAACATCCTCACCCCCGCGAAACAGTTACTTCGCTTCGCACGGTGTTCAGCGGCGTGTAGGGCTATACATAGTTGAAGATGGTGGAAATCAGCAATTGTTCCTTTGTATGAGTGAAGATTTATTTATGTCCTCAAGACATTTAATGTATCTTTGTAAACAACAAAGATATTTGAGGTGATAACTTCAGGTGATTCACGCTGTATACAGGGTGAACATTATAAAGCGTTCCAGACGAATATCTCCAAAATGTTTCAGATGAAAGTTGTTTAGTACCGAGAGGGACGTCATGTGGTGGGATTTTTATTTTTCCCGGTGGACACTCCATGGTGAGATGAAGGTCAACTTTCTTTTTTTAAATGGAATGTCCTACTTTTTATAGTATAGAGCGATAGATATTATTCAAAGAGGTATTACTACACAAAGAGTTGGGCAAAAATTTAATCAACGATTGACGAATAAATTTCTACTTCGATCGTCAATCGCAATTAACAATTAAGTTTAGTCGCGGTTAACGATCAAATACTTATTAATCATTAATTGCGGTTAACGATTAAATACTTATAAATCATGAATTGCTGTTAACGATTAAATACTTATAAATCGTTAATTGCTGTTAACGATTAAATACTTATTAATCGTTAATTGCGGTTATCGATTAAATGCTTATTAATCGCTAATTGGGAATAACGGTTAAATTTTTACTTTAGTCGTAAATTGCGATTAACGATTACATTCCTTTCAATCGTAATCGTCAATCGGATAATTGATTAATGATTAACTGCTGAAACTTCGAAATGAAATACGGAATCAAAACTGTATGAATACTGAAAAAATGTAAACTGAGTTTTTGTTGAGATATATTTCTGTCAATTCTCCATCTCAGCTCTCTGTCTCTATCTCGCTCCTTATTACAATTTATGGATAGACCGTATGGCGATTAACTTCATCAATCAATTGAAACAATCACCGATTTTTCAATAATTACTTTTTTAATCGTACACATTAATCAATTCATTAAAATTTGATATCCTCTTTGGGAAACAATAACATGTTAAATAATAATAGTCCCACCAAATTATTGATGTACTGTTTGCTCACTCGTCGCTGCAGTTATCGGGGAAACGGTTAAGCAGAATATTACCCGGTGTAGATCACGTTGTTAGACATGCCTACTTGAAGTCCCGCTCGGTCTCGTGTAGACAAGGACGACTACGGCGCAGTACAATACAGAGTCCGATGAATATTTAACTGACCCTCCTATTATCTAGGTTTCCGAGTTAGGTCCTTTTGGGACACCCTGTATAAGATTCGTCAATCGCCTGTAGATGCGCAAAAGAGGAGTGAAAACTTGTTGAACAGGAATCCCGAGACACAGCTCTCAGACCCGATAGTCCCGGTGTAAAGCGGGGCCCGACGTTCCGTCGAGTTTCACGCTGAATTTGCCTCGGTGTCCGAAACAAAGGGGACCAGACCCGTTACAAGCGTATCTCCGTGCAATAACCATGGCGCATGGGATACGGTAGACCCGGCATGGCGGCGTTGCTCGCATCCAAATCCGCAATAAATATCTGCCAGTTGAACTTTCTTTGCACAGGCGCGGAGCTCGGCGCTTATCCGCGCCGCGTCGGTCCGTCCGGAGTGTCTCCGTTTCGCGAAGAAACCTCGCGCGCGCGTAAGGCGTCGGAACTCAGCCACTTAAGTATAGTTAACGCAAGTAGACGAGGTACATACGGCTCGGTAGATACAGTTAGGTAGACCTGCTGCGGGGAACAGCCCCAGACGATACCCGGGGAATCCTTATCCTTCTCGGTTCAGCATCCTCCTTCAGTTTCCACCGCTCCGCCGCTTACACCCTCGTCTGTCTGCCCTGCCGCCACCCCTCTCTCTTTCGCCGGCTCGGCGTGTGCTGCCTCTGCTTTCTCTTCTGCACGACCCGGACAATCCCTAGTGAGCCACCGGCGCCTCTACTCTCGACGGCGCCCCGGGTCGTAATTAGTTTGTGGCTTCACCGGAGTCCGTCATCCCCCTACTTTAGCCCCTGGTGAAAGAGGAACGACGCTGGTCTGGTTCGCTCGCGCGTGCTGCCTCTCTCTCTCCCTCTCTCTTGTTGGCTGGTTGGATGGCTGGATGGATGGCTGGCTGGCTGGTTGCCTGCCCGGCCAATCTACGGAGCTGCTGGCGCGGCGTGCCGCCTAGGAAAGAAATGGGCGACCGGAACGACCACGACCCCGCGGTGTACGTTCGACGTCGCGAAGATGCTGCGAGAGCTGCGAGAAGAGGCTCGAGACCGCCGCGCAAGGGAGCTGTCTCTGGAAATTAATAAATGAAGAGGCCTGCTCCGGAGGACTCTCTTGCGAAGAGACACGGGGTCTCGTAAATATCAGACTCCACGGGTTCAACAATCGGCCTAGGGAACGCCAGACCACCGCAGTAGGCCGAATCCCCAATCTGGGTGGACGAAACGTCATATCGGAAAATAGATTTACCTGCCAATTTTTATAAAAACATTTCATGTGGAAACATAATTAGCAAAAATTCAATAATGGTCAAAGTGAAGTTTTATTTGTTTCGTATTTGTTTCTGACACTTCCCTCTGTTGGCCACGATACAAATTGACTCTATGATTGCAATTATTATTTATGTAACCCATACAATGGGCACAACGATGATTGCAGGTTCTCTTTGATTTAATATGCAATGTGTTCCATAATTAGTAATACGCCCGAGAAGAAAGTAATTTTATGCGGGAAAGATAGAACGAAGTCTGCGCGAAGGAAACTTCGTTCCGGAGAAGATCAAGTTTAAAGATTCATTTAGTATGCGTAAACTTGAGGAGTTCTTATCTGGCGTGTCTGGCCATTACTGGCTGTTTCCACTTCCATTAATCTACCAAACCGTATTAGCGATATCATTCGATGATAATATGTTTTATATTAATTTCCAAGAGAGCTCAAATGTCTTTTTCTGCGGAATAAACCTTGTGCTACCCCATTAGCCGAGCACTCGATATTGTCAATTTATATAATGCTACAAACTTTCTCATCTTCACCGACTCGCAAAGTGCAATCACTACAGAAGCCAACTTTCAAATATCGCATCAGTAACCAAATCATTGAAATTAAAACTGAGTACTCTATGTTTGTATCAAATAACAAAAGCCAAAATTTTATTAAGGTCTGGATAGTTAAAAATAGTGTACCAACATTTCTCAATTTTATAATAATATATATTATAAAAATAAATATTATATATATAAATAATATTATAAACAAATATATATATATAAACCTTTTCTAAGTCAATTTGTAAAAAGTAGAAATTTTATAAAAATTAATTTTTTTTTTATAATTTTAAGTAGTCCAAAATAGTGTAACAACATTTTTCAATTTTATAACAATATCTTCATAGTATTCGTTTATGTCATAAACGAATCAAACCAAATGATGTGTAGTACAAGTAGAAATAGTAAACGATAACTCAGCCGACAAGATCGCACATCACTCAATCAGTGATGTTTCTCAAAATGATCATGTCAAGGAAACTTTTCCCGACTGTTCTCGCGCACAGAATCTGACTGCAACTACCAACTGCGCCACTCCGAATAAATCATGTTAATGGCTGAATCGTCTACGACTCTCATAACAAATTTACCCTGTAACAACTCTTTCATGGTCAAAGGAGCTATCGCAAATGATATCAAACGCGGAGTACCGAAATTAAAGGAGTAGCAATTTCCTATAACTTCCCTAATGAAATGTTATGACCACTTATGCATCGACTATCTCGCGATTGCGACTGCAATGGTTTCCGGTGAGCGCGTACATACACACGGGCATGTGTCGCGCAATTTCCATCGCGTCGCGACAGTCCCGATGCAAATTTTCTACAGGGTGAGACGTTTGAAATTGAACACGTTTTCCAGAATGTAACATTTAATGTCGTGACACCCTGTACAATTATGATATTTCCGCGTATAATATGGAAACAGAGACGTTCGTGATTCCCCTAAAATACATAAATCGCGTTGTAAATCATATCGGTCTTGCAGAAATTTCGTCCGGGGTAATTCGCGTCCAATCAGCCGGTACACGGTCGCAGGGGGTATCATCCCCAATCAATGCAACGGCGCGTCTCCATAAACCGAGGACATAACAATAATCTTGGGTCGGGGGGTTTCCCGTAATCAGGGAGGAAGGAAAAATATACGTTCGGCCCCGGGGAGAATGGCGAGGGAAGCGTAAGATCGAACAAAAGTATCGACGGCTAGCAATACCTCCCCAGGGGTGGGCCCGAGTAAATTGTTCCCGAAATGCAGCGTCTGTTAGCCGACCACTTTATCCCCTTTTCTTTCCTCACCCAGGCCGACCTTTGCGCGCGGTCCTCGCGAGAGAAGGAGACGCGAGTTGGCAGGGTTTCCCGTAGATCGTTGCTCGGCGATTCTATGCAGGTCTAACGATTACCTTCCAGCCCCTTCTACCGTTGCCCCCACCTTGCCCCTTGCACGGAACCCCGGGGAAACAGCCTTGACACAGCCGACGGAGACGTCGTGGGTGGATAGAGACCGTGAGACCCACACGACACCGTCGACGAAGTACCCGGCTCGTTCGCCGTGCAAAACAGGATGAAACTTTCTCGCGACACAGGGAACACCGGGACAAGGGTATGGCGCGCTCGGTTCCCGGGCGAAGGGATCGGGGAAACGAGCGGAAGGGAGTTTAGTAGGTGGCAGAAGCAGAGCCCCGGGTCGGTTGGTACGGGGCTATATTCATGGCGACAGCGCCAGATGTGCAGTAACGGCGCCTGGACGCTGAACGTCCCGCTGCTTCCAGGAGGATATTTATTGTGCCTCGGACATGTTACTCGCTCCTTGCCGAACGTACGTGCTGGCACGTACCCGCCCGACGTCGCTCGAGCACCGCCCGAATTCTTCGATGTCCAACCTCTCCAACCTTTTTGCACGGATTTCACGGGCAAGTTGACTGACCGATGCCGATCGACACTTCACCCGCGCAACGACCACACCGAACCAGCCCGATCCGATCCGCTCCCCGATCAACCGATCAACGGCTTTTCCACCGAGACCCTTGTGCCAATTAACTCTTTGCCTTCCGTTCTACCACGTGCCCGACACAAGACCGAACGTTCCGTCTCTTTTTTTTCTACTATCTGACGATACCAGGCACTCCGATTTTCATGAAACTGCTATTATACAGGGTCAGTGGCGCGTTAAAAGCCAAGAACAGGAGTGGTTAACTCTGTAGTAGGTGGGGCGTCGTAATGCGAAGAGCTGGTCGCGCACCCTTCGTTAACCGCGGACGATTTTGTGGCGACAGGCCCAAGAGGCCTTGAGTGGTGGTCCCGTTCCCCCAAATTGCATCTAGGGTGAGCCGAGTCCCACACTACCCCCTCCAGACGTCATTTGAGGAGAGGGTGTGCGTATGTGACATTCCCCGCCGACCAGAATTGTGCTAATTCAATTATATTGTAATTCAATTAAGCAATTGAACTACATTGTATATCAATTATATGTACAGTAATTCAACTACGTCGTAACTGAATTACATCATTCAAACCTTTCAATTAATTCAGTTACTACGTATATTAATCAGATGTGTAATTGAAGTACAATATAATTGAAATACAATTCTGTGTAATTCTGCACAACTCTGCCACCGACCCTCAAACAAAAAAAAAGGGTCAGTGGCAAGATCCAAATTCTATGTTTTTCTCCGGGGTCCCCGAAATTCTACTTTGCCCAGGGCCCCCACAAGTTATAACGCGCTACTGTACAGGGTGACCCACCTGACCGCAGCATCTTGAATACCTTGTTAATGATCCCAAAATGTTATTAGAGTTCTTTTTTTAAGTAGAACTAAAATTTTCACTTATCTAAGAATGAGTAAAGCACGTATTTATTTCAGGCGGAACGGTCTGTACAGCTCCGTTAAAGGTGTACGTTTGTTAGATGGTTCTAACAGTGAACGGCGTTGCTATTCCTCCGTGACTTCTAAATCTCGCATCAGTTTGTTCCGTGGAACAGTATCGTTCAAGAGATACTCTGTATTCAGGTAGTGCTCCGTTCTCCCAGCGGATCCGGCGCAAGACAGCGAGGTAACAATTGTCAAGAAGCGGGCATCGTAAATCTGCTAAAATCGTAGGAAAGATACCTGACTGTTCCGGAACGCAGCGCCGCCGCTTTGTTTTAACGGTGCGCTCGCTGCGACGGTATGCTTAAGACCAAGTTTTAATACCGGAACCTCCCGGGAGCTCAAGTGTTCGAAGTCGACACTCGTTTTGGAACACTTTGCATGGATCGTCTTGACAACCGGAATTTAATGGTTTTTTTTTTTTAATTCAAACGGTGAAAATACACAGTCCGTCCAGACTCTGGCGCGACTGAGTTTGTAAATTTGTTTTCTGTAACGCCATCTCTCGTTATGACTAAATGCATTATGAAGTTTGACATTTCAACAAAGACACAATTTCAGGACGCTAGCACAGGCATGTCAAACTCTTTTACAACCAAGAGCCTCATTATATATCATACAATAAATTAATTCGAGGGCCGCACTAGAAAAAAGCAGACTCGAAATAAAAAGGAAACACAATTTTTTTATTAACATTGCTGTTACACATCAAAACTGTTTTTTTTCAAGAGTTTACTTTATTTGAATAAAATTATTGCAGTTTCATTTCGAAGAAACTTGGCAATGTTTTTAGGTAATCAAATTTTCAAAATTTTGTTGAATTTGTTGAACTGTAATTATTTTTGAAATTGATTTTACACGCTGGTCTCTTCATCTTGACCTTCCGCAGTTTTATTATTTTTAATGTTGCAAACAGTGGTTCGCAACATATGCATATGTGGTACCTCTGCTACCGAACATAGCTGAAATACGCCTAATTCCACATAACATACCGGGAAATCGGTCGTCAGATAAATAATTGTAGAAATGTGGAATCACAACATCCATATATTTTTGTTTCAATACGGAATCACGCTGCATTTCGATTAATTCTAGTTTTGCAGTTTTTGCATTCTAAATTCACCCTTCTGCAATTTCACCCTTTTACAAATCATTTTCAACCTTCTGCAAATTAATTTCAACCTTTTGCAAATCAAATTCAATATTTTACAAATAAGGTATATTTAAGTAAGTTTTTGTAAATAACATCAGATAAAATGTAAATTAATTGTTAAGAAATTGCAAAGATTTACATAAAATACTTATTTAAACGTAATTACCAATTCATTAACTTTGTAATGTGCGAAATCTGTGTATAGACATGCATATTCATTGTAGCCATTTTCTGATTAATAAATTTTGGAAATGGAAGTACATATTTATTGAAGCGTATGGAGTAATATATAATTAAGTATTAAGCATTAAGTATGTGTATAATTAATAAATAATTAATAAAACATACACAATTTAATCGAAATAAATAAATAATTAATTTTAAATATTCTTGATGGGTGAAATTGATATACAGAAAGGTGAAATTGACTTGCAAAAGGATGAATTTGCAGTATAAATGAATTGTCATCAACAGTTTCAAAGTTTTCGGTCGGACCGCAAAGTAATTGTCGACGGGGCGCATGTTTGACATGCCTGCCGCTAGCACCTCTACGTCATTAGTTTTTGAGGTTACATGTGATGAGCTTTCGTCGTAAAAACAATATGGAGCAAAGTAAATTTCGCTTTAAGTTAAGTAAAACAGCAAGCGAAACGTACGGAATGCTGAAAAGCGTGTACGACAGTGATTGCATAGATCGTGCCAACGTTTTTAAATGGTATGCTCGATTTCGTGACGGCAAGGGAAATATCGCAGACGCTCCTCACGCAGCACCGTCAAAGACGAGTCGTACCCCCGAATACGTGCAAAACTCAACCACGTTTTGCACGTTTCCAGGTGTACGCCTCGTTTTTATCCTTCAATCGGATTCACGCTGAATATAATGTCGGTGTTCTAAATCGCTTATGGAACAGGATTCTTCGAATTCACCCTCAATAAGGATCTAGGTCCCTACTGCACGGCAATGCACCAGTGCACAAATACAAGATTGTACGCGATATTTTGGTCAGTAGACTGTAGACTGCGGATTTGATGCATGTATGACAATATAGAGACGTACAATATGCCAATACAGTAGACATATTAAAAAGATTTAAGGACGTCGGTGTTTTAGTTTCAGCCTAAACCTCATCCGTCCCTCATTTCACGAACTGAACCTGTCCCTCGGTGTCAAATTAACACAAACAGTTACTTTTCGATGTTTTTTTCCTTGAAATTGATGAGTTAACATTTACATTTTAGGTTCTTGCAGTTATATGTTCCGCATTAAAAAAATAAAGGTCACCAAGTTTCGAGCGAATTTACTTAAAAATAACAGAACAGTGTAACTTATTTCGGGAAAACTGTGTCAGATTGACACGAGGGACGGATGAGAAGCGAGGGTTAATTAATAGGATAATTGAAAGAAGAAAGAATTTTTTGAGAAAGATTAATTGAGAGAAAGAGATGCAGACAATTTCCATTTTGCATAAAGATCCGCAGTCTAGTAAGTAGTGGTTCACACCGATATACCCGAGCCGAGATCAGATTACTACAGTGGAGGGGATATTTTTCTGCGTTTATCGTGTACGGTCTTTTCGCGATCATAGAGGATTTACTGTACTTCGAATAAAAAAATATAAAAGCATATCAAATACGTAATTATATTCTCTAGTAGTCGCACCAGACCTTGGACAGAGCGTGTATGCCGACTTAAATAAATGTATACGTCATTTACAATTACTAAAATTACGAAGACTCTCCGTGGGGAAATGAATTTATTTATTCACCCATGATATTACGAGGCAGGCGACTACATCGTGCTGTACTGGGAGTGTTAATGGACTTGTAAGAGCGTACAGGTACGTCTTCCGCGCATAGTAATGGCTCTGTAAGGGCGCGTATACACGTCTTCTCCAGTCAAAGGGTTAATTATTATCCCCACCATTGCTTCAACGATGAACAACATCAAGTCAATCAACAGACACGAGATGCAACTAAAAGGTGTCCGTGATTAGATGCATTTTTCTTCTGACAAGAAACGCGAAACATTATTTCACACGATTTTACACATTCGCAACTATTAGTCGCGCGTTCCGCGTTCGCCCGCATCAGTATTCCTCGCGAGGATACAGCGCCCGTATTGTCTGTATGATCGTTCGTCTTATAAATCGTGGGTGAATGTAATTGACCGCGGATGCTCGATCGGCATTATTCGGTCACAGATTTATTTCAGCCGGTAGATTCAATCTCGTTTTCAGACCGGTTCCATCAGGGGGAATAGGAATTGCCGAGAACGCAATAATAATTCTATGAACGGTCCCGCCGCCGTTATGCAATCGAATCTATTGGCTTGCGCATTTATTGTTGCCGTGGGTGTTATCGCGAATTGTGCTCCCCTACTTCGCTTTTCTTTTATTGGTCGCCGCGCCACGTGTGCGCGCGCGTGTTCGCCCGTGTGCATGTGTTGTTTCATTCGAACGACCAGACGGTCGGCGGTTTGCAATGCTCGATTTTTCGCGACGCCTACCGTTGCATAGGATCCGAAAAAAGAATGCCGTTCCTTCTAATTCCCAGAACGATCGGCGAAACCATTTTCGAGCCCCGTGTAAACTCTCTCTCTCTCTCCGTGTCGGTGAAATGTATTTCACGCACAGGATGCAGAAAATTCGAGGCATCGCATAATTTAGTGCAGTAAGTTCACAGTGAGTATATATAGTACAATAAAAATAAATTATTAAAAAATACCACGTTTTTAAAACGGACTAAAAAGTATAAAATAATTTAAATAGAAATAAATTTTTAAAAATGAACTAAAAAGTATAAAATATGATTTTTCCTAGCCCCACATAGGTTTCTAATAATGAAATTGTGTATTGTTTACCTCCACATACGAAAATACACTGAGCTCATGCGGCACGAAGTGGGTCCATGGAGTGGGGATGAGTCGAAGTGGGAACGCGTAGTGGAATGGGGAACGCTCTGTCGCGCGGATTGGCTATCGCTGAATCGATGACGTCCTACCTTTACCGAGCGTATTTACTGAGGGGTTCGAAACCCGGTCTAGTTACTACGATTTCCTAATTACTATCTCGTAAACGCACAGTTCTAAAAAAAATTTTTTTAAATATTGCATTGTCGTCCAGTTCTGAACTACGTTTAAAATTTCAAATCTCTAGCTCATCGGGAAGTTAGTTTAAAATCAATTGCAAAATTTGTACGGAACAGACAGACAAGAAAGCGAGCCACTAAAAACGTGGTAAAAAGTCGAGCGATCTGAAAACAGCGAGTTCGTATATTTAGCAGTCCGGAGACTCGCATCAGCAATAATGCAGTGTCTTATTCTAAGATCATCAATTCTTAAGTGGGAACGGAAATTAATGGAACCTAATTCGGGTCACCCCCCATCGATTTCAGCTCCTTAATGAAATCAACGGATCCGCATATAAATCATGAACGACGCGTTAAATAAAACGTTATTTTCGTCCAATTTGGAAAGTAGTATATTCCAACAAATGAATAATAAAAATCTCATTCCGCAGTCAAGCCCTGACTGGCTGAAGAACTTCCGCAGGGTCTGGGCTGAATTTGGGAGCCGTCTCATTTCGAATTTAGCTACGGGTGCACTCCGAAGTTCTTCGAAAACAAATTTTCAATTAGTTACAAAATAAGTGGAATTTTATGACTGTGACCGTTTCTGTTCCGGGGGAAACTGCTGTAAAGTACTGCGCTTTAATTAAAACTTTCATTCCGCACGTTTGCGTGTAAACAATTTTATTTTCTCGGAAATACAATAAAAGTTTCCAGGTGAACCGGAATTGTTATTCTCCTTTGAGGCAGTTAACATCGTCGTGTTTTAATTCAATTTATCATCTGACGTACATTTCCGTTCTGATTCACAACGTTACGAAATTTTTTTGATCGCCCCGGAGTTTCGCCGCAAATGTGGCGGCGTTATCGGCCGGACTTATCGATACGCGGTTTAACGAGGACCGTCACGAATTTTCCAGCGCGTCGCGCCGCGCCGGTTGGCTCGCTCGATTTCTCGTGTTTCTCCGCCGCGCTTGTTTGCTACACTGTTAGACAAACGAATTACGCGGAAGGACTTCACGGTCGACACTTCCTGAACTTTGATACCTGCGAGTAACTCTCCGGGAAGTTCCGCGCGCTACAATCCAAGGGAATTTGTTACGCCTCTCGCGCTCTTTTCCCGAGGAAACGAAATAAGCGCCGCGCCGCGCCGCGCCGCGCCGCGCCTCGCGCCGGGACAAACCGGTGCGGTCAATGTTTTACGAGCTGTTTCGATTTAGGAGAGAGGCAGGAGAGAAGAACTTCTCCTGCCTGGCCGCGTTGTAAAAACTTTATGTACAGGGCGTCTCGACTGAACGACGCTATCCGAATGTTTCCTGCATCTGCGACGGTATTTATGGTTATTTAGTTTATCCGCTTCTCGACACGAACTTTAAAGATCTATTACATTAAAGAGAGAAAATATGTCGAACGAGGAATATCGAGGTTCGGCGGTGAATTGAAAACTTTCTTCTATAAAATGAAGCAAGGTCCACGGTACACAATCGCGTGTACAGAAGAGGAACGTTGCGGCTCGGGGCGGCGGGGGGACGGGGCAGGGGCGTGCCTCGCTCGAAATTTGCCGCGATACGAATTCATAGGAATTCTCGAAATCGTTTCGCTGATACCTTGGTACACGATTCATGGAGCCGGATATCAAGTGTGCCGCATTAAATCGATCGATAGCCCGATGCACGAATATTCGACGGAACTGCGCCGCGCCGGGGACGGTAGACAACGCTCTCGGGCTTGTATCCGGCCCAGCACTTCAGCCCGCAAGAAGTTCCGAGCCGAGGCTCTGAATGCACACGTGCAGTCCGACGCATTGTGTCACGATTCACTTTTAACCCAGTTTACCTTCTCCCCGCGGATCCCGCTGGGCGCCTGGCCACGAGCGAGTCATTCTACGTCAAATTGCATTGAATCTGCCGCATAGTCGTTGATTGCACTGGCCAACGAATCACAACTTTTCTTGTCCTTCCAGATTTCTCTACAGCACCCTCGTTTCCGCAGGCAACTTTTCTCAAACGCACACTGACGTCGATATTTTTTTTCCATTTCAAGCTATTCTGCTGTTCGTTTCGCGATGAACATATTCCGTCCAATTTTGTTGAAAACTGAAGGTAATATAAAGTATTACTTGTTGACTATTAACTATATTGAAAATAGAAACATATTTTTATTATTCAATTTCTGTTTCTTGTTATTGCTGTAGAAAATTTTTATTTTGCCATACGTTCATTGTCAGCCTAAGTTTGCATTATACAGGGTGGTCCAAAAGTCACTGGACCATTTCAAAATGAAATTTTCTTTCTCTAAAAATTTACGATTATTCTTTAATTAAAAACTTCCAACTTTATGAATGACCTAGTGGCTTGCAGTAATTTATGAAAAATTACTATCTATTAATTGACTATTGGACCCTGTATTTTGCAATATCAATTCTTTTTACTTGGGTCAGCAATGTATAGTTACATACCTATTTTAAAAATTGTGTACTTCCCTGGTAATTCTTGAAATTATTTGAAGTTACTTTTCAACAAAACCAGCCGACTGTTTCTTCAAACTCAGCCAGTATTTATGAAAGGTTTATCAAAGTTTCAAATTTTACACCTTAAAGGGGTTGTATTGAAGAAAAATACCTACTTGATAATTGATGAAATTTCAACAAAAACTGATGTAATCATTGCCTCTTGCAATGCTGAAAAAATCGTTTCTAAAAATCAGTTTAAAAGAACGCTATTTAATTTTTAAAGAGTTACATGCAGGGCTAAATTATTCAAACTTGGCCGTTACCTTTTAAACCGATGGCCATAAGAGGTGTTAGGTAGCGGCCAAGTTTGAATAATTCAGCCCTCCGTGTAACTCTTTCAAAATTAAATAGCGTTCTTTGAAACTAATTTTTACAAACGCTTTTGTCAGTATTGCAAGAGGTATTTCTAAGCTAACGAACTTGACCGTATTTTGTTTGATCTCACAACTTTTTACGGCTATAGGAAAACTTGGCTCCTGTTTACAGGATGTTTCTGTTGGGATATGTATTATTACCGTAAGAGTCCTGCGCGTGTTTGAAAAAGATCGTACACAGTATGCAAAATCGCGTGCGGTTCGACGGGGAACGTGGACGAAGCGCGTGCGCGCGAGTTGCATACCGAGCCGCGCTTATTAAGTTGGTTCGTCAGGAAAGAAAGGGATAAACTAATGCCGCTGGGTTCCCGTTTCGCATTCGAATCTCGCGCGGACCGGAAACCTGCTCGTCTATTCCCGGCGTAGTGTTCCGGCGTAGCGTTCCGGCCGGAGCTTGTCGACGGTGGCTCGGCGCAACAATGCATCAAACGATGCAAATTAACACCCTTGGATATGACGCGGAGCGCCGCGCCGCCGTTGCACCGTTGGAATTACTTTCTTTTCATTTGAGTCTTGTTCGTTGACGCGGCCGACCTGCGCCCGAGCAATCGAATTAGAATTTACAAGCCGCTGGCGCGAATTAGTAGAATGGGCACGCGCGTGACTTACAACCACTCTCCGCGCTCGCCTTGCACGGTGACTATTCGTTTCGGAGGGAAACCGCGAGGCGGCGACGGCACACGCGCACCGGAATTTATTAAACAAGCATAAATATTGTATTGTCGCGGAGAGCTGTCACGGAAATAATAAACACGCCGGGGGAATTTCATTTCCTTCGAAGCGCGGTGGCTCTGTGATTGCGCGGGGCGGGTTTCTCTTTACTTACCCTAGCCATTAGGTTGTCTAATATATTCGTTCGCGTTTCGTTGCACGGGAATTCGGTATTACCGGTTTTACGTCTAGCTCGCTTGATCAATAGCGCGCACCGTCCCCCGTCGAAGTTGATGTCCATGTAATTGACAGAACGACCAATTCTACAGCACAACGATGTTTTAACACCTTTGCACTCGCAGCTGTTTGGCCGTCCGGAAAGTTCGTGCTGTTCCTGAAAGAAAATTGAAACGCTAAACACTTACATTTTGTTGCCATTCTGTAACGCAACCTTTCTTCCGAATATGCCTGAAGTACCGTCTTTTAGAATATGTACGCCTGATTCTGATATATTCAGACCTGTCCTCATGCCACCCACCGAAAATCGGCACGAACTTTCCGGACAACTCATATTTTTACCAGAGTTGTGCTAATTCAATCACACAATTGAATTACATTGTATTTCTATTATATAGTAATTCAACTACTAATCAAAATATGTAACTGAAATACAATATTGTCCAAATTATAGCCCAGAACTTTGAAGAAATGCGATATATTTTTATGTTTTTCTTTCATGCACTTGTTTGCTGTCTATGCGGCGTAGTTTCTATTCCTCGTCCTCGTTCATAATACGTAATGCTATTTTATAATTGTACTCTAATTGCAATTACGAATTACATTGCAATTTAATTACAAAGTATTTTATAATTGTACTCCAATTGCAATTACGAATTACATTGTAATTTAATTGAATGAAGATCTAAATTATAATTTACAATGTAATTCAATTACTCTGTAATCAGAATTCCTGAAGTAATTCAATTGTAATTCTGCAAAACTCTGATTTTCACTGGAAAATTAAACGTTTTCATTCTCAATGATTTTTTAAGCTTGGTAGATACGAAATCGAATTAGGTGTTTTTCCAGTTTTGTGTGTCGTTCCCAGTCATATTTGTCACGAACTAATAATAATACAGAATCACGTTCCGTGGAATGGTATAGATGGCTTACGCCGAAGGATAACGTGCTTCATTCAGGTTTCGGATTTTCCCGATTTCTCTTCTGGCTGTATCGGTCGCTTGAGATATCTATTGGGTGGAGTTGTAAATAGCTTCCATTTTTTTCGAGAGGCTGCCTGAAAAATTGACGAGGTGAGGAGAGACGGGAGAACAGCGCAGGACCGTTTTGTCCTGGGATTACAGGTGTACTCTGCGATAACGCTGTCCACATAGGAGTTATGGTCGAAGCCTGTCTTAACGCTTCATTTGTTTTTGTCCATTATTCTCGGGAAATCTTTATTTTCAATAAAAATTCACGACGCACGATTCTCCCAAAATGCATTGTTGTAAAAAATACGAGTTCTAATATTTTTCACATCGTGTAGTAAACTAATTGTTCCAACTTTCAGTGGGCTGCTGAAAGTTGAGTAACGATTAAACTTCACTGATGGCAGTATTCTAAATATTTATAGAACGCAAAAAGCTCTACTGTTGACAATAGATTAATTCTCGTCAAATACAAAGAGCTATTAATCTGAAAGTTATGAAAACGCAAAGGGATTCCTCATTTCAGGGATCTTGGGAATGTAGAGGGCAAAAATATCAAGGGTGTTAGAAATACAAAGGGCCACAGTACCAAGCATTTTACGAAACGGAAAAGACCAGTATTTCAAGGGTCTTCGGTAATGCAGAAGGCAACGGTACCAAAGAAATCTCAAGAAATCTGTCTATGGCTTCCTTCGCTCGATTTTCAAGAATCTGAAACCTGAAAGCAAAGTGTAAAGCCTTTTTTCCAGTTATTCGATTATTGCACCAAACAGAAAGTTTGTCTTTTCAGTCCTGTCAACTCAAGATAAAAAGAATATTGATTTCCTCGAAAGAATAGAAATTTGAAATATGTTCTTCCATGTAGATTTCTTATCCAGCTATATACACGGTGTCCTGGATGATTTCCCGGGGCAAATGTAAGTAAAACTTTCGCGGAGAAATTTCTTCGCATGGAGCTCCGTTATTGAGAAACTCGAATTTCCATATTCTCGTATGCTGGCCCTCTGCATTTTTCTATCAAGTTTATCCAAAATTGTAATACTACTAAAAGGGCACGATTCTACATGGCGAACGTAAGTCACGTAATCACAAATTCATGTGCGCGGGAATATTCTCGAACTCCCTTTCTCCGAGTGCATTTCAATATTTTTTATACGGGATTTTCGTATTCAAAATATTCACTAAACCAGTGGAGTCGAAACCTCTTCAAATGACTGCCGGGGCCCACGTTCTATTACGTGAGCATTTGTTGTTTGAACGTTCTGTTATGTGAGCTGTGCATTTCCTACTATAATATCGCATGTTAATACTCTAAGTGTTTACATATTTGATTCTGTGGCATGATATCTATTTACAGTGCAGTATGAAATTGGTGTAGTGCTGGGAACGTTGCATCGTGATGTTC
Organism: Lasioglossum malachurum; assembly: GCA_028455605.1. Classification (NCBI taxonomy): domain Eukaryota; kingdom Metazoa; phylum Arthropoda; class Insecta; order Hymenoptera; family Halictidae; genus Lasioglossum; species Lasioglossum malachurum. Next base: position 2,438,710 of record CM052312.1, read on the forward strand.
CGGAATAAACAAAACCAGATATAATTCGAAACATTATCGTGGGGAATGTACAAGTAATCTAACATTGTAAAAAATTTCATAAAAACAAATTAAACCGACTTCGAAAAAACTCACTAAAAAGTATGAGATAATTTCCATTTAATTTATGTGAATACACACCAACTGGTAATATAAAACAAAAATGCAAAAATAAATTAAATGGATATTATTTCATACTTTTTAGTGCGTTTTTTCGAAGTCGGTTTAATTTTTTTTTATTAAATTTATTGATTTCACGCGTTTTAGTGGAACGAGCAGAATTTGTAGAACACCGTAGGATGGATTTTCGGTCTTATTGGCTTATTTGCAATAAAAACCGCAAAGAATGAAGATTGAATTGGTCAGTAACCTCCTCCTTTTTCGAAGTCGGTTAAAAATCAACCATCCTGCACATTAAAAATCGTAATTGATTAATTGCAGTCTAGTTCTAACAAATTCAAAAGGTTAAAACGTACTTGCTTCCACGGATTTCCTCATTTGCTCCCTGATTTCATCCCCTGAATCCATTTCAGTCGAGAATCTATAAATCATAGGACACCGACATGCAACGACTGGAGCGCCGAGTTTATAAGAGCTGTATACCCAGCCGATCCCTTTTAATCCCATCTCCGAAGCTGCCTCGGATTCTGAATATTACCGGGATCACTTAAACAATGATTCCCAAGGTAGATTCGAAGAGCAAATCAATCCTAAGAACGGCCCGCTATAAATTCCATCCGAGGAGCATAAAATCGGCTGCAGACAGATTTCGTAAATCTCGGCGTCTGTTGACGGGCGAGTTTATTGCGAGGAGAGAAGCTCCTGAATAACTAATAAAATCGCTGGTTATTATTCGTTTATTAGTCGGGTAATCGTGAAATTTCTTCTCGTGAAGCGAGGACATGCCAAACGCGTAATAGTTCAAATAATGTTTCCGAGCGCCAGTAAAAATTGTCTTACCATTATTTAAAACCGATAAATTGTAAAAGGCTCAACTGTTTTCTATGAGTAATGTAAAAAAGATTACATAGAATAAAAATGATCTGGGTTGGAAGAAATGTCTCGATTTTGGAATCAAAATTGCTTCGAGTCCAAAGGGTTAAAATAAAATGAAATATCAAGTCCGAAATTCTATTCGCAGAGCGTGGACGAGAACTTTGGGTAATGAAATACTCTCGAGGCTTATTTTATATGATCTGTGACGACTTGGAGACGTCCAGGTGGAGATAAAAACGCGTGACAAAGCTTTCCCCCGAGATCTGCTAGTTGGACTCATCAGTAAGACTTACCGGGAAGATTGCCTTAGATGCGGATGCATTTGGTCTCTCGAAGAATTTCCTATTTCTGCGAGTACGGCGCAGGTCGTGACCTGCAGAAATCTCTTACTGCGGCACTCTATTTTCGTCCCAAAACGAGCTAAAAGGAAAATCGCATTTCGCGAAACTTCTGACAAAAGGCTTGAATGATACAGTCCCGGACAAATTGATAAACCACTTAGCATAGTTGTTTATTTCTGGAGTTTTGCGCGAGGACATATCGGTACGGGGGACCTAGTTCACTGATAGGATTACTCGACTAATATCTATTAAATATTTTAATATCCATTACATACATATTTAATAAACTTTGTTTATTACGGCCGGATCTCCGTCCGTAATACCAGCAATACTTATTATTAGACAGCGGATCTTTATACAAAATAAATATTTGACAAACTGGAGTGAAATAGAAATTTATATTCTTTCCTACTATGTTCAATAGGTTGAAAATAATATAACAGTATTTTTAAATTCTTCTACAATAATATATACAATAATATATATAATATAATGTAATCTAATATAAATATTATTAATTATTTTAATATTCATTATATACATACTAATCAACTCTGTTTGATCATGAACGAGCAGCATTCGGATCTCCGTCACAGCAATACTTATCATTAGACAGCGACTCTTTATGCAAAATAAAAATTTTCTCCCTAAATTGCAACAAACTGGAGTGTGAAATAGAAATTTAACTTCTATCTTAATATGTTCAATAGGTCGAAGATAATATAACAGTATTTTTAAATTCATCTAATATTTGTACTGTCTTAAATTGCGCCTATTCATTTTTGTCATAAATGCATCAAATCCGCTGTCTACTAATCATAATTTCTATCGATTACGTGAGATATTCACCAGATCCATATGAAATCCTCGAGCGACGTAAATTCCAGTCCAGTCCCATCGAAATTTCATTTACAAGCAATTTAAGCGTAGCCCTAAAATCAAGCTCCGCAAGGTCTCGCGTCACATAAATTCCGTTTCAATCGTACCATTATCGGAACAGACGATGTAGCAGCGATAAGGCACGCTCTCTGTCTTTGTCGCGGCTGGGCACACGGCAGACAGACGATTTATCGGTACAACCGCGATGCCTCTCACGCAGAGAGAGAGAGAGAGAGAGAGAGTGGGAATCGGTATCGCGCATGCTAAATATCAGAAAACGCGAGCGCTAAATCGCGCACACTGGGCCGAAATCGTAAAAATCCCGGGCTCAGTCACAAATTGTCTTTCGAAATGGAAACCTTGGTTGCAGAGATAATTTTTCGAATAATTCACTTCGAAAACGGATAATATTTTGGCCACGAGACGCCGATTTGCGGGCCACCGAGCGGCGGTCGCGATATCGCAGCACTGTTGCGGGCCGGGCAGCAGTTTTCCTCGAGGTGCGATTTCAATTTCATGCAATAATTGGCATAAACGGCGCGAATATGGTAATGCGGGGGGCGTACCGAGGGGGCGCGAAGTTTCGGGACAAGTTCGGGTGAATGGTCGGTTATAATGACTTCCTATATAGAAAATTCAGTTCCCACCTATTCAACGTCTAGTTCTGCCGCGCAGAAAATTCCGGAAACACGCATTGCTTTGCATACATTAAAACTAAGTGCGCCGACGGCGTGACGTACCGCGCCTGCATCGCGTTCGTGATACCATAAGTAGATGCGGGACGGTGAATCGCTCGCAGGGTTCCGAGAACAAGTCTTCCGTGCACGCCGCGCCGCTGGAAGTCGTTTAAATTGTGTTATTGCGCCGCGATAAATTACAGACCCAAGGGGGTGGGTCCTGGCCCGGGGGTGTGCGGGAGAAGCAACGGGTGGGGGGTCAACGAGCAAATTTTTTTGTAGGCGAACGCGGAACAACTTCGCGGCCCAACGCCGATAACTTTCCAAAGGAACGAAATGCGCCGAGGTTCCGAGAGCGCCCGGGAATTTAACTTTCGCCCCGTGGATCTCCTGAATCTGTTTAATCTTCGCCCCGGTACCGTTATCTGCCACGAAACAGCTACGTAGCTACCGGTCGGCTTTTTACGAAATTTACCCGTAATTCATGGACCTCGTCTTCTACCCCGTGTTTACGGCCGCTGAGATATTGCCGCGTTTCTCAAAAATTTCTTGAGGGACGACCACCGTCGACTCTCCAGTCGAAAACTTCTAACACAAAGCTTCAATTTGTTTTTTTTATTATTTATTTACAGGTCATAACATGTGATTACACGAATTTAGATCCTTATGTGAGCAGACCAAGTGAGTTTGCGATCAAAGACTAGACCTAGAATTCTTATTTTGGAATGCCTCCTTGATTTCATAATCAGCCAGGAGTAGTTTGATGCTAGAGGAGATTATATTCTGTCTTGAGAAGAGGATATGTAACGAGGTAACGGATGACCATTTTTGAAATTTATTTAGTGAGTCCTGAAGGGTAAATTGGGTGCTGTGGACTTTTGTCTCGCAGGCAAGGATTGTGAGGTCGTCAGCATAGATACAAAATTCAACCGGTTGGGGAATCATGGAAGATATTTCATTCATGGCTATGAGGAAAAGAGTGACGCTCAGAACCGATCCCTGAGGGATGCCATTTTGGGAAGTCATCTTCTGGGATACACTGTTGAGTACTTTAACGGATACGAGTCTATTCCTAAGGAAATTAGCGATAAAATTTAGGATTTATATGGACAATTCTCTCACGCCAGATCATGTCGTAGGCCTAGCTTGAATTTTGTAAGTTCGAAATAGTACCGCGTCGAATTCAATCGTCTTAAATAGTTTATCCCGAGCAGAGTTTCCGGTCGAAAGCGATTGTTCCATTGGATATACGAGGATTAAACGATGCTGCGTTCACGATACGGAAACATTAGTGTTTTGGAGAGTTCTAAGCCCGGTAGGTGTTATTAGTTCACGGCCCTGGGAGGATCAAACTTTAATCAGGATTTTCCAGAATTTGCCTTTTCCTGTGAAATTAAAGGTGACGAAGAACAGGCGATCGGAACGAATTTCAGGATTACCAGGCCGGTTTCATATAATTAGGGCTTACCCTGCTCTGCATACCGCGCCCGTTCAACTAACTACCGCGGGAGCATAATGCACCCGGGCTTATTAAAAAATGTTGGCTAGTTAAGCGACTTTATTGAAATCGAAGTTATAGAATAAATTTTTCTCCCGCCACAGAGCCTTGCTCGGTGGGAAAATGAAATTTTCAATGGAGAACCGAGACTTAACCCGTCTGTCTATTACTTACCACTTCTACTTATTATGGAAGCGCGGACTCCGTAAATGTGTAATTTTCGAATGACGATAACATCGCAGATGATTTGAAAATCTTCAGCATCATCGCGTCCCTTGATCATGCTTCCAGATTACAGGAAGACCTTGATCGTTTCTGCGATTGGTGTCACAGGAATGGCATGGGTCTCAATATTAAAAAATGCTATGTTGTACGGCCCTTCCGTCATTCTATTCCTTTCATACATCCTTACCGTCTCAATGACTGTATTCTCCCCTCAATAAGAGAAGTTAAGAACTTTGGAATTCATTTCTCCTCTACCTCGGACTTTTGCAGCCATGTTTATTACATTGCCAACTCCGCTTCACGATTACTTGGTTTCGTACTTCGTTTCTCCACTGATTTTCATTCAATCCACGCACTGAGGTTACTATTAGGTGTGCAAATAAGTTCCTTCCCCTTTTTTTTCTACGATCATAGGTAGACTGCGGATCTTTATGCATTTATAGTAAGATTAAGTAGATGAAATTCAAAGTTGTAGGAAAATTTTGGAAATTGAACATGTCGATGCATGATTTTCCATCTATTAAAATTATTAAGGGAGGAAATAGCATTCTATTTGGTTTCTATTTCTTGCAATCGACGAAGACAATTTTTATTTTGCATAAAGATCCGCTGTCTAATCAAAAGTCACTCAATTCCTAACGAAAGGGACTATCATTGTGAGTGTTTAAAAAAGGGTGCTTCCATTTAAAAAAACGAAGGTGATCTTGATATCTCTAAAAAAGTCACATAAAAACAAAAATATTTTTGATATCATGTGAGCCCCACTGAACCATTCAACTTTGTCCTTCAGACATTTGACGTATCTTTAAAAACAACAAAGATATTTGAGATGGCAACGTTAGGTGACTCACCCGGCATAATATAGTATTGATTTTTTTAATCGGTCGTTACACACATTCAAATGAAAATTACGCACTATTATCTGATAATACTATACTTGTATTCCAACAGTTTTTGTGCACGTCCCCTCTTAGTTAATTTATGTTAATTCTCTTTTATTCTATTGTAAACATTTGTGTAAAAGGACTGCGGACCGTTTATAATAAATATAATAATAATAATAACTTTTTTAATATTGGCCCGTCTTTTCGAGAAGTCAAAACAATTTGTTTACTACATGACGAGAGAAAAGAATTTTGAAAAAAAGGTTGCGATTGGTCGGAATCACAGAGAAAACACCACGCGATTTCTGGGAAGGAAGTTGCATAATGCAACGCGCTGCATCGGACACAGGCGATTCAACATGACGAAAACACTAATATGCGTTGTAACTTTATCACAATGGCCCCGGGAGCATTCATTAATCAGAATGTCCGGGCACGTGTTATCGAAACATTACCAGTTTGTATTCGGAAAAGTTATAATCCTAAACTAAATTTGCCACTGCGTCCAGCCGGTTACCGCGGAAGTATAACAAGCAGATTCTGCGACGCCGTGCAGAAAGTTCAGCAGCCATGGACTCTCCGAAGCTCGAGAGCGTGTCACTGCTTCGGAACGTTACGATCATGGTCGTATAAGTCTTCCGACTTGATTAACCCTTATCAGCATCCACGTTCGTTAGCTGTAGAACACTTACGTGCTTTAGTGCGCCGGTTCGTACGTGCCCCGACCGTGTCCAAAAACTTTCAGACAAAGCAAAATTCCGGATAGAGCTCGCTGTTAACGATCCAGTTTATTTGTTCGGAAAGCGAAGATTTCTGAACGTCGAATTTCAGAGAAGTCGTGGAACTTCGGGGATGCGCAGACCAAATGAATTTAAGAATTTGTTTCAAGCGTTATGGTCCTTTGTAGAGTGTGCAGATATTATATTAGGTGTACAAAAAAAACTATACGCGTGGACAATCACACGTGGCAGAAGTGAAACTTCTTACAGTGTAGTAATGTTTAGAAGTAAATTAAGATTGGAAATGGTAAGTAATCCTAATGAAGCGACAAGGTCAGGAACTACTAATACAAAAAAAATAATGAAGCGACAACATAACAACATAACAACATTTTTTATACATAAGAATATTAATCCTGGTTTATAAAATACTAGTGTCAAGTATAGGTACTTACAAATTTTTCAGAATCTTTTGTACCTCCGTCGGATCAACAGGACACTGCTATTTGCGCGAATAAGTTTGAAGCACAGCACAACACATTATTCAAAATTGTGACAACGAACGGGAAGAAGTTACTCCGACCACGGTCAAAACAGTACTGCGGTTGTCACCTCGGTTTTTCGTGAACGGTTAAGGGTGGAAAAGTGGGGAAATATCAAAGAAATTCCTTGTGACATTGTCTGCGGTCATCAATGACGTCATTTATAACGGTAGTCCGCTCGTCGATTCGATGGGTCCGTCGCACGTGTTGTCGCGCGGTTTTAATTTTTTTTTTTTTCTTAGAAAATCAACTGCGCTGCGACCCAAACATAGATATTAATTCTCTGCTCGCTGGCCTTACCCACCGCTCGGATTCGCCCACTTTTTTGACCTTTGACCGTTCGCTTTTTCATGTCGCGAATTCCGTGACGCGAATTAGGCTTACACCCTGCTAAAAGAAGTTTCACTTCAATAAAAGTTCCCGGCCTGCGAATAAAAACCGAGAATAAAAGGTATTCGAACCGAAACATCTTTTTTACGGTTGGGGGATTTTATAATACCAACCTAGTAGAGTAAATTACCCGACTAATAGTTTAACATAACCTCAAAAAATGAGTTGCCAAAAGACGTATATTAGGCGTTGTATGCTTTTCGCATATCAACTGAAAAAGAATAGTTCCGAGACTAAGGGGATGACATGTGAGGCATTGGGAGGAGATGTTGTATCTATCAGCACCATCAAGAAGTGGTTCTAACGATTCCGGAGTGGAAATTTCGACCTCGAAGATGACGAGAAAGCAGGAACGCCGAAGAAATTTCCTGATGAGGATTTGGAGCAATTACTCGAAGAAAATCCTTGCCGAACGCAAGCCCAGCTTGCTACTGGGTTAGGTGTAATGCAAGAAAACGTTTCCGTTCGGCTGAAAAAGCTAGGAAAAATTCAAAAGCAGAGTTCCACACGTGCTGTCGGAAAGCAACAAATTGAGACCACACGCAGCAAATACGACCAGTGACCAGAGTTGTGCTAATTCAATTATATTGTAATTTAATTAAGCAATTGAATTATATATACATAACCACATTATATATACATTATATATATTTTAATTTTAATTTAATTACATCGTAATTCTTAATTAATGTAATTTAATTACAAAATATTTTATAATTGTACTGTAATTGCAATTCAGAATTACATTGTAATTTAATTACAATGTATTTTATAATTGTACTCCATTGCAATTACGAATTACATTGTACCTTAATTGAATGAAGAACTGAATTATAAATTACAATATAATTCCAGGAGTAATTCAATTGTAATTCTGCACAACTCTGCCAGTGACACTCTGGAATCGTTGGGCTGGAAAGTTTTGCCACACCAGGTGTATTAACCAGACCTGGCTACGTCAGATTATCACTTGTTCAGGTCGCTACAACATCAGTAGGTGGATACACACTTCCAAACAGTCGAAGAAGTCGAAAAATGCCTCGCAGACTTCATCGAGTCAAAACCGCCATCTCTTTTTTACCAAGGGATTCGTCGTCTGCTCGAGAAGCGGGAGAAGTGTGTAGAAGCAAAACGGAGACTACTTTCCCGATTAAAACATACCCGTATTTTAAGTAAGAAAATATTGAATTTGTCGGGGAAAGGCCGAGAACCTATTTGTACACCTAATATTTCGATTCAGTGTAGCTCCGTCGCGGTTACGTTTGTAACGTTTAATGGAAAATGTTGCGGTAACTTCCCCCGGCAGTTCTCTTTTCCAGCTCGGTCGTATTTCCGTCGCCGACAACAAGCGCAAGGGAAACGATTAAGTTTTATTAAATCGTGATACATAAAGGCTCTTTCACGTTTATGGCCGAATAAAAAAATAGAGTTAACTCCGTGTTCCCTTAAAATTGGCAATTTTAGGATCTCCGAACGGGAAGTTTTTCCATTACAGTGCCGCGTTCTTCGTTTTATTGCCGCAGAAACCAAAATGTAACCGCGGGTAAACGGGAGAAGCTAGTAAGAAAGCTTGTCCCGGCTACATTCAACGATGCTTTTTACAGAAATATTAACTAAAAACTTCGGCGCAACAGATGCTTGCAGTCGCGATGCCGCGTTGCGCGCGGAACTTGAGCGGTGCCTGCCGGAAGTTTTACTTCGCGGGAAATATCTATAGAAAAAGTATATTTTCGTAGGTGCGCCGCTCCGGGAAAGTATGCAAATAGTTTATTCGAAAAGTTGTAGCTTAGCGAAAACTGTATCGAATTTCTTAGGGGAATACAAACTTCCGTGCATTGTCGAATACAAAATGCACTCGAACCTCCCCCGTGATATTGGTACTACACCTTCGTCCGGGGGAGTGGAATCGAGTCAAGAAATATTGAATTCGAACACCGTCTTATTTATACAATAAATTCCACGCAAAATAACCCCGGCATGGAGGTCGATAATGCTCGAATGGAAAAATAATAATGCACGGTATCGCACGCACTCCGAGAGTATCTCAGAAGAAATCCGCAGTAAAAGGAGGAATAATGTCTTGGCAAACGAAACCGAAGTTCGCGAGTGTCCGACGCGCGAGTAAACAAACTCGCCGCGACCCCGAACGCGAAGCACCGAAACCAATTTGTTCCATTTACCTAATTCACAGGCTCGATCCACCCCCGCCGAGGTAGAAAGGGCGAGCGGGAACAAGAAAAACCCGGTGAAATAGGCGGAGGGATGGGGGTAGGGGAAGGAGGAAGTGGAAGCCGAAGACAGAGAGGAAAAAGGAAGAGGCGGAAGAAGTGGAAGAACAAGAAGATAGTTAGCTTTCATGAACCGCAGAGGCTTGAGGGTGGTGCTCGCGGTGGTGAGCAAGTGGTTTGTAGGTGTGCGAGTTTGTGCGCCGGTGGTGGTGCGAGCCATCCTGTTCGGGGAAAACGTGTCGAGAGGGGTGGCTAGGGTCGGGAGTTATATCGGGTTACCACCACCACCGCCGCCAGCACCACCATCGCCATCGCCCAGCATCACTATCACCATCGCCGGCGCAGCGCGGCGGCGGCGGCGTGGCGAACTTCGCTTCGGTGCCCGCGTCGTAAACAAGCCCGGACTGACCGCACGAACACGCGAGAAGGATCGACGCGAATGGAAAAGAAAGGGAGAAGAGGGAAAACGCCGGCGAAACGTTTTGCAACCGGCTGGCTGCTACTTTCTCTCCCGCTTTTCCCTTTCTCGCCGGTACTCCCGGAGCCAGTTCCTCCCCTTGTCTCTCCGGGCGTTCCACAAAATCGTGGAAACTTATTTGTTATTTAAATTATTGCGACGCACAGAGTGCGGCGTTCTTATGGAGTGGACAAAAGTCTGTTCTTGACGGATTCTTATAGCAACTTTCACGCTGATCACGAATATACCATATATTAAGATTTTTTATTGTTTTTGCGTGGAGAAACGGTTAAACTCCATTCAGTGACCCTTAATGCATGGTGTGTTCGTGATTAGCGTGAAATTTCTTATAAGACCTCAAAGTATCTTTCTTTCGTTTGGGATCACACTGTATATTCCAAGTGATGGAAACAGGGATCAGTTGAGAAAAATTGCAGTTCAATGCATCATCTACAAAAATGATAAATGAAACTTAATTCTAGCTTACTGTTTTATTATTGCTACGAAACTATTTTAACGGTTAATGAAACAGGAAAAGTCGATATTCCTCACCTTCTTCGATACCTTCCAAAATTTAAAGAAAGGACACAAAACAACGTTCTTGATTACAGAAAGTCAGTAATTGATTGGGCCAGGTCTCGCGCGAGTTCTCCGATGAGCTCTCTAACGAGCTCTGTATCACTTATGCAAACATGATTCCTGCCGTTTGTTGTGCTAATTTTAGATTCCCGGCATTTCTTTTCACACACTAGAGACATTTCTGAAGGGATTAGTAAAGCCAAACAAGGTGTGCGTGCGGAGAATAGTTATATTTTCGACTTTTGTCCATAGGCGGCCGCACTGTGCGACGGGCCGAATCCCTGGTCGCGAAGCTTCATCCTCGCGACGAGCGGAATACGATGCAATCAAGAAAAGTTTGACGTTTCGATCTTGAAAGCCGCGATATATAATTTCTTCACACCCTGCACACGTCGAGATCGGAGCAGTCGTGTTAATGACGACTGCAGCTTGTTTTGAAGACAATGCGAGCGTGTTCCCGGCTGTTGATGAATTATCATTGCAATTGGACCACCGGATTTTGATTTATCGCCGCGCATTTTTCATTAACGCCTCCTTGTTCCCGAATTCAATGGTGATTGATATGTCGTAAATTTGAACATGTCGCGCACCAGTCAATGTCCGGTTTGCCCGGAATCCCGGCCGTCCGTTCAGCTCTTTCAGATCGCCCTGTGTAGGCAAGGTCCTTGACAACATATCTCAAGGTCAGCGAAATCTTTTTTCATCAATATTTTGTTAAACCAACATTTAATTCCCGCAAACGTCGGTAGCGAGAGGTAACGGGTGATTTGTAAAGCGACTAGCCACGCGATAGTCAGCTCGATTTTCTCCTTGTCAGCCTTGTCACCGCCGCGTTAGAATATTTTTCTACGTTTATGCAACACGCAACAGTACCGGTGAAGTGCAAGTAACACACGTCGAAAGATAAGTTGTACACACGAGAGGAGTCGCGGGTTTGCGCACGGTCACCCTGAACCGTGCATTTTACATATTTCGCTGGGAATATAGTCCACTCGGTCAACGGAAAAAGTAGTTTCTTCTTCTGTGTCAAAGTGATCGACTCTACTTCTATCGACTCTACACTAATATTGATTGGACAGCGCGCCCGCGTTCACAGAAACTCAATAAAATTCGCTTCCTTTGTGATGCGAATTCCTCTGGGATTGCGGGTTCTTTGTGCTGTTGTAGAGTGTGTAACTTCGCAGCGACCAAAGCAATTAACGAAAGTGAATAACAATCTACGCATTTCGTTTCTATCGTACCGATTCGAACGGTCCGAAGGTGTGTTTTCCTCCGCGCGTCTGGACGCAGCGTTTTGTTATCCATACTCCATTGCGTCACCCGGTACACACACACACACACACGCACGCTTGCTTGAACGCGGATACGCGTGTGTCGATAAATTGCAACATTCGAGAGGCCACGATTGAGAAAAAATTATCGTGGAGTATTCTAGAATATTGGGTCTATTGCTATTGTTTCTTCGCGTAGACGCAGTTCTGATGAAGCACGACGAATGGAGTATAAAAGGCGCCGGGATAACAAAACGCTGCGTCCGTTACCAGATTTTTACGAGATTTCGTGTTCTAGAGTAGAATGACCAAGCATAGGTCAGACAGACTACACGAACTGCAAATGAACTTCAGAGGTATTAGTTCCTCGGAAGGAACTCTCGATTAAATACGTTGACTGGCGAGCCAGGCCTCGTAAAGATCCCGCAAAATCGAAACAGTATATCTCACGGAGCAGAAACTGAAAAGTTCAAATTTATTAGAACGGTAGCTCCTTTCACCTTCTTGCATCGATAGTCGCCGGCGAAATTTATATCGTTCGATATATCACTACAAAAATTGATTTTCCAGTCTGGCCGAAGAATTGTGTCACCCATATATCGGTGACGCGACAGCCGAAGTGTTCAGCGAACTTTCGCGTCGCCTTTCTCGGCTATTCCAAGCGAATTCTAACCTGTAACCGTGGATTTTGATGTTCTCGCGACAAGTGGGAATTTGATGAAGATAAGATCCCGCGCATAGCAGAGAATATTCCATCGAGAGCGTAAATTTATAAATGGCATTCTAACGTGCGCGCCAGTGAACGCGTCGAAAGTGGGCCCCCCCCCCCCCCCGTGAAATATGATCGACGCTCGATAGTCGGCATGATCGTTAGCGCGTTAAATTCGAATCACCAAACCGTTCGCGATATTTTAACAAAGGAATTGGGCATGCGGATGCTTCAATGGTACGTCGCGATAACTCTCCCAATCGCACTGCCATCTTCGTGACCTGATTTTTGTTTTTACAAAAAAAAAAAAAGAATGTTCGAACCCGCGGGCACTGTACAGGGTGTCCCGCTTAAACGCGACAGCGGGGAAATGTTGCGCCGCGGAAACTATCGCGTAGAAATAGTGTTCGACCGTGTGTATTTTTGTGCCGGGCGGATATTACGTTTTCAAATGTTCCGGGGTATCGAATCGGACGTGGCGAAGCGCGCGGAAAATGGACGCGAAAGCTTGTAAGCAAACATGTTGCCTCCAAGGCAGATATGAAATAACCCCTAAAAAAACATGGACGCGCGGGCTGCGTCAATGCGCGCGATTAAAATCCGTTGAAAGCTCTGTTTGCACGCGAAAGGTAAACTCAATCCTGTTTCCCTTCGGCGAAAACAATGATCACGTAGTAACAATTACAGCTGCTACGCCCACGAAACGGTTCCCCGCGAAAGTCCGAGCAGATATTGCCCGCTGGCTCGGCACCGACTTTCGACGTATTGCGGACGAGGATACCAGCTCGACTGAACCGAACTGATTATGATTTCAAAATTATCATGTATGAAACATCGACAATTTGAAAGGAAGCGCAGCGTACAAGTACTTTTCGGATCCGCAGTACGTGCCGTGCCCCGTTCCGAGCAAACAACAAGCCGGAAAACAAAACTGCCGGACGGGCTGACACAATATCCGGTGAAATATTCGACTTTGTCACCTCCCGCGGAAAAGCGTCGACAGTAAAACCTTCGCGCAGGCTGTCGGCAGGTGGGCGGAATTGCGTCACGAGCAATTTGCGAACATTATCCGCGCAGAGGTACGAAGACGTTTGGCAACGAAAGGAAGGACATTCTTTCGAATTACCGTCGTTGTTGTCTGCCAAGGACTCGGAAATTGCATTATCACGGAATTGGCCGGAGCCGGGGGGGGGGGGGGGGGGGTGAGAAATCCCGCGAGCAGAGCCACGGATTCATTTGCGTGTGTCCGTGCTGTGCGGGTGGCGTGTACGTCCTGTCCCGTCGTCGAGCCGGAAAACAATTACCAGACCGTCAAAAGAAAACGGAAAGGAAAGATGAGGAGCGTTTTAAAACCGTGGCGGAGCGAAGACGGGTGAGTGGTGGCGGTGTTCGACCGGGAACGAACACCTCTCCTGGAAGACACACGGGGTCTATTGAAACACGACTCTGCTCAAAAATTTAGCTAGACCTAGAAAGAGGTTGGCTCGGCCGTTCTGCGGGCAACTGGCGCGTCCCTGTCTTCGACAGCTGTCGTGTAAGCGTCGACTTTGAAATAGTAGCGGCCTTAAGTCGCCGCGCCGGCCAAGACTTTCGCCGAGCAAGGAGGAACGACGCGGCGACGGTCGAGGCTGAAATTCTTGAAGTTCGACTTTAACGCCGGCGACCCCATTTCGAAATAGACCGTCTATTAGCGAGACCTTAATATTTCAAGGGTTTTACGGAATTTTTAAAAGGAGTATTTCAACCAGCCCGCCATCGACACCTACGTATCATTACAGCGCTCCTCAAAAGCACACCGTGACCAGCGACGTTAGGCTGGACATTATTCTTCGTGGAATCTTTAGCACTCCTACGCATTCTCCATTTCACGAAACAATGGTCTATGCGAGATTTCGGATCAATTCGGCGCCAGGAGATGGCACGTCGAACGCGAGCTTATGAAACGTAAATGAATTGCTAAATGGAAGGACGAAGGTCAATGTCCCTATTTCTGATCACGCGAGGTTCCCGTTATCGCGGAAATAGATTTTTATTATTTATTGAGATGGATTTAAGGCGGGACATAAGGGGGAAGGACAGTCATTTGACAAAACTAACAAAGAACTAGAATCTAACTAGATTTTGGATCGAAACATGGGTTTGCGGGGATCGCCTTTTTATCCTCATACGAGCATATTTTGAGCTCCGCAAAGGTTCATTTGATAAAGTCATCATATTAGTCAAAAAAGTCAAAAAAATACATTGGAATCTGCGGCTGTTTTCTCGATTTTTTCCTCTTTAGAATGAGCCTTCATCCAGCCCAAAATCTGCTCACATAAGGACAAAAAGCCTTAGATTCTAGATCCTTGCTAGTTTTGTCACGTGACTACCCTTCCACCTTAATGGAAGAAAATAAATTGATCACTAGACTGCGGATTTTATTTATTTATGACAAAAATGGGCACGTGCGATTTAAAGCAGTGGACGAATTACAGAGATTTAAGGTTATCAGTGTATTAATGTCAGCTTAATAAGATAATTAAAAGAAGAAAGAATTTTCTATTTGGCTCCTGTGTCTTGCAATCAATGCAAACGTTTTTATTTTGCATAAAGATCCGCAGTCTATTGATCACAATCTGTACCTCTAGAAATGTTGATAATGAGAAATAATATTGGTCGTTCGCGTGTATTTCGAATGGGAAGTTTCCAAACGCTTGTATGCAACTTGAAATTTCGGTAATAATATTTCAAGATACTGACGTGGGATAAAATTGAATATCCTTCGGGAATGGATTCGGTAAATTCAAAGTAAAACGGAAACGTATTCTATTTTATTGGAGTTTATATTTCATCAATTTTTCTGCGAATCCGTTGGAAATAAATCAAATTCTGCTGCACAATAATTCAGTATAGATTGAACGGCGCGTGACAACGTTGTAATTATTAACAGATTGGCATGTGAACGTAAAATTTTTGTGAACAGATTTACGAGAACAGATATTCGACTGGATTTCTCTTTTCGAGATTTTATTCCAGAAAAATAATATGTAAACGGTCAGAGTGTATTCGAGATTTTAATTCCGTACTGTTGCGTGCTGCGGATGCATTAACCCCTCCAATGTAATAATAATACGGGTTTATTTCGCAATGCGCGAATATTGCGATAATACGAGGCACGAAGGAAATTAACGTTAGTATAGTAAAGTCGCGATTCTTGTCAAACAGCCTGTGTTCGGCACGGACAGCTATCGCATACCGACATTATTTTTTATGACTGCGTCTACCGCGCCGACCGGCCGAGAGTACAAACGAAAAGCCGAAAGTAGAGAAGGACAGCATGTAAATACGGATCGCGCGGCCGAAGCGTATCAGTGTGAATCACTGCTAATCAACGTGATCGCATGTATAAAACTTCTTTATTTCTCAATATTTTTTATGGGACTTTCACCAACTTATATCTGACATTTTTCTGATTAAAATAACACCAAACACGATATAATTTTAAGTGTATTTAGTGATTTAATCGACGATGAAAGTTTCGGGCGCAAGGAAGGACAGCGAACACGAGGGCCTTTGAACTGTGCCGCGAACGGCGACTGTCCGCGTCTCTTTCTTCCCCATACGCTGTCCTCCTTTGTGCCCGAAACTTTCATCGTCGATTAAACCACTAAATACAGTTGAAATGATATCGTGTTTGGTCTTATTTTAATCAGAAAGATACCAGAAATAAGTTGGTGAAAGTCCTATAAAAAATAATGAAAAATAAAGAAGTTTTACTCGATATACCCGATATACCCGAGCCGAGATCAATCATCGCCGCCCTGCGCCAAATAACGCGACTTTACTGTAGATGTATTCGAAATGTTCTTCCCCCAATATTTTAAATGCACGAAGTCTGCATCCTAGTTATTAGAAACATCATTTTCCAACAGGCGCCGTAAGAAAAATTTTTTCGGTCAAATTATCGGTAATTCACCTAGATTCCAGAATAGTTGAAGAACAGTCGCGCATACGTGTAACATACGAGCTCTACTTGGCACACGGTCCGCTTAGGTTCCAAAAGTCTCCGCCATTCTGCTACCTCTCCCGGCTATATGAAGTCGTTTTTTCTCGTAACCGTGCATGAACGTTTTTGCGTACCAAGGGAACATGATCGCACAAGTGTCTGCTGATTCAACCAGGTTCAAGTTCTGATTTTGAACATCTATTTTCGAAAAATTGTATTGAGGGGCTGCGGGAAATTTAAAATAGCCGTCATGCGAGATAGAAATGGTAGCAAACGTGTTGGGACCAGTGTCGACAGGATATTCGCAGAACAGCTGAGGATTTGATTGTCACGGTCAAAGGACGGTTTCCTGTGAATTTAGGCTAGATACAGCTGCGAGTAGAGGTCCTTTAATAAACAGCAAACCCGCATTCATACTAGAACATTTTCCAGGCAGGAGAATGTCCTTGGAAAAGGCGATTCATGCTCTGACAAGTGGAGGACCAAGATTGCTCTTTTTCTCGACAAATAGAGCCTTCTTTATTCGAATCAACCTAGAAACGGAAGATATATTTTACATATGATATGGCCATTTTTTAAAAAAATTGAGATGGATATTGTAATTATGTTCATTCACCGGTCAGCCTAATTGGATGAATTTTCTGAGGAACTGTACGAGGTTTAAACGGTAGCGGTGTGTTAATGAAGCGGTTCGTGAAAGCTGCGTGGCATAGTTTAGTGGAAAAATTATTTGAGGAATGTGGAATATCGTAGAAGGCCGAGCTCGTGATAATTTCGAACATTGGCGAATTTTTGTCGTGCCTGGACATAACGTACCAGACGATTACCGTTCTTCTTCCAATTTAATATTCGATGACGTGCACACCGCTACATAGAAACGGAACGACCTGTACTATGAGATCCTCGGGAGAAGAAGAAACTGCCGATTGGATTGCTTGTCCGGGACTCTAGCTCAGATCTTTTGTTTGCCGGACAACTGTCCTAACAGATTGAGCTATTCAGGCCATCGACGAATTCTTTCTCAGGTTGATATTCAGAGTGGCTCTCCGAGTCGGCTGGATAAATTCGGTCTTTCTTCTTCCAGTTCAGCTAGCCGAGTTTCGGACAACGCGAATACAGAAGAAAGGCATATTTAATTGTTGTATAAATTTATTTCTGCTGCGCACTGGATATTATTGTTATTGCTACAACGAAGATCTGATGGTGTAAAACCTGAAAAGTTAAGGATCATCATATAGGGATCGCTAGACTGAAGGTCTTTATGGGTTTGTACCTCATAAAAATTTCCGAAAACAGTAAAGCTGAACGTACGATAAAATTTAGTACAGTTCCTGGCTGTCTGTTATCTGGAAGAATTACTGCTACAGGAAATGGTATTCTCGACTCTATTTTCTACGAAAATCGTCTATTAACATCAGAATTTAAATCGGAAGTTAAAAATGCTGGTTTATTCACAAAATGCGAAATTGTTTCAGTATAAGGTAAAGTGCCCAAATATGGTATAGCCGCCTATTATGGCACTACCTTATATCTTGTAAAGGAGAAGTCGCACTCTCTAGTGAGAAAATCCTCAAACAATACTTTACCATGTTTACTCGACAGTGTGCAGTGCAATCGCACCATTCTATAGATTTTAGTATCGATTCTCCGCCAGTTGTGTCTCTACGTGTTGAATATTTTTGTGGTTAGATTTTCGATTGTATCTTTTTCGAGGAAGGTAAGTGATTTCGAAATGTTTAAACATATCTGTAGTTTCAGTTTATTTATATTAATATTTGCCAACTGTTATTTCGGCTGAAATTCATTTTCTCTTTGTGAGTAGCTAGTATTATCAGTCCACGTGGAGTTCCCAATATGGCACTACCAAGGGTACCCTAATATGGGTATAGCTATTGACATTGTTGATGTGGGTGCCAAATATGGCATTAGGTGTCATATTGGAGACTCATAGTGTACCATATTAAGAACCCCTTTCGCTGGAAACTGCAAATGACACACCACAAAAAAAATATTTTTCCCAAGCTGTATTGATTTTTGAACAAACTTGACCCCAGAATCTTATAGGGAGGAAATGCATATACAACTGAAAAGGTTCTAAAATAAACGAAAAATGACATCAACAAAAAGTGGTTCATATTTGGGCACTTTAACCTATCACGAAGTGGTTGAACTATAAAACGCGATAGCAAGCAAGCAATCCAAATATATCAGTCGGTTACACGTAGTTCAATCATGCTTGTATCACGCGTCTGACCATTGACCGCTATTACTACTTGAAACGAATGCAGAGGGAGTGCAACGTGGAATACCAGTTCGTTTGAGGTGAATAAAACATTACAGCAAAATGTGGTAACAAAGAAACTTTATACTCAGAAAATAATGATGAAATTATTTTCATTTCTAATATAATCAGTAGACTGCGGATCTTTATGCATTTGAGACAAAAATGGGTAGGTGCAATTGAAAGCAGTAAACCAATTCGAAGGATTGAAAAATGTCAACATACTATTTTCAACATATTAAAGTTATTAACGAAGAAAATAAATGGTCACTTAGCTCCTGTATCTTGTGATTGATGCACAAAAATTTGATTTTGCATAAACATCCGCTGTCCACTGATCAAACATAAAAATCGCAGCAGAGGAATCTCATGTGTTCTAAAAGTATAATTTTTATAGTCCACAGCGCGAATGATGTATTAATGTAAATTTCTTTATTAAAATGATACTTATTAAAGTTCATAAAAATCTCGTGGGTAGATATTATTTTAATTATACGGAAACTCATGAGAGCCAGGATTTACCACAGGACCTACTCCTTCTGCGGTTTTGTATCTCGAAGAACTTAATTAAACTTGTTACACTGAAACTCTTATCTGAAAAATTAATATTTAACTTTGAACAAAAACTTTGTCACCCATGTACATACACATGTACGTTTCAACGTTTTAGCTTTGAAGAACATATTACGAACTTAATCTGTTCAACGACCGCGTACGATTGAATTCTTATTTCACTAAAATTGATTAAATTGCACAAAATATTTTTTCCTCCACTTGACAAGTTTTCCAGAATCGGAAATTTGGTGTTCGAATACTTTTTGGGTCCACTGTACTTTGATTCGAGACTATTGCGGTCACACCCGTGACTGATACGGACATGACTCACCTGCAGATTTGTGCATGCCCAACCCTGATACGGGCCAGTCATTTACTCTATATCCGCCGAAGCCGACAATTTATTTGATGGTATCTTATCTTGGAAAGTATATTTTCTGGTAGCAACAGCTTTCCGTGTGTACTGATGACTAAATAACGATAATTGTTACGGGTGCTCCTACTATCGTTTCCAGCTGATTGAATCAGTTTTCGTGCGGAGTTTCACTTTGACGAAGCAAACCCATCCAAACCGAATTTCGAATTGTATTCGCTTTAGACATGCTTTAGACATATGGAATAAAATAGTTTACGGAACTTTAACCCACAGCTCCTTACAATTTAATACAAAGACTCATAGGATCCACCGGATGGGCCAATTCAAAGAGCTCGATCATTACTTCCACGTCAGATTGAGGACTTACAACACCATAGAGTTTGGCTTAGAACCGAAAATAACTTCGCTCCATTCCTCTGTAAATACATTTCCCTTAATCCTGTGATTGAGATAAATACTGAGCTTGGATCCCTTCTCAAGGAGGCAGACCCAAATTACATTTTTCTGGACCACCTCGCCAATAGGCCTACTAGTTTTTCACCTGAGCTAAATGAATCCCGCCTGCTAAGCTTACATAAGGATATTTCTATCTTTTCTGCTGAATGCTTTACTTTTTTTTACCGCTATAATGCTTTAATACTTTTCTTTAATTCAAAACTACCCTTGAGCTTGCATCTAACTGTTCTTATCATTCTGTTTACATCAATTCTGACTGTCTGAGTGCTCTAATAGCACCAACTAACTACTCGGACAATGCTAAATCCAACCCTTTTCTACTTGATATCCATAGCTTAACAAAAAAAAACCTTAGCACTCGAATGGTGGACTTTGAGGTGCCACTAAAAATTGTTGTATCATTACTCAAAATATTGTGTTTAAATAGGTCCATTTTGTTTTAATAGATCTCCCCGATCCAGAAACGCAGAATCTCGTTATAGTACATTCGTTCGTTCGTACCAAGACCCATTAGACTCCTGTTTGCAAAGATTCAAATCGAGCGACCGCGACCCCTCGACAAATCGCAAGAAGGCGAGAGCGAGGCGAGAGCACAAAGCAAGCCACTTTACTCCACGTGAATTCCGCGGCCGTGACGCGAGCAATACACGCGGGGCGAATTTTCGAACGCGAATCAATATGGCACGCATCCTCGAAGTAGGACATTCGGCCCGGATGCACTTTACCGTATGTCGGCGTCGCTCGCGGTAAACATCGTACAAATCGGCGGGCGGCGAGTATCGTTGCGGAATAACATCTAAAAAAAACGGAACAGAAAATCCGCGGGTCGAAACGTCGGTCGCGCGATGGGCTCGGATCGTAAAAAACAAAAATAAAATTCTTCGTTCTCCATGAGATTTTGGTTACACGCTCTTCAAAGTCCGAACTGTGTTATACCATAAATCTTCGTGAGCCACCCGATATTTATTGACGCAGCTTTGGGAATGGAGAGAGAAATGCTCGTTTCGGAAAAATCGGGTTTTCCCAGAAATCAGAGTCGGCCGCAAAAGTGTCCGTCCACCCTTTAAAAGCGAATAAATTTTACAAAATCGGCTCGAAAAAAGAAACGAAAAATTGACACTGGATGAAATCACAAACGCAAAATTAATGATTTAAGCGTTCGGGTACCTCGAACTGTGGTGAACGTACGAAGTACGTGTGGCCGCTAGTTTCGCGAGGGAAATACAGTTCGAAGTAGTTTTTGATTAACCCTCGGCCAAAGAAACGTGCGAGGCGACACGCTGGTGTATGGGGTAAGTGTCGGGGTAAGTATCGACGAAGTCGCATCCGTGCGACCATAAACCCAGTGGCGTCGGTTGCCTCGGAGAAGAGGTATCGTCGAGCACTCGGCCCCAAGGACAAGGGCCAAGATAAGGGATGGCAGGAAGAAGGCATCTTTTAAAGAGATTCAAGGACTCCCGGTTCACTCGAGTATCCGTTTCGGCGTCCTCTTATGAGAAAATCGATGTCGACATCGAATCGAATCGTCGCGCTGCGTCCCGATGACGAGCGCAGTCGAGTAAAGTGGGATATAAGAAGAATCGGGATAAGGGACCGGTCTCGGGGTTCAGCACGGAGCCGGGATCGACGTCTTAAGGTGAGTTTCAAACCCGTGAAACCTCTACTCGATAACGCTATAAATCTAGAGAGGGGAGCAGAACGTCTCTCTGTCTCCCCACACCCGCCCTCGCTCTCACTCTCTCTCTTTCTCTCTCGCCGCAGCTGTAAGATTACCGTAAGCCAGGATCAATCGGCCCGAGTGACAAACGTTTGTGAATAAATTCGACGTCGCACCGCGGACCAGAGTCTGGCTGGACAAAATTCGTTGTTTATTATTGTGGGGAGAAACTACGTAATCGGACTGATAAGAAAATGCTAAAAATTCATTCAGAGAATCATGAGGATCAAAGTTGTCGAAGAACAAACTAAGAACTTCATTAGTTTCTCTGAATGAGCGCTGACAAATATTGAGTCAGTGCAAAAATAATTGGGATTTCCGTCGCTTTAACCTTTGACGCGGCAATTTTCAGATAAATTGTAAAGCCCAGTTCGGTGTATTGATTTGTGCAAATTGCTTTTGCTTTCACTGCTTCGTGATGTCCATTTGACACAGTTTAATCGAAGATGTGAAAACGCAAGTACATACTGGTGATTTTATTGAATGCGTGCGGAATGGGATAAACATTTACGGATATTCTTACTGGCAACATTTTATAAATGTTTCTCACTTGCGCGGGGTGAAAAATTTAGGCCACCTAAATATCTGCTTTATTTTGAATGACACAAAAAAGATATTTGTGGCATAATTTAAATGGTATCGAAGGAGGAATATCATAGGAGAACAATTTTTATCGGGAAAACTATTTTTTTATTCCATCTTGTTAATGATTTAAGTGTATTCAAATGTATTTTTTTTCAGCCGCTATAAGATGGAATAAAAAGAAATAAGTTTTCCCGATTAAAAAATAACGATGACCTTGAAAAACGTATGAAAAAATAACCGGACAAAAGAAATTGTTCTTCTATGATATTCGTCCTTCGATACCATTTAAATTATGCCATAAATATCTTTTGTGCCATTAAAAATAAAGAAGATATTTAGGTGGCCTCCTTCAGCTGAGACACCCTGTATATTGTATATTTTGCGACACGATAAAACTCTCCAAAAAAAGACGACTTCCTGTCTGCGAAGCCGAAATAAATATTTCTATTCCATTTTCCACTCACGTAGCTGGCCGGGCTGCTAAGAAATTCTTAAAAAGAACATTTCATTTTAAAGAAATTAGGGTCATCGCGCATTTGCCGCCCGTGCTAGGAAACACGCGTCTACAAATGCATTACAATATGTTACACAGTTTTTAAAAGTAGAGAACTTCTTTTTTCCTGAATTAAAGACCTCCACACACTACGAAATGATTTTAAAGATATTTTCATCGAATTAGGTTAATTACAATTAGTTTAAAGTTGCATCGTTATCTCCCGACATGAGCTAAATGAACTTTCCAGTGAACCTAATGATAATAACAGATTAAAAAGGTTCGGAAAATTGAATGCAATTTTTCGAAAATTTTCATCCACCAAAGTAATCCCAGCTTTACCGAAAAAAAGCTGAAGTCGTTTGGCCCATTAGTGAAAAAGTTTCTTCTGATTTAAAGTGCGTTTGGTCAATTACGGGAGTGACTGTACCTACGTCTGGCGACCTACATACGTAGAAACGAAGTGAGCCGAGTATATTCTTTATGCATCGAGAATGCTATCGAAATTATGAAGTTGAAGCGAATTCGCTTTAATCGTGGGGAACTTTCGCGACTCTCGATAGCTCGAAGATGAACTTCAAATTGGATACAAAAGTTCCGGGTCGTTTGTATGCGATTTAGAACTTCGATAAACATCGGGGTTTGTGGATTACGGCGAGCCTGTCGCAATTAGCCGTTATTTCATTACCAGCATTAAAATGCTTCAAAAACAAGCAAGTCCGGGAGTTTCTAACAAATTTAAAGAACATCTGGATTTTCTCAACGCAGCGGATGCGCTGCAAGGAACTTGGCCCCGAGGGCAGTGAGGTAACTTCTACCTAGGAGTAAAGAAAACAGATGTCGAAACGCGAGACGATTGTACGGTGTAATATCAAATGATAAATCGATAATGCGAACGGTATACTTCCGGCCGCGCGTATGTACCTAAATACCCTATTGATCAAACGCCGGGAATCGCATATTGCTGCGGATGTTTATAAAAATTTCATATCCCTCGACCAAACTGCATATCCACCGGATATTCGCTCCCTTCTCTCAAATTAAACATTGCACAGCGATCGATGTAATCGGAAGGGATGCTAATTAATATCGCTTTATCCTTCTTCCTTTAAATGGGTGATTCAAACCTTTCCAGGAAGCACAACATTTTCAGAACACCCTGTACGTTGATAAAAATATCGGCGAAAATCCTCGCGACCCAGTTAAATCAAGATTATTAATTTAAAAACGCGTCTTTCCGACTTCGACCTACAAAAAACGGCCGAACCGTATGGCACATTCTAATTCAAAGCCTCTACATTTTTCTTAAAATTTGCGGTCGGAATGCTTGTCGAGAGCACTCGTTAAACTCTTTTAAATTTGTGAATGTCTGAACTTCGCTCTCGCGATGTTTTTCAGCTTTGAAAAATATCGCAAAATCCGCGCGGACCAAATCCCGCCGAATAACGTGAGTGGCTAATCTCTGCAAATCCTTTGTTGGCCAAAAAATGTTTTGCTATCGTATATTTAGCAGCATGAACGTTGCAGTACTATGAACTCCAGTGTTCCTTCTTCCTCCGGAAGAAAAGGGTTTTTCCCAACTCATTTCGTCCTATTTTATATTCAGCAGTTGAATAAATAAAACTTTTAAACATTTTTGCTAAACATATTTCTAAAGTATTTGGTCAACTGACCCGTCCAATCTATTTACGAATACGACTCGGTACATTGTATTAAACTAAAAATGTAAGGCAATACCTAGCTTGGCAACTGACTAGATGTTTTTGAAGTAATTCGATGTGTTATTTTAAGGGATCGGTCTTTTAGCGGAAAGTGCATCGAGGCTTTTTCCATGAAGACTTTAGACACAGAAACTAGAGCTTTTACTCGTTTCCAGTTAATTCACATAACTGGAGAGCACTGATACGGGAACACCAAGCTCGGAACGAGAAGATTATCTTTTATTTTGCTTTCCTTTGTAAATCGCGAATGTTGCAACTGGCCTGTCGACATTATACGCTCACACTGTAATATAATAAGCAAAGAAGAATGAAATGAAACAAATACACATAAGAAAGACCACAAGCATCGTAAACCGTGGGATAAATTCTCAGAATGCTGCAAGCACTGTCTCTCTCTCGAGTGCGGAACATTTCATTCTTTAGAAACAGCTCTAAATGGCCGGGAAGAGATGCTAATCTGTTCGAAAGAAGTCAGGTGAGCATGATGGATGCGACAGGATTTCATATTTTAATTCAACATTATGATGCAGAAGAATCCATGTCTATTAATCAACAGGGGTTGCTTCTGAATCTATTTTTTGGTGCACACTTTCAAGGCCCGCTCTAGGGGCATTTGTCCGGGGCGCCAAAATTTAGGGGTGCCATTTTACAATACCCAATTAATAGAAAATCTCACATATTGATTGTTTCGTTCACTAAAGTTTTACAGTGCGCAGCGTATTTATATTGTTTATGTCCAGAAGCTAAAAATATTTACACTATTATTGAAAAATAGCTAGTACTAGATTTGAACAACTCAGTAACTATTTTCAATTCTTATATAATATATACGATTTAAATACCATGTCCAAAGAAATGCTACTACATCACTGTTAGAATTTAGAATGTATTTTAACTGATGGTGATTTTTGGTTGGCATAAATGGGGTAGAATTAGCAAAGCCCATGCAATGTACTGAGCTTAATTACAAAGTTAAATTTTGCCCCAAACCTTACAATTGCTTTCAGAATATTGCTAACAAGTGGTGAAAGGAGTTTCTCTAACAATAAGTTAAAATTAATTATGAACTTTTTACGTTTCACTATACTACACACAATCGTCTTAATGGTTTGGCCATTTTGGCAATTCAGCACGAAATTGCTGATCATACACAAATACTAATACACATTTTTAATAGCATTCAAAAATGTAAAAAATGATATGGTAAACAATTTGTGGCTAGGTACAGATATTTCTTAATTAATTTCTACTGTTTTGTACTGCTCGATTATCAATGTTATGTTATATGTGTCTATCTAAATATATGCTTTTACTGATTTTTATTGAAAATAAAAAATATATACCTTTATATAAAAAATAGATATATTCTTAAGGGGCGGCAATTTATCTTTTTGTACGGGGCGACGTAACCGCTGGAGCGGGCCCTGACACTTTCAATCTCTAAAGAATACGATGCAGTTGACACGATTCGTCGTGCATTTCAAAGGAAATGTTAAATAAACCGCTGTTGAAGATCTTTTATTTACGTAATAAAATATAAATAGAAGCATAACTTTTTCTACTCACGCACAACCAGATTAAATCCCGAATAGAAAGTGCACGTTTCCAATTAACGCCAACCAGGGAGAAAAGGCTTGAAGAATTTTAATTCAGTATGGGCCACAGCATTCTACAATAAAACAGGTATTTTAATAGCATCCAACCAGGTCGCCGATTTATATGCAAATTCGAATTTTCGAAAGTTATTCTATGAAAATCGGAAGATGGTAGATTTCAGTTTCGCTTCGTACTTTTTCCTTGCACATACACATCGACCAGAAACAATTAATTGTACTATAAAGAAGATGCAAACGAACGAAGCGATAATCGATTTTTATGTAAATCCGAGACGAATTACGTTGCTTTCACGGAACATTCGAGTTAGCTGGAACGGCAGACAAAGCGTAGGTTTATTGTCAGTGGCGGGGTGTATTGCTGAGCAACGAGTGCTGCGGATGCGTCGAATTACTCCCGAGTAAACAACGAGTTAGGCGTTGTTGCAGATGTCTGCGATTCTCGCGGTGTGTACGCCGGGAACCGAGCCGAAAGTATAAACAAATTCCTGACTGCGAATTGGGACTAAGCATGTCAGCAAGCTGGTCCCGTGAAAGTTTCCGCGGCAACGTCGAGTTCATCACTCCCAAGATGCGCAGAACAAACTATTTTGCGGCCTCGAGATAAATCACGCCCGAGACTCTGTTGCCGAGAACTTTGGCCTGCTTGATTTTGCATCTTCGCCCCGATAGAACTGAGTCCACGTTTCTTGTTCACCGGTGACCCAGGAAATTTCCCTGGAAAAACTGTTCCCCATCGTTCTGAAACCGCGCGCTCGATCTCGTGACGTCATCGATCGCCAATCGTTATTCCACCCGTGGAAAAAAAAAACCATTTCGGAACGACTTGAATTTTCTAATCGAACCGCGAGCGGATTGTAATTTCCCGGCGTTTTGTTTTCACTTCTAACCAGTTCTCGGATTCTCGAGGCTTTATTGCTCACGGCGGTGTAATGAATTCCGACGGGATTTTCGGCTGGCGAACGTTGTTGCAGGAAATAACACGTGATCTGAAACTTCTCTTTCCTTTTCTTTTTTTACATAAGTTTTGAACGGTTACAGGTGTACAAACATTTCTGCGGCTGGTCTGACAGCAGTTTAAAAGTTTTATTCTGTTTGATTCGCTTTCCAGGAATATGCTGCGCAAACGTTGCAACAGAAATGTTTCTACGAGAATATCAGAAAAATTTCAATTCGCAGCCAATCTCGATTAGTGGTTAAACGTTACAGTTTCAGCTACCTTTTTCAATAAATATTCTGGATCAACTCGTACCTGTACAATTTCTGCTGCGGACTTCGTAAAAGTACATACAGTTCGATGGAAATACACTTTTTAAAGGTTCCTGAGAATAACATTCCTTCCCATGAAAATTCCACGGGTACATGTGCTATCTTAAACGGGATATGTAACAACCAAAAGATAAATGTTGACTTGAATCTCTCGGAAAGAACAAGAATTCTCTGCGAAAATGTTGAAACGGAGGATGGATTCTTCAGGGTAGCTTCTCGTGTGACGAGAGTGAAAACGAATAAAAAAACATTTGTTTTTTAAATAACAGCAAACAATATGGTCAAAATATTTTAGCTCAATTTTTTGCAGTCTGAACGCTGAATACGTATGTGTACCGGCAACTCTAAGAACAAGCATGTCAATTATAATCTAATTCGACGAAAAAGCATCCGTCGATAAACGTGATTCGTTTTGCAATCAATCGTTCTCGAACGGCCGGAATAGATTCCTGGATTGACCTCCTTTCATGTCCAACTTATATTTCCTTACAACATCTCGTTTAATTGGACAAATACTATCTCGGCCGAATACCGATGTGGAAAGCGTTTCCCTTCGGCTTCGTCATCAACGTAGAACTCTCCCCATTTTTCAATTACCTTTCGAGGGCTTCGACCAGCGGATAACATTTCAAACACTGATTACTCCTCCCCGCGGTTATCAATTACAACGCACCCCATAGGAAAACCTTCAAACACGTACCACCTTGTTACCCCCGTTCATCGAGCAACTTCCTACCCCTCGTTCGCGTCGTAAAACCACCCCCGATGCAGTGTTGAACGTTATTCGAATAAAATGAGCGTGAGTAGGGAATAAATAAAAGAAACTTTTTAAAAACCACGCTTATATTAACAAGCACTAGAAAGTAGAAAATAATGTTTTTCCTGGTTCTCCATGAAATACCGAATCCAGTTAAAAGATTCATAATATTTTTCCCCACAATTTTAAGCAATTGGTTTAAAATCTCTTCTGTTATGAAATTAGCGTGTGTCGGAATAGATAGAAAGATTTGATAAAAATTTTAATGAAAATTAATGTCATTAATGTCATGATTTCATTAAAATTTTTATCAAATCTTTCTATCTATTCCCACACACTAATTTTATAACAGAAGAAGTTTTGAACTAATCGCTTAAAATTTTGGGGAAAAATATTATTAATCATTTAACTGGATTTGATATTTTATGGAGAGCCAGGGAAAAAATGATTTTTTCCTTTTTAGTACATTTTGATATAAGCGTGGTTTTTAAAAAGTTTTTTTTATATACTTTATTTTCTACATTTATTGTCATCTGAAGCAAGTGTGTATACAAAATTTCAGCAAGATTTGACGCATACAACAACAACGACCACGCGGCAAGCTAATATAAGCGTGGTAATAAGTATTTACTTCATTATTTGTTGGGAAGAACTTTTAATTTATCCTCCACCTGAAAACTGTATTTTAACCTCTCGTGAATAGTCCTTATTTATCGAGCTGTATATTTTTGTGACTGCCATTTCTATAGCCGTGGAAGCCTTAATTAGGCTATCAACTAGACCATGAAAATCTATATTTGCATGAACATCCGTAGTCTAGTTATAAGTTCAATAATAGTTGATTCCATTCGTTGTTCTGCCGCATGGAACGGGTGTCGAAACTAATATTGACAGTTAAATTACTAACGACGACATTTATATGCGCGGTTGAAAAATGTAATTTCCTGTTCTGTGCGCGAGATTTCTTCACATCCGAAATCGGAAGACAATATGCCACTCGGCTGTGGCGTTTTAAAGTTAGAACCAGGTCAAATAGAACGAACTCGCCGGCTCCGGGAAATTTGAAACTTGATGTTTGGTTGTTGTTGTGCAACAATAATGCGCTGTTTATCCAAAGCGCGCAGATTGATGCGGGCTTCGAAAATTTGTTGGTCCATACGGTGTGCAAACATTGTTATCACATTATTACCGTTATAGGTCGTTGTTGCGCACACAGTGCGCAGCTGACCGGTAGAATAAATATAAAAATACTGATATAAGTACGCTGTACTTCTTTCTTGTTTAACGTGACCGTAGTTCGTATACCAGAGGCTCGGTTAGGAGCCAAAAATTGGTTCGGATATACGAGGTTCTGTACCGCATGAGTCATAAACCAGCCTTTCTGGGGCAGAGAGAGAGAGCGCTCGACGGTAAACACACGATAAGATCCCCGCGTCAGACGATCCGGCAGCCCGACCTAATTCAGGGGGCTGCCATTAAGCCTAAGGATCGCCGGTAATTAATTCGTCGAGATCGGGGGAGGCCGAAGGATCGGGCACGTAGCACGGTTAGCGCGGGTAGCAGGAAGCAAGGAGTTCTGGGTCCGTTGCGCCGACTCTTAGGCTTCCGGCATTCCTGGTTTCGGCCCTTCTGTCGCCCTGTGCGCCCTAGTCCTGATCCCGGCCGGCAATACGGCCCTTTTCCTCACGGGCCATCGGTGGAGGTTCGTTCGCAGAGTTTAACCAGGGCTCGCTATCGACCTCGCCGAGCAACCTCGGCGTCTGCGTCGATGTCTGCGTCGCGCAGACGCCCCGACACGGGCCGGGTGGTTCTCTCCAATCGATTTCAGATTTTCCAGCATAACGAGGCCGACTGCTGCCCAAAAATTCCTGTACGCGCACCGACCTCCCGCTCCTCTCCGCCTCGCCCGGCACCACCGCCATCTCTGTCTCCGCTTCGTCCGAGCCACGCTGTCAACCCTTTTTCAACCGCCTCTATGCCATCCCTGCGTTTCTTGCCCTTTTCGTTTTCTGGGGTTTTCTGGTGGACCGAAGTGGCCCGCAATCGATTGTCGATATAGATAATTGGGCGGTATCTATCCGCGTTCTACCATTGAAAATTTCTCTCGCCTTTCTTCCCTTCCTACCCCCCCCCTCTCTCTCTCTCTCTCGACTACCCACCCCCTCGTTCTCCCGCCTCGCTGTTCCCAGCTTCAGGGGCCGCCGTACGTTTTTGTTTCCGCGCGTTCGGATCGTTCGCGCCCCCGTAATCCGGTAGATCCTTTATCGGGCACGTAAAAGAAATTTCGCCGTCGGAGTAATGCGATTCATGAAACCGACTGTACTTGTTTCCCGGCGTGCCCGTTCGCAAAGTAACAGATCTAATTTGGCCGTGATAAGCGCCGCCTTCGGGAATATCTTTCCTCTGATTTATCTTGCCGAGGCGGGTTTTCCCGCGGCTCTTTCCCAGCGAACGCGAACCCAGATCCCGACCAGCCGGGATAACCATTCGACGCTAATTCTCGACGGGGATTTCGAGCCGATGCGGTCCGCGATACCGGTCTTGTAAACTCGGTAGAATTCATCAAAACCGTTTCGGATCGTTTTAAATGGGACGTGAAAACTGTACCCCGTCAAATTGCTGAAAACGAACAGCGCCGACATTTTCGTTCGTTTCAGCTTCATCGAGGTGTTAAAATAGCAACGGCTAAGAAAACATTGTTGCCGCAGATCGACATGTCCGTGGAACGGGGAAACCGTCATCGAGTGATTCTTACATTAACCCCTTAATCAAGTGAGATTAACATAATGAAATGGAATTCTGTGTCGCGGAAAGTAGCACCATTTATTTTTTCACCCGTCCTTTGTGCAAGCTCGACAACGAAGTCTCGCATAAATTCAGACGTTTTCAGACAGTGCCGGTATTCCAGGTTTCGACGGAAGTCCCTGATTCCCGGAAAAGTTTTTCAAGCACGCGCGAGACGCTATGGCAACGAGTGCGGACGTTTATGAGTTTATGGTTCGTAAAAATTTCCGAAGAATAATAAAATCGAGACTTTCGTGGAATCTCGATATCGTTTATATTATTCGAAAAATATTGAGACTACTTCGGCGCAGAAAGAAATTCTATTCGCCCCAGTTTCTCGGTAGACTATAGAAGACGTAGAATCGCATAAACATCTGCAACCTAGATCACGCCTGTCATTATGCGGTGATACGCGATAGACGTTCTAACGCGGTTGTTCGGCTCCATTCGAGTAATTGTTCGAATTAAATTTGCATTGTTGCTCCAAGATCTCGGTCCGCGAATTTCGCACGGTGAAATTGACAAAGGAAACGTTATCACGAGAATTGGATATGGAGAATTGGCGACGCAAATTATTCTTCACTGTTATTGAGATGAAATTTTCTTCGAACAATGCCCGACACTGTTTATAAGAGAAATTCATTTTTATCGATCGTATCTCGCTGAATAAACTTTTCATTAATTTTTTCGGCGCATCGGTTCGATCAAATTTCAACTACCAAGCAATTTTGCAAATTTTTAAATCATTCCCAACGCTTCGATCCGGATACGGATCCTTTTCAAGGAAACTTGCGTTTGCTGTGTGAAACTAATTTCCTTAAATTAATTATTGAATTTTCGAAATGATCATGATTGAACTGTATGTTGTTTGGCACTACACTGTTTATAATATCAGTTTTCGACAGGCGCCTCCGTAAAGTGTTTAGCAGAACTTTATTGAAGTATTCTGCCGATCGTATTCGCGGAATGCTAAATGAGGTAAAGGCATTGGAAGTTGTACTGCGACGATTCTTATCGCTCGGATCATAGGCGAGCCGGATAAAAGCGAACTCCTGCAAGAACGGCAAGAATTATTGGAGATCCATATAGATTAGGGGAGAGGAATTTAATTTGAATAAATTGGAAATATTGAATAGGTTCGAGCCGAGCTTTCCGCTTGGAAAGCTGAACTACACTTCACTTTGAACGCTGCTTTTCACATTTTATATGTTACCAATGTAAACCGTGAAAGAAGGTCAGAAAGTGTAACTATGCAATCTGGGTCGGGCGGCGTGTATAATACCTTTCCAAATAACTTTTCAAAATTATTGAGAAAAAGTCCGTGGGGAATCTATTACCTACCATAATTAGACCTGAGATAATAGCCTCTCTTGAAATTGCAGATTTTCAATTTCACCCGAGTGCGAGTAAACACAATTAACTTTCCCCGACAGAAATTCGCCGCGCCCACGATAAATAAGTACTGTTACGAATTACTAACAGTATCGGATGCAAACACCACTGATCGAGCAGCTACCGTTGAGAAAACTCACACAACAGTTCATATTGTTAGTGACTTAGGTGAACTATTCATGCATCAATTATTATCTATTGCATGCGCCCCACGTTTTTCGTTTCAAATCTTGCAAGTATTTTCTCATAGCTACTAAAAATTCACAATCACAAATTTTCAGGACCATCTGTATGAGGTTAGCAATCTGTATGAGGCTAGAGAAAATTATTTTATACTTTTTAGTCTTAAGAACGTGGTATATTCAAAATTATTTTTGTTTTAAATAATTTCGTTTACGAGAGGCGTAACTTGCATTATTCGACCTATATCTAACTAAGAATTCTTACATCTTTCAATGCCTGTCGTTTTTTCAATATAGGCCCACATCAAAAAGTTGTAAAATGTAACTCTTAGTATTTTTCCTACAACCCCGATCAATCGCAATTTTTCGAAAAAATGTCTTTTCACATCCTGTAGTAAGCTAATTGCTCTAGTTTCCCAAAAAACTTCAAATCGTACAGTACAATATTAAAAAAGTTATCGTTTCTTGTAGAACCTCCGAATATTAATTCGAGTAACTGTACATGCGCAGCTCTATGCTTCTGAATAATGCAAATTACGCCTTGTAAACGTAAAAATAGGAGTTTTGAGGTCGATAGCGCCCTAGATCGATCTTTTATCTAGCGTTTTCGACTACTGGATAACCCCATTTTCGTATTATCGAGAAATGAGAACGCAAATCCTGCACCCTTGCAATCCTGGAAAAAGGAGTCTACTCCTTCAACATTGGCACTTTCGACTGGTGTATATCGTATAATAAATATAAATTAATAATTTACAGCCAGGCAGCGCTGAATGCTGAGCGCCAACGTTTTATTACTATGTGTATTTGACTTCATACTTTTACGGGCGATATTCGATGGCCTACTCCACCGTGACCTTGAGTTAGGAACCGACCCTAATCGAGAAGGAGCATCGCTGGGTTCTTCGTTGAAATTTCAAGCTTTGACCAGTTTATGGTCGGAAATGCCGCACTGCGCGACGTGTCCCTTCGTGGCACTTGCTCGTGTCCGCTGTATCATGTTTTGGGAAGATAGTAGAAACGTCTCGATTATGGTCAGACGTGCCCCGCATACAATTCCCGCGTCTTTCAGCGGTTAAAGTGATCGGTATCGTTCCGCCTTTACCTTTATCATGATCCTGACACGTTTGACCCTGTCGGCATCGATATAGGGAAGCGATATATATCTGAAAAGTGCCACGGGATTTTCCCGGAAGCTACGGGACTCGGTTGAATTTGTAATACAAGGCAATCGATAGCCGAGTGGGGTCTCTTGACGAGTCAACCGGAGATCGCGTATCGAGTGACACTGCCGTTTCTACCTGATTTTCAAACGAACGCGTTCCTCGCTTAGCAGAAGTGCTCTACCCCTGTCCTATTGCACACGCACACGAACAGAAGACACACGTGTTCTCCCAATTTTTCCCCTGTCGCTCGCCCGGCAAAATACGTTCCATAAATCACCGAACACTTATGAAAGGGGTGCGCGATCGAAACTAACGCTTCTTGAGAGCCATCTAACACGATATATGAAGAATAATCGGTGTAATATCGTATTTTATTACGTGCGCCGGGCGAGCAAACTATTGTATCTTTTAATAACCGTTCATCAATGTAGCCGGAATATCTTGGAAAGTGTTTCAACGCCTTTCTGTTTTAACCACGTGAAAATTCTGGTCTCAGATTGTTCAGAGGATAGTAAAACCGAAGTTGAAACAAGCAAAAATCCTCTTTCTTCTGAACTGTGGAACACATTGTGAATTTTTTCTTTAAATTGTAACGCTTGCTCTGATAACCTCCCTTGTTAATACGGAAAATAACAAGGCGCCTCTTCACATCCGAGTACATTATCTGTATATCCATTATCGATCGAAGCTTGCTGCAACGTGCCAAATAATCTCTACCGCAGACTTCGGCATCCGGACTACCTACTGCTCGCATAAGTCGCCGCGGCGCGAGCTGGTTTTCGAGATCACGTCGATCGTTCTACATCAATCGCGAAAAGATTGTGGCCCTTATCTCCGTTCGAGTGACCGGCATCAAATGACTATCAAAATCTGGGATCGTGATCATCGTGGAGACCGGGTCACTCGAGGATTCGAGGCACGGTTACAATCGTTCCCCCCGGTTCCGCTAATCGAATCAAATTGAATTTCCATCCTCCCTTCGGTCGCGCGAACCCCGATGGCCCACTGTCGGGGATCGGTCTCCTGGGAGTCGGTAAAAATTAACAATTGATTTCGGAGAATAAAGCTCGAGGATCACGCGGCTGTAATTAATAACAACTAATGTTTCTGCGCAGATTAACAGCTGTCTCGCCGCGTGTCGTTGATTGCCTCGTACGTCCTTTCGGAAGATTTGTCAATTTGGGGAACGGCCAAAGATCGTAGCCTCGCGTGGACGGAGGCCGACGAAGTTGCACGACGGATAACTTGCCGGTGATATGCAGGGTGAATCACCTAACGTTATCACCTCAAATATCATTGCCGTTCTCAAAGATACATTAAATGTCGTCAGGACAAACTTGAATGGTGAAATGGGACTCTCGTACGACAGCAATAAAATTGTTGTTTTTATGTAATTTTTTTAGACATATCAAGGTCGCCTTCATTGTTTAAATGGAACTACCCTTTTTTAAACATCTGCAATGTTAATCCCTTTCATTACGAATTCAGTAACTATAATTAATCAAGGTCATTCAGGGTCACGGACAGAATTCCTGATGTAGCGATATGTGAAACGGATGAAAATGTCTTCTCGGGAAATTTCTCTCTAAAATATTAATTTCATTGTCTTCAGCAGTCATGAGATTCTTTCGTTTACGCTCTCTTACATCTACACTTCCTTGAATGACCTTGAGTAATTATAGTCACTGAAATGAAAGGGAAATCATTGGACTGACATTGTAGATGATTAAAAAAGGGTGGTTCCATGTAAAAAAAAAAATAATGAAGGTGACCTTGATATCTCTAAAAAAAATTACATGAAAACAATTTCTTTGGTATCGTATTGCTATTCAACTTTGTCCTCAAGACATTTAATGTGTCTTCGAAAACAACAAAGATATTTGAGGTGATAACGTTAGGTGACTCGCCCCGTGTATCGAAAAACGAGGATGCCTTCCGGAAGACCCAGTATTGTATTTACGCACAGTCGGAGAGACAGAGACGCACGAGCCGGAGTGTTTCATAATCATGGACGAGTGGAAGATTCGGCTAACGACCGGTGTACGTATGTACGTTCGGATGGGTTCGATCCGGCGAAACACAGTCGACGAAACAGACGAATGCTTTCCGGCGGTAAACAATGATGGAACTACAAAGGAGGTCAGAGACGCATTTGGCGAACGTCAGCTTTATTGTTCCGCCGCGGCGGAGATCTGAAGCAGCAAAAGCTGATTCTGATTGATCGCAATCAGAATTCCCGTGTTCGGCCCGGGGAGTAATCGTATACGGGATGCCGGGAATTGTAAGCCTGAATCCGCGGCCTCGGATGCAAATAAAAAATGCATAAACATGCGCCGGGGATATGATATCGGGATGGGCGAAAATCCTGAAGTGCAGAAGGGGATGGGGTTCGGAGGTACAGAGAGGATGGGAACCAGAAGCGGGAAGTCGGTGCGACGGATTTGAAATTCCGGGCAATATTGAAAATTAAAATTCTAGCACGATATTTGTTACGCCCGACTTGATACGCTTTAATATTTACACGACGCTCACGAGCTTCCGAGGAGCCGCGCAATGGCGCGGCGAGTCTTACAGGGAACGGCTCCACGATATTCGGTAAGTCACCGTGCACTTACTCGGTCTTCGGGCGAACGCATACTTGCCGCTTGCAAATATTAGATTGCTGCGCGAGCGTTGTCCGCGGATTACTCACTGCATGCTAAGCAAGCGCCGCCGCCGCTCGCCGTCTTTAAGAAATTACATTGTGAATGCTCATAGAGCACTTGAACCGGATCGCGAGCGTACTCCGCGGAACAAACAGGAACAAACGGAAAATTAGCCGGGGAGGAAGATACCTCTGCTTTCTTCTTTGTAAACGTCTACAAGGTGTACGAAAAATGTTCAACTTCCTTGAAAACTTTTTCCTTTACGAAAATGCTCTCCGCGGCTCCGTCGCGGAGTTATTAAAAAAGCACACGAACCAATCAGCTATTTCATAAAAATTAATTAGATTTTCACTCGCGATGTTGATTCCGGCGAGCTCCTCTTTATTTTTGTAAATTCCTGCTATATACCCTGCTAAATAAAGTACGTATAATATCTCGCGCAGTAGGTTCCATAACTGAAATCACAAACGCAGCGAAATTAATTAAATGTTTGTTTGAGATATCTTCAATTCATCTAATTAAACTCTGCAGTTAAAGTTTACATTCCATACTAAATATAAAGTAGAGGAGTCTGCGTCAAAAGTAATGATACACTACGTTAATTTAGCTTTTTGAATGTAATTTCAAACCTCGCTGGGTATAACTAATTTCGCATATTGCGAATAAAAAATTGTAATTTCGATATTGACTGTAATTAACGAAAATTTTAATTAAAACAGGAGTACGAGCTTTGGAAACGTCGCAGACATAATTAAAAGTTCAAGTATAATCTGAAAGTAAAAGTTCAAATTCATGTAACGTCATGTGCCCCTTCAGTTTTCGTTAATACTGTGGGTGGTTATCGCCTAACTTTTTCCCCTCGATTCGTGTTCCCTCCCCTCGTCTGGCGACAGTGAAGCAGAGTTGTGCTAATTCAATTACATTGTAATTCAATTACGCAATTGAATTACGTTGTATTTCAATTATATAGTAATTCAATTACGTCCTAACTGAATTACATAATTCAAACCTTTCAATTAATTCAATTACTAAGTATTTTAATCAGATGTGTAATTGTGAAATACAATGTAATTGATATACAATGTAATTGAAATACAATGTAATTGATATACAACGTAATTGAAATACAATATAATTAAAATAGAGCTCTCCAAATTATAGCCCAGAACTTTGAAGAGAAGTGCGATATATTTTTATGTTTTTCTTTCATATATTTCTCTATTCCTCGTCCACGTAACGCTATTTCATATTTATGGTCGAAATTTAAAAAATGTGTAACGCAGAAGTTATTTCTGTTCAGATATTATAAATTTATAAATAATAAATTCCTTCTGCTTGAAACCTTCACATGGATTTTTCACAACCTCTTCTTACATATTACTTTATTGTTCTTTAATTTTTATTTTCAATTTAATTACACCGTATTTTATAATTGTACTCCAATTGCAATTACGAATTACATTGTAATTTAATTAAATGAAGATCTGAATTATAAATTACAATATAACTGAATTACACAATGTACTTCTCTCAATTACTGTGTTATTATAATTCCTGGAGTAATTCAATCGTAATTCTGCACAACTCTGCACTGAAGGAAGGGCCCCGAGACTTGTGTCCCTTTTCCCTACTCGTCGCGAATGTGTCCAGTATTGGCAGAGAGGGGGTAACTTCGTTTTCCAGGGAATCGTCGGTGACACAAGAACCGCGAGCGATGAAATCCGATTAAAATTGGTTGCGGCATGGCGGGGTAAAAACAAAATCGTCCGGTTAGCGCGGGAACGAGTTTATCGGACAGATATTAATTTCAATTCTTCGGCGCCGGTTATTGACTAAAAGATGAAGCGGCGTGGCAGGACGGCGGACTGCGGGACGATCCCCGCAGCACAGGGCTAATTAAAATCGCTTCCTGCAAAGAACGTTTGATACAACCCTCTCGTTTAAAGTTTCCGCGCGTTGCCCTTCAGCGGGCGTTCAATTTGATCAAATTAGTGCTTACTTTGAGCGTAAAGACGTGTGCCAGCAACGGGTTTCTGTTTAAGTTCTATTTAAACTCGGCCGCGTTCGTCCACCTAGCCCATTACCGGTCCGCGGAGTGTCCTTTTAATAATCCACCATGTGTGCGGCCTCCCCTCCCGCCTTCCCCCCGCCCGCCGTGTCGGGGTGATATACCCCGGCGCAGTTAAGGTAAATATCAGATTGGCCCGGAATACGGTCGCTAACTATTTCGCGGACGCTTATTTGCCGGAAACAAATGGTTTCCGGCTGAATAATTGGCGTGACCTACTTCAAAAGGTTTACTAATTATGGCGAAGATGTTATCTCATTTGCATAGGACCGAGTAAATATAACGGGCGGGTCGCTGCTCTCCTTCGGCCATGCGGGGAGGCTTATCTTCGACGGGGAAATTTTACAGGACCCGACGTTCTACGTGTTACACACCTATCCGCAGTATTTTGTTTAATAACGTTTTCATAAGCTTTTCGACGGGGGACCCGGCGCCGGACAGTGTCCGTCCCAATTTCCGTGCCTCGTTGCGTCCGTATAAATAGACCGCGCTTTAGCCAGGCCGTGTGGCACCGGCGAGATCAGAGTATCGTTTAATTAATTATTCAATTATGCAAAATTACCTTTCGCGTCCGTGTTCCCCCGAAGATCAAGGAATGCCCTGAATTTCGCGGGCACCCGTACAATTTTGCGTTCACTCTTCTCGCCCGTCTCTGTCTCGCGTGTCTGCTAACTTTGTACATTGAAAGTTACGCCAGAGAGGAATGGCGTCCTCCGATATAAATTTAACCGTGCGCCACCGTAACTCCGCACCGGAGTAATAAGGTTAGCGCGTCGTTCACGGATCTGAAATAATTTCCCATAATCCGCCATTCGTCTTTCGTTTTCCGTTCCGGCCGGACACGCGCCGCTCCCATTCATCCCGTCCCCCCCCCCACCCGCGCCCTTCGTCCCTTTCTTTTCTCCCGCGTCCCCGGATAATCGATGGGAAGAGCCCGCAGGGAAACGAGACCACCAAGATTCAGATTTAACCTAATTTGCCGAACGAATTGCTCTGTCCCTCGTGATTGGTCGTATAACGGTATTGGCCGTAGGAACGGGGTTGCGACGGGCTGTTGATTCAGAGGTGGGGGAGGGGGGGAGGACGAAAGCCTCGGGGGGTGGCCACGGGCTGGCAGACAGGCTCGACGCGTCGAAGGACGACCGAAATCGGCCGCGGATCAAAGTAAATTTATGCTTTACAAATTCTAGGGGGTGGGGCTGGGAACAGGGGGGCAGGAGGAGGGGACGAGGCGCGAATACATACACCGTCGAGCAGAGTAACGCAGAAGTATCGACAGCCATACGGACAATGGAGATTTAATACCGACGGCCGTGATGGGTGATCACCGAGCCGCGCTCTGCTTATCCCGACTCGTCAAACGTGGAACGTAATATACGCCCTCTCTGGCTTTATCCCTGCTTCTCTCTTCTCCTTCCACCCCCTCACTCTCTCTCTCTCTCTCTTTCTCTCCCGATCTTGATGTGATTTGCGATCGACGTTTCATTTAATCCTGCCCCGATTGATAGAAACTGATCGAGCCGCGCTCCGAAAAGAAACGCCGATTAACCCATTGCCCTACGATTTATTTTACGGTTTCAGTGATTAGAACTTTTTCGTAGATCATGATTTCCTGAAAAAGGAGAACATTTATATCTATTGGATGCCTGTACGTTCTCCAATAGCTGTAGATTAACGAAACCGAAATAGAATTTTATTTCGGTTTAAAGGAAATTATTAACAGTCTGTAATGATTTCCTGATTAATTGTTAGAGCAAGAGGTTGAATACGCGACCCTCCGCTCGAGGAAACCGGAAACGTGCTATCACTTCTGTGGAATCCAGTTAATAGATTATTTATCTACCGACAAATATTTGTACTGCTCACGAGCAGCGTTGGGCGGCATACAAATAAAAAGTTATTTGAATAAAAGTGGAGAATAAATAATTGTTCGTTATTCTCTCTCTCGATCAGTTTATTCAAACTGTATAATAGGAATGCGAAATATGTTGGGTGGATACCAGAGTTGGGCAAAAATTTAATCAACCATTGACGAATAACTTCATCAATCGATTGAATCAATCGTCGATTTTTCAATGAGTACCTTTCTTAATCGTACACGTTAATCAATCAATCTCGATTAAAATTTTAATCGATTAATGCCCAACTCTGGTAGATACATACTAGTCCACGAACTTTATCCCGTAAAATATTATTATAACGAAGATGTCCACTAACAGAGTGTACTTGCTGCTGTGTATATCTCACAGCTATCAAAGGGGTAATAAGACGGCAATAATTACCGAAAACTTGAGTGCAGTTTCTGAGAGAGGGCCAGTAATGATGCTAACAGCACAGAGAGTTTCCAGATAGATACCTATCTAGCTCCAGTAAGCTCCAGTGCTGCACAGTTTTCGATAATGATTACTGCACTGCTAACTTACTAGACTCGCGCAATCAATATCTCGCACAAATATTGTTTAATTCTAACTCGATGCAGACTATCTATAATTAACATCAATGGATTGTACAGGAACACAGCACAAAGATATTACAAAGTAATACTTTTAATATTAATTTATCTCTTGCCTCATGAATTTTGAGGTTGTGGCCGTAAAAATGAATTCGAACAAAATGATTTCGATCGTCTATCTTAATTCGATCGAATTAAGATTTTTAATTATAATCTCCCAGAAAATACAAAGATGTTAGTTCTTGTGTGTCGAAACAGACATCGAGTAAAAGCTGTTGATAAGGAGACCAGGCAAGATCGAATGTCGAAAAATAAATTCGAACCAAATCTTTCGATCGTCTGTTTCGATAAAGAAGGAATTCCGATTTTTAATAATAATCTAGCAGAAAATAGAAAGATGTTAGTTGTTAATAAAGAGACCAGGCAAAACCGAAAGTCGAAAAATAAGGAGCACCGTATCGTGTAGTTTGGCAGGCCAAACGCCACACATCGGTATCATCGTCCCGGTCGCGCTAATCAATCTTTTTACATCGCAGGGTGCGCGGCCGGGAGCAGAATGGCACCGTGTAGAAACTGGAAACGCTGTCAACGTATCCCGACAAAAAGGACCATCGTCTTGGTACGTGGCTCGCCGAGAAGCAGACGCGGCCCGGTGGCTCCGCCGGAGCCAAAAGAAAAGAAACGGTGCACGTACGAAGCAGAAGAAGTGGCGTTGCCCATTTATCGGGACGATTTACCGACCTCCCATCCCTCTGTGCTCACCCTCCGGCCACACCCCCCCCCCGTGCCACCCCGACTATCCGTGAATTCGAACGGTTATATCACCGGAATTTCATTTCTGTCCGACCGCGGAACATTACCGTCCGTTCGTTCTGTCGCACGAGTTGTGAGAGATTTTCCTGCCCTCATAATTCCCTCTCCGCCGTTCCCACCCTTCTCCTTCATGGACCACCACGGATTCCGCGGAACGACGTACTCAATAGCCGCCAAAAGACCACTCGTATATTTGTCGAAAATACCAAACGCGCGCAAGATGTCGCCTGGTAATCCTTGCATCGTTTTCTTGTACATTCGCCCCGGTTGATTTCGATCGCGCTGCAACACGAGTCCCGGCGAATCCCCGGTGTCTCTACCAGCCCCGACCCCTCTCGCAACCCCCAACGTAACGATAGGACACCCCTGGATTTCCTGCGTTTTGCAAATCCAACGATGTCCGCCAAGACAGAACCCTTTCTGCCAACTTCCGTAAAAGTTGTTACGGGCAGCAAAGGGAAAACCAATTTTTGCACAGATTATTAATTAAAACCAGCCCCGACCCCTCTCACACCCCCAACGTAACGATAGGACACCCCTGGATTTTCTGCGTTTTGCAAATCCAACGATGTTCGCCAAGACAGAACCCTTTCTGCCAACTTCCGTAAAAGTTGTTACGAGCAGCACAAAGGTAAAACCAATTTTTGCACAGATTACTAATTAAAAACTGCTACTGTCCTACAGAGAAAGCAGCCGACATAATTCAGTTTGAGATAGACGTGAATACGAAGCTTTGCGGCTGAAGAATGAATAAATGTACGTACCTGGGGACCTAGGCTGCCCAGCTAAGGTATAGCAGGATCTTTCCTTAGACGCTGGGATATCCGATGATTGGATAAGGAAGGTATATGTGTGCGGGAATCGGAAACGGATCAGATAGCTGCGAGAAAGGTAGCCACCTAGAACCTGAAAGTAACGAAGATAATAATGAAAAAATATCGAGAGGTAAGCTCGAATGCACATAACGCGTACAGCTCATTCCCCCCAGGTAACAGATTAATAATTGCTGTTACGACCTCTGCTATCACATCGATTGCTTAATGTTACTAAAATTTAGTTCGGGTAAACTTTACTTTACTGGAGTCAAAATTAGTACCTTTCTTCTGCGAATTATGATGTATTTGGTATGTAATCCAGTAGATTTGTACCCGGCGCGGATGCAGATCGAAGTTTCGATCCTCTGGGATCAATAGTTGAGGAGTTATGGTCGCTTAAAGTTGAGTATTTTTGACAGGTAAGGGTACTTGTCCAGAAACTGGAAATATGCTCAACTTTAAGCGATCATAGCTCCTCAACTATTGATCCTAGAGGTTCGAAACTTCGATCTGCATCCGCGCCGAGTACAAATCTACTGAATTACATACCAAATACATCGTAATTCGTAGGAGAAAGGCACAAATTTTGAGTCCGGTAAAGTAAAGAGCAGCCTTTAGTTCAGTCTCTATTTCTATCTTTCTTATTTCTCTCTAGCAGTAGCCCAGTCTCTACAAAGTAGATGAGAGAACCCATTCGAATACGAATTTGCAAGCAACGTGCTACAGAGATACTGGAACCGCAACACAAACCGCAACTGGTCAGAACCATCCACGGCCGTAGCAAAACCTGCCTGATAATAACAGTCGTAAACAGTAGCTTTTGGAACTGTTTCAACTCCTCGTTAACAAACATATTGTATTAACGAGATATTTGTCGAGCTCACCCATCCTAATTAGTATATGGAAATATTCTTAATTATTTAATCGATGGCACATTATCGCTGTTGCGATATACTTCCATCGAAATTACAGTTCGTGATGCTTACGATTAGGGCCACTTGAACCGTCAAACTTCAAAACCACCGTGGACTATGTTTGAACGACCGCCAGTAGTTGGCCAGCTCGGCTCGTCGAGGATTCGTCCCACGTGTAGTTAAAGATAACAGGTACCGCAAATATAATTATCCTAGAAGCCATTCCGAAACGATTAAAACAACGTTGCGTGGTTCTTGGAAGAAAACTGGCATTGCTGCTCTTAATTACACCTCTCTCCATGGATTAAATATTTTTTCGTTCTACCATTTCTGTTCTCCTCGATTAACTCGGTCAGTCAAAAATCGAAATTAAAATAGTATTAAAAGGTTATTGCTTTAGCAAGTTAAAGATGGTACATATGGCTATTTTTTTCTTTCGACGAGTGTTTTTGTACAAATGGTGTTTTACTTTAATA
Source organism: Lasioglossum malachurum (assembly GCA_028455605.1). Classification (NCBI taxonomy): domain Eukaryota; kingdom Metazoa; phylum Arthropoda; class Insecta; order Hymenoptera; family Halictidae; genus Lasioglossum; species Lasioglossum malachurum. The sequence goes on from CM052312.1 coordinate 2,482,638, forward strand.
TACTCACGTTTCCCCGAAAATATTTGGCCAGGCTAATTTTACAGAACGTCGGTAAACAATCATGCGGCTGCCCGCGGGTACGTCAATTAACCGTCGCTCGTTAATTAACATAGACGCTTTGCTCATATCACGATCGCCCCACCCATGTCCACCCAATTAATTAGTCACTGCGATAAGCTGGACCAATACGTCAGCGGTTCCGAGCGATACTGAGCGCAGGGGATCAAAAAGTAGCGGCGATCTAGATTGCTGGAAGCAAACGGGACCAGTAGCTTCATCTAGGACCTAGGATATACTGTTTGACAATGCATCGACAGCCCGGCGTTGTGGCTCAGTCAGCACAGCGACTGGGTTGCGATTAATGAGTGGGCTGATACGAGGATCATCCAAGATCCTTCAAACATCCCCCAATCAAACAAGATTGAATTTTTGGAACGTCGCTAAATTGTCCCGGTCCAATTATCATTGGTAGCAGCTGAGAGCACGACACCGTCGCGTCGTTTCGACGAGGGGGTCAACGTCGAACGCACGTAACGGTAATAACATTGCAGTCTATGACGATCTGGATTACAGTGGCCATACAGCGCACTCGGAGCCCGGGCCAGCGTGGCCAGGCTGGGGAAACTCGGGGGAATACAGCGACCCCCTCTCTGCCTGTACCGGGGTAGCCACGTGACATTGCGACACGTGCAGGACAGAGAGGGAACGCGTCACGTGACTGAGAACGGCGTCGCGGAAGGGGTAAGACAGAGTGGGCGTCGATGCGCGGCTGTAAGCCGGCCGAGCGTCGTTCCCGACCGGGATCGTAAAGGATAACGCGAGTTCGAGGAACCGGTTTCAATTTCTAGTGCGCTTCCTTTTTGCGACGGGCGTCAACGAGAATTGCCGTGGACCACGCCGCGGGACGCCGTTACGACAGCCGAGATCTTCCGCCATTTTTCGTACGGAGAATACGGTGTTTCTCTTAGCGGGATGTCCTGTTTTATTTCGAACGGGTCTGTTGACCGTTTCGAATGCGGGGCACTTTCAAAGCGAACGCTTTTTTTTTATGGACGATCCTTGGTCCTCGATAGCGATCGCAGCGGAGGAAATTTATATTTTTTTAACGCTTTATAGGATCCGATTCCCGGAGATAAAAGGTAGTATTTTGTTGTGGGATATCGGTCATTTTTTTTCAGCGGCGCGGCGCGGCGCTCGTTCGGCATCACGCCGATGAAGATCTCGTGGTTTGCATAAAAAGAGTCGGATTAATTTGCGCGCGTTGTTTTATCGCATAGTGAACGGTGCGAGTTACATACGGCGTGTATCAAGTGAACTGTAAAGGGTCGGCAGAAGCAACTTCCATAAAAATGATGAAAAAGTTCCTCTCTCAGATTCCGCGAGACTTTTATCGTAGTATGCACGTGTACGGTGGTTCTCGCTTAATAGACGCATTTTTTCCCGTGCTTAATGGAAGCGGAGTTATCCCCCACCAATTCGCGAAAATGCTCGAACCTTTTTCTCTCTATTTTACTCCCACGCGATGTTCCTCGCTCCCGTCTACGATGCACTCAAGAAGAGAGCGAAACGAGGGGAGATAACAGCCGGCAATTCCCGGAACACCTACCCTCCCCGGATAAGGGACGCGTCGCGTACCTGAGCCTGCCTCTATTAAACGGGGACTACAGTAAGTGAATGAATGAATTTATTTAATAGTCCTCTGTTAGAGGAACTTCATGGTATTGGTAATCGTAGAACGGGAAATCTAAATACCGTTCGGTACGTTACAATTAGCAACGGTGAAACGGAACAACGCTAAAGCGAAGACACGCACGTTTACACGATTATTTGTCGAACAAGAATTCAATAAAAATTTCATACCCTTTATCGACCCAAATTCGAAACAAAATCTTTTCGTGCAGTATTCCCACCGTAACTGTGAAACTCCGTCGCAACATTCCCGATTTTTCTTGTTGCTTTGCAAAATGCTTTTACCGTTCGCAATCAAGAAGCTTTCGAACTGCAATTAGAATTTCGAGTTCGCTTCCGTATCTCCGTGTCGACGTCGCAATGGCGTCGCGCGGATATTCGGCAGCGGAATTCGCGGGCACCTCGAAAATTAGGGACATGTTGCCGAATGCAGGGAATGTTTGCTCAGCGTATGCAAAATTTAGGAAACCGCCCAAAAAACACCATTATCTCGGATTGCAATTCTAGCAGTACCCGGAATCCTTCCGGTTTACTTTAGAAATTACAATTAGCATTAAGATCACACCGATCCGAGAGTCGCCGGAACTTAGCAACCGAACGAATTACGGGACTGCGGAAAATAGGAGTTGGCTAACTCCCGAAACGCTGTGCCACCGAATGAAACAGGACTTGTTGAAAACGTTCGCAATACTATCGAACTTAATATTTATGCGTTTCTCGACTTGGTGTAATATGATCTTGAACTTCGGAAGCAGTTCCCGCGTGCCGGCAACTGCTCGAGAAAAAGGTGGAACTCCTGCAACTCTTCTAGAGGGTGTTCCACCTAACTTGACCACATTAAACATCTCGCCTATTTTATATGATAGGAGAGAAGGTCAGAGCATGACATTTTTAATACGTTTTCTACAGCGCGGATCTACGTCGAAAGAAATGCACACTTCTCTGTCTGGAGAACTGTTACACTTATGACTGCACTAAAAGCACGTTAAAATAGAGACTGGTGTAATAGGGTTTCGCAACAGAACACACTTCATTATGGTGTGCGTGAAGAAATCCGAGAAATTCAAGAGTGAATATCAGCTTGCATGAGTCTATTACATCAAGGAAAACATATTACGGCGTAGTCGAATAAAATCATAATAATAATCAGCCTGTTGTCGGTCGTACCACCAGATACCGAACAGCTTGCATAAATATCGAGAATGTCTAACTATTTAGTCGAACACCGTATCGGAACGGCTTCAGCGGCCCTGTAATTGAAAACGAAGTAATAAACAGCGTTCCAACCAGGCCCCGAATAAGGATTGCGACAGTGTAGGTATAAGGTAGATACTTATTATTTACTGTCAGGTATGCTGTACATAATATTTCTTTTGCCTTACAAATATTATATAAAATTACAGTCGATCACGGAGAGTAACCACGCACACCGTCTTGCGAACGCACTGATATATTCGCGCAGACAAGCGCACGGCACACGCACACTCGCACGCACACGTCAGCCATGCACACACGGCAAAGTAAACGTTATTACACAGACTCGCGGATGAAATCGGTAAACCTTCTCCTAGCTGAAGCACACACATACATATAGACAGAGAGGACAGAGTGTCAGCGAGCCTCGTTGCTGTCGAACGCACGCACGCATGCAAGAGCGCGCGCGCTCGCGTTTTCCGCTGTCCCCGATCTCTTCTCCTTTCTCTCGGACTCCTCGCCAATCCGCCCGATCGGAATTATCCGCGATCCGAATCATCGATCGCGGACCGACAACTCTAATTCCTCGTCGCTCCCCGGCATTTCTCGATGGAATCGAACGGAAACGTTCCGAAAGCGAGCCATTACCTTGGAGCGAGTCACGCGTTACGCGCGACAGGTATTTCGCTCCAGCTTTACGAGACACGCCAGCGGACAGGTGAGCGTGGGAAATGTGACGGACCGATCCCTCCACTCGTGGGTAATAATATCAATCGGATCACGGGAATTATTTCACCGCACCGACCCCTGAATGCGCCGCTTCCTCCGCTTGCATTTTCGCGGAGCAGCTCCGCGAACATTCCGCTAAATCTTCTCTGTCCTGTAAATGTGCTTTTAACTCCTTACCGTGCAGTACGTATTGTTTTCAGCTTTATGAAGTTATTAGAAGAAGGTGGGTTAAATTACAACTTCAGCAGTGACGCTGATAAATTGTCAACCGCTTTTTTCAGTTCGGACAGAACAAGCAGAGGGTAAACTGTACTTTACCGGACTCAGAATTAGTACCTTTCTCCTACGAATTATGATGCATTTGGTATGTAATCCAGTAGATTTGTACTCGGCGCGGATGCAGATCGAAGTTTCGATCCGCTACGATCAATAGTTGCGGAGTTATGGTCGCTTAAAGTTGATAATTTTTCACTGTTTTTGACAGGTAAGGGTGCCGCTATATTGGTTTGTAGTGACGACCGCGAGTCGCTTACCTTGCCGCCCCCCTCCACCTAATCCTAACCAACTCAGTAAGCGGCGTGCGACCGTCACTACAAACCAATATGGCGGCGCCCTTACCCGTCAAGAAACTGGAAATATGCTCAACTTTAAGCGACCATAACTCCTCAACTATTGATCCCAGAGGTTCGAAACTTCGATCTGTATCCGCGCCGGGTACAAATCTACCGGATTACATACCAAATACGTCATAATTCATAGGAGAAAAGCAGAAATTTTGAGTCCGGTAAAGTAAAGAGCAGCCCAAGCAGGAGCCAAGCGAACAGAATATAAGAATTCAATTACCGCCGCGAAAGTATTCCGTCGTTTCAGAATTTTTATTCTCCCCGGAACAATATTTCGCCCGGCCCTCTTGTCGATGCAAGCCGACGAACGCCCATAGGCGTTCCCTGCACGTCGTGCTCGCATCGCGCTCCGTGCCCCGAAAGGGTTAACTTATTTTCTCATTCCACGCGTCGCTGTTTAACCCCGTCACTTTCAAGAGAAGAGAGACGAGAGTGTAGTATTCACGAGGCGTGTGCAGGTCGCGGGCCGTTCCATCATCCTGCAATTCCACGCGGGAAAATTAAAGCAAAAAGGGGCGGGGAAAATAGAGAAAAAAAGGAAAAACGGTATATGAAAGAGCCAAGAGGAAGAGGGAAAGAGGATGAGAGGAAGGTGGAGGGAGAGGGAGAGAGGAGGGGTGTAAAGGGGAGAAAAACGAAGCGCGTGCGTTGCGTTATTTAGTCAGGACGCTGTCTGGGCGTTACTTAGAGCGGGCGGAGAAAGAAAGAGGATATAACTCGAGCTACTACTCACGGCGCGCCTCGAATTCTTGTCCGCGTTTATTGCCGGCATATCGCCGTTTTGCCACGACGAGAAAAACGTCGAGCCGAGAACAAGGTATCGTGCATTACGGCGGCACCTTGTCCCGATCTGCCTCGCCGTGACCTCGATAAACGCTCGTTTCCTCGGTGCTCGAGCAAATCCAACGATCGAGAGAGGAAGATCCCCTGGCTCAAAGAATCCGGGCATCCGGCAACGACTCGGCGGTACGCAGATTCGTCGAAAATAAATGTCGCCGCGAAAAGTTTTTCGAGCGCTCTTCGGTGAATTTCGGTCGGCGAGATTCTCGAAAGGATCCTAATGAGCTGATGTCTCGGGGAGCGAGGCCAGGGTTCGCGGGAAAGCCAAAATTCCCTGGTATTTCGTCGTGCTCGGATTTCCCTCGCCTTTCAGAGTCTTTTGGAAATCGAGCTCGTTAACTTAAGAGCGCCAAGTCTGTGAGAACAATCGCGTTGGGAATGTTCATAGGAGATCAAACAGTTATAATTATAGTATGTGGATCATTTGAGTCGCCGGATTAACACTTGTCTTCCCACTCTACCTTCCACGTCACGCGCAGAGAGAAGTACTGGCAGAGAGAAGGTAACTTCTTCCCCTGAATTCGGACGGCAGTGTGACATTTCGGAAAGTTTTCGCATACATCGAGACATCGCTGTACTGTTCCCCAGGACGAATCGATCGAGGTGCCCGGGCCATCCGCGAGATAAAGAAACGAACGACTGGGTTTCGAAGGGAGGAAAGTCAAGTTTGCGGTTGAGGGCCCCGAAGTCCGAAGAACTCGTCGACAAGAAGAATGAAACGAACGGAAGAAAGCGGGCGAGGTTCCGATCCCACCGGTCACAATTATGTGCACGCGCGGCCGGGGGAACGTCTGCTCTTAATACGCGCTCGAGATCCGAAGATTTCCATCGGATCCACCGAAACAGTCACCGCGAGTCCGGACCAAGTTCCACGTGCTCGGAACGACCATTACGGGTCGGAAGTTTTCAGCTCCAAGTTGAACTGCGCTCTCCGTTTCGAGCTATGTCGGGAACTGGAGCATCGTGTAGTGGTCAACTTTCCCATAAACGTCGACGAAATCTTTGCTGGTTGTATTAGGTGTTCGTTCCAAGGTGCAACACTGATTTTTAATATTGTATCTTTGTTTTATATTTAGACGTTCGATTCTACTTTCAATGTCGTTTCGACGGAGATGAAAAGCAGAGTAGGGAGGCAAGTCTCGTAAGGCGAGGGGTCGAACCGAGCACAAAAGAAGAACAAGTCCGGGAACAACGGGTAGAAGGAAAACGAGGAGTGTCCAGTAAGATCCACGAAATTATTAGGAATTCAGGGTGGAGAGCTCGGAGGGCGGATCGAACAGCGAACGGGGGAGAAGGGGGCGAGAGAAAGGAGATCGAGCGATCGTGGAATCGTTGAGAAAGCCGTCCCGCAGGAATTGCGGGGAAGTCGAAGAGAACGAGGTCGAGCTGCCTCGAGGAGAAACTTGGAAGTCGAAGCCACGCCGACAGGAAACTACCTCGTTCTTTCCGTCCTTTCGCGTGCCTCCTAAGTATACTATAGACAGCGTGTTCCACGTATATCTCTACGTGGATGGCGCTTTTTTTTTTCTGTTCGGCTTTTCACGCAGTTTCCCTAAAGGAGCGCGCCGGTCTCGCGATACACGTCGATCGAACGACGAAGAAGTGGAGGTGTCTCGTTCGGAATTCTCTGCACGCTCATACACGTCCATGTACTCGCACGTGTGTACATACGCAGGATGGATCAAAATTTGTCGCAGAGTCGAGAGAGTAGAATGAAAAATCGAGTACTAGTTGCTTCTACCAGTCTTCGTTCTTTCGAGAGAGAGAGAGAGAGATCGATCTCGGGCGTTCGTTCGCACGAGCCTCAATGACAGACGTGCTCGTAGAAATGCTGATAGACGTGGACATTTAAAATGCTCGGATCACAGAAACCGCGTAATTTCAAACGAAACCGTACCCGCACGATTGGACTAAATGCAAACAGTTACGCGTTTCGTCGATTGACATCGCTTTTGTACACAGGTTGTCGAGGATAGTCGGAACTAATACGTCGCGCGGCTCTAAATAATTAGTATCCTTTGCCATTCCACGCCGGAGCGTTTCGTTTCCAAGTTATTCACGAAAAGTAGCGTCAGCGCCGCGCTGTCGTTGAGTCGTGAACAAGAGAAGATTCCAAGCTCGCGCTAAGCACCTTTTGCCTATCGTAACGACTAGACTGCGGATTTTATGCGTTCCCGACAAAAACAAGTAGGCTATAAATAGAGAACCTGAAAACGATCGGAAGAATTGAAAAATATCAATTTGTTATAGTTAGAAGAAGAATTCTATCCGGTTCATGTTTCTTGCATTCTGCATAAAGATCCGCAGTCTAACAATGACTAACAACATAGAAATTTCGTGACAACGTCTTGAACACCCTGTACAATAGAATTTCAATGAAAAGTTTATTAACCGAGATGACAGTCCGGTACACCGTCGTTCGTTCTCGAACGGAAATCTAGTTTACCAGCGCAACCGTACCACACATTTTGAGACACCCTGTACATATGTACACCTCATTCGTATCGATATATGCGTTCCTCGCGCGACGTAACGTCGCGCCTCACCCCTGCCTCGCTTTCACCATATCACACGTACACGCTCACTTTTTTCTTCGAAGAAAAATAACAGGTATGCGTGCATTCGTATACATATACACGCATATCCTTCTGCATATGCCCAGGCTGTCCGAAAAATGTACTTCCCCGAAAGGGATGAATCCCTACGTCATATCCGAAGCAAGAAGAATCACCCCTTCCCCAAGGAAGTACAACATTGTTGGGGCACCCTGTATATTCAGTATTCAGTAACACGATACAAATCGGAAGTGCGCTCGGTGTCGCGACGTTTCGGTGATCGCCGCGCAATCGGACGACGAATCGATTGCTCCCGCGATCGATCGCAAGACACACCTTGACTTCCGGGATAATCGAGGACCTGCATCGATTTTCCTCGACGTTATACCGAGAGGCTACCACTATGGGCGTCAACGATTGTCGCCGGTTCGTGAGCAATCTGCGAGCAGAATCGTTCAAACGGTATTCTCGCTACGATACTACTCGGAGGACGTTACCGACCGTCGGTACGAAGGAGTGGAGTAACTACAGTAGTGCACGCTTAAGTGTCCGCCGCTTCCCCTAATTCTAAAAGTGGGACCTGCGGGACTGCGGAACTCGCTTAGGGAACGCGCACAGTGGACCCGTTTTCGTCAGATGTGGCCGATGTTCGACGCATCTAACGTCGGACGTCGGCCGAAACGGGTCCACTGTGCGCGTTCCCTTACGTGCGCACTACTGTACCGGTATACTTGTTGTAGGCTCATCTATAGACCGTGTAGCTTCCAACCGGGGAATACTGTGCACGAACCGACTAGAACCGTCGCAGCGGTGCCCCCAGTACGGTACTCCCTCGTTACAAGATCGCTCGGTGCAAAGCGGACGCGATCGGTCCGTAATCATTGGGCGAACTAGAAGTAGTTATTACAGCTAATTGAAAGTCCATACCCTCGTTATAGGCTCCTCGGAAGGCCCGACCGGGAGGCTTGTAACTGGGAATACAGTGTCGGTCGGTGATAAGGAACGATCGCCGAGAAGGATCGGCATGGATGAACTAGGTAGGCTTCCTCGAGGACAGCGTGAACCGCTGCCGGACACTATAACAGTAATAAGCGTATTTGAAGAATTCGGCCAAAGCGGAACGTGTCGCGTCTCTCTTCTCCGTGGTCGTTCCTCGATCCCGTTGCCCCTTTCGTTGTTCGCTCGTCCGAGCAAGATCGACGCAGGCGATCGAACGCGATCGTTCCGCGAAACGTCGCGAGCCAGTATCCTCGAAGACACAAAAATATAGAATGAAGTTTATGAGTATCGATCGTCGGGTCTACTCGATTAGGACAATCTCGGCGGGGAGAATGGAGGACGGGGTGTGTGTACGTGGGGAGGGGGCGATATTGTCATGAAGAGTTCACATCGTTTTCCTTTTTGCGTTTTTTTCTTTTTTGCGGTTTTCTCAGCGCGCTACTAGCTTTGTTGCTGCGTACCTTAATCGCCTATTTACAAAGAATGCGTGCGTCCCCGGCGCCTCGGGACAAGTGAGAGGTCTCGAACGATGCGATGACGAGTTACAGATTACACAATTATAACGCCGTTTTCTTAGTCGCTACGCGCTGCTCCACTGAAATCAATGGCGAACCGAGAGGGCGGTTTCCAACACGTCGACAGAGGCGTTTGATCTTTGGGAAAAGCGGCTTCTCGTGGATCGTTTCGAACGCGAAACACGAGAGCGACAGATTTTCTTCTCGGTTCTCGCGGGAGGTGTATTCTTTTTTCGTTTCCTCCCGGTTTGTCGGCGGTGTTAGAAGGATCGTCGAGAGGCTGTTACACATCTTGTCGTCGTCCCCGTCGGACCTCGTTGCCGCCTTCTCGAGCCTTCGCGATCGAGATTGAATGATTTACCTTTGTCCTTAATTAGTATCGTTAGTGTTTATTCTTCTTGTTACTCGTTTTCTTTTTCTTTCTTTCTTTTTTTTTTTTTGTGCGCTCGATACCCGCGCGAAGCACCTTGCACGATAGAAGCGTAATGCGTTTACGTGAAACGATAATTTACAGATTAACGATTAGCATTCTTATCCGTAAGACGGGGGTGGGAGCTACCCCCAACAGCCACCGCTGCGACCCCCGAAACGATTTTCTCACCTCGTTCGGAGATCGTGGGCGAGAGATTTCCCTCTAATAATTGGACTTGCGGATGTTTTTATACAGGTTCACCCTTCGAATACACATTGAATCGGTAAAAACAATTTAAAATAGAGACATTTGTGTTTATTTTTTTTTTTGTTCTTGTTGTATTTTTTCTTTTTTATTAAGTTGAAAATAAAATAGTAATTTCATGGTATTTTACTAAAATTCGTAGGTTATCGTGGTCGACGCGCGAATACATAAAAATCGCAGTCTACCAGGAAGTTCCATTCTCGAAGAGAAACAGACGAGCGCGAATATTCGTCGACGACACAACAACCGATATTCTCGATAAAAGCGACAACAGACTAGTCGAAATGAAAATCAACCTTTCCTTCCCTTCTTTTTTTTTTTTTCTTTCTGTTTCCCTTTTAGTTAACTCTTGCCCTTTTAGGAAGACGCTTCGACGAGACAACAAATAGAACGCGAAAACGTTTGCACGGACACCTCCTACACTGAAATCAACAATAACACTTTCAGCATGAAGAACGTTCAACGATTAGCTAATGGTGATTAACGCGCACGGTACCGATTAAAAGTTTGCGGTTTGTACAATCGACGTGTGTGAAAATCAAATGAATTGCAGCAACGAAATAATAATCACGCGGTCACTTCGTAATCGCGTTTTTAAAAACAAATAATTCCAATTTATCGAGTTAAACGAGCAACAGTCGTGTGGAAAGCGTGAATCAATTGGATATCGATGAGACTAATATTACAATGGAAAAGTTCGCACAGCCTAGATTATCTCTGTTCCAATTTCACCTTAAGACCTAAACAAATTCCTGAATCACGTTCCCAAACTTTTAAACGGTAACGCAAGCGCGAGCGCATTTCCGCAACGAAACTTTCAACAATTCAAGAGCGTGTAATGAACGAAGAACAACTTCGACATCGTCCGTTCGTGCGATCGCACGCGATGTCGCGGTGTCGAACATCACGGGAACAGAACGAGAGTAAACATTTTCAACGTTAAAAAACATTACGGCCTGGGACGGTGTAGAGTTCCAAAAACGAAACGTCACAACTAGCTAAACTATCCTAATCTCTCTGTAAAAATCGATCAACCGTAAAACGAAGAATCTCAACCCGCTTCCGCGCTTCGAATGCGATCCCGGATAACCGAAGACGGGCTTAAAACAGAAAGGAGACGGGACATTTAAAACAGTCGTCGTCAATCGATCATTCTAAAACGAACGCAACGCGAGCACCGGGTGTCCCGATTCTTCTTCGCGATTGTCGACACCCTTTAAAAATTAATAGACTAATCGTTCTAACATCTCGGAAAAGTCTCTAGTCGTTCGGTTAAACTTTAAAAAGCATTTTAAAGAGTGTCGCGACGCGCCGAGTGGCCGAAAAAAGGCGTCGAAACGGTTTTTGAGATGTGCCATGAAATATGTATCACGTTGGAATTGAGAGTTTCCGCGGGAACCGGCGCGCCGAGCGACCAAAAAGAGGGCCCGAAGCATTTTTCAGGCGGGAACGCGCGTGTAAAATTAAATTTGTAAGTTCCTCGGAGGAGCGGCATGTCAAAGATGGGAGCAGCTGGTTTTTCTCGGGCGTGCGTCGGGACGCGGAATAAATTGAAGTCTCGCTAAGATACAACGCGTGGAAGGCAGAAACTGAAAATATTTTCCGATATCGAAGTTACTGGCTAAACTGAAAAAGGTAAATTCCCCGTAAGAAATGCTTTCGGTACGCTGAAAAGGGAAAAATATTCGCGGGAATTTCTTTTACCCCGCCTCGGCGTACACTCCGCGCCGAATAAACTTCGCCGGCGAGCAATAACGAGCTCATTGTCCGAAAGTTCCCGATGTTAATCACGCTCCCGCTCCCGACAATGCCGCGGGTCGTTAAAAAGAAACGGGACACCCGGTGTACGGACTTCGCGAGTCGATAGAAAGAAGAATAGAACGGTTCGGAAAGAACGTGCCGCCCGCCTTTTTCCGAATTTTTCCCGGCTTAAACCTAAGTTAGTTGGGTAAAAGTCACGCGCGACCCAGTCACGTAACTCGACGCGAATGGAATTCGATTCGATCGTTTCGAATTGTTCGATTACGCGCTGGTAAAAGAAATTTGTACAGCTTGGAACATAACGGCGGAAAGATTCTTCTCCTTCTCGCGGATGAGGGCTGCGCCGCTCCGTCTCTGGTACAGGCTGGAACGTGGTAAATTCGGCAAAGCTGTCTCGGTCCGATTTGAACTTGTTCGGACCAGCTGATCGGACTGATGTTCTGTCTGCATGTAGGGTTGCCACGTCACACGTTCCGGCCTGTACTAGAGACGGCCATGGCTGCGCTGCATAGTCTCTCGGGACTATTCGCAATCCATTTGCCCCCGGCGGGGAAAAAAAGTCTTGAAAACGAGACCGGAGCGACCGACCGCGCGCTAAAACAAGAAACTCGCGAATGGAAGACGAGCGGATAGAGAAAGAGGGAGAGAATTTTTGGTCGAAAAGCTCGGTACGCGAGACTTAATTAAGCGCTTTTCCCGGTGCAAAGGTCATTAACGATGAATGAAAGTACATTGAAAATTATCTCTCCAGAAGAGGCGACTTCCGACAGTAATTAAGAAATTCAAGAAAGAATTGACGGGGGTGGGGGGTAACCGGGTGGTAGAAAAAAAAAGAGGGGCGAGGGGAAATAAAGCAAGAGAAAATGAAAAAAAAAACGCACGCGCGCGCGCGCGCGCAGCCCGTCCCTCTTCCTTTAAATTACGCGCTGGTGAGTTATGAAATTGCCGTGGAATTGAAATAATTTACGGCCCGGTTAAAATTAATGCAACACGCGGTTCGAATAAAACGGCGAAACGATTCCGCAGCCGCCGTCGGCTGTATCGGTGGTTGCGTTGCGTTCAACACGGCCGTTGGCTCGAGATAAAATTATATTTTTTAAAAATCACGAAATTCTAACTAGCAACACCGAGAAAAGGAGGAAAACAAATGAGAATAAACAAGGGAAAAGCGAATCCGTGACGCGTCGCGAAACCGTCGCGTTTTTAATTCCGATTCGCTGGAATCCCTTTATTCGACCACCGATTCTTTCGGGATCGTTCGGCCGCCGGGGTTCACGGCTGGAATGGAAATGCTCCCCGAAAACAAAAAGATGAAGAACCAGTCGCGTCGGTATTTTAAAAACTGTTTGGGTACACGCGGGGCATAAAAGAAAATGGAAACTAAAAAGAGAAAGGAAAGAAAAAGGACGACACCGGACGACAGAGTGGAACTAAAATGAAATCGTAATAAATCTCGAGTAAAAAAAACCGTCTGCTCAGTCCTGTGCGCGCAAAATCTCTGTATATACATAAGTATTCATATATATATATACATATATATATATATATCTATATATTCAATAAATATATATATATATCGATATATATAAATGTTCGTCGATGTACACACGTTTCTTCGCACGTGCTCCTTCCGCGGACACGTCCGCGCGCTATAAAGGAGAGACTCTGCGTGAAAATATATATATATATATATGTATATATATATAGCGTATAGCCTAAGTAAACAATACAAAAAATGGAAGTAAAGTAGAGAACCGATCTGAATGAGGACGAACGAAAATTGGCAGTCCCTGTGTATATGGGTATGTTTGCATGTATATGTTTGTATGTATGCACGCATGGATGTATGTACGTATGTGGATATATTTATGTATGTGTCGATGTATGTGTATGTATAATATCGCGTAATATTATATATATATATACATATTACCGCGACGAACAGATGCGTGTAAAGCCCTACGCGAAGAAATATATTTGACAAGTAGAAATATAATCTTGGTAACGTCCCTCGCAGAGTTAACAATAATAACAGATCCTTACGAGATGATCATTAATATATAATATGTACAAGCTACGGTTTTGGTTTTCTCTTTTTCCTCGTTTCCCTAGCTCGTCCTCTATCTCTCTACGGTCTTCTATATGTCGTTCGTCTCTGTTCGCGGCCGAGCGGAATCGCTCGGGACCGACGCAACGTGTCGCAACGCGAATTCGCTTGCGAACACACTCGACGAAATTGCGCGCGCGAGATTCGATCCCTCATTGTCAACGCCCGCGCGTCCTTCGATCATGCCGAAAGGACACCGAACGCCCACGTGTACGAGATCCGTGATTGTCGAACGAAGCGACACAGACGCTCCCGTGTATTGATAAGGAAAAAGAGCCACCCTATCGCGCGCGTGGGTGCGTAGATGTATGTATGTATGCGTGTATGTGCGCGCGCGTCATGTGTGTGTCCGTTAATGTGTGCATGATTCACGCAACAGTCTATAAAATCTGTAAAACAGAGCGGCGACACGACCAAGGATGAAAACATCGTTTCCCTGAACGGGTCGTGAAAGAGAAAATCAAGAGAGGAAAAAGAAACATACGAGAGTGTGTGTGTGTGTGTGAGAGAGAGAGAGGGAGAGAGAGAGAGAGAAGAACGAGAATCTAAATGCGACTAAAACGCTCGTAACAATAACAGATAATCGTTTCCTCGTTTTTTCCTGACGTATGCTTTTCCCGCGGGTGTTCACGCGGCGAAAGAAATAGGCGTGTGTAACGCGCGATACCAACCACAAAATGGATGCGGCGGACACATGTCGTCGCGATCTCTGCAAATGCTTCTAAACACCTACATGCAGCCTGACTGGACAGTCTTCGATCGAAGAGGAATACACATTCCGAGAGAAAAATAGATTTGAAAATGAACATTTAGCACAGGTTCCCATTCCGCTTTCTCTTCTTATTCTTCTTCATCTTCTCTTCCCTGCCTTCTTATTCTTTGTTCTTTCACCACGCGAGAAACAGGCTCTCGCGCACACGTAATTTAATCGTTCTTTAGAAACCTCTGAAAGCTTTGCGACAGAGTGAAAAAACAAAAATATATATATATGTATATATGTATACATATAATATGCATATACATATACGTATATAGATGTGTGTGTGTGTGTCTGTATATATATATATACATACATGTAAGTTCGACCGAGTTGATCAGCTTAACTTCGCGTGAAACAAATTGCTAGACCTACCTAATGTCGTGTTTTCTTGTCGGTTTGCTTTGTATGTATTTTTTTGTTGTTTTCTTTAACTACTTAGTTTAAATTACTAGCGACTTGCCGATGAGACCAGAAGTAAGACTCGTCGATTCGCTGCCGTCAGTCCGACGCTTCACAGCGCGTGTCATGTTGCTACACATATCGATCATCCGTCATGGTAACGCTCCCCCGTCGATGATCATACCATTACCATGTCCTCGTCGGAGCTCTGCCTTTGGATCGGTTTTTTCCTTTCTAGACCGTCTGCGAACAACCATCAAACTAAACGGGATACTGTTCTGCCTTTTTACATAATAATCCTAAGCAGAACTATTAAATTACGTTGCCGGGGAGAGTTGTAGAAAATCCTTATTTTTCTTTTTGAAAATTTAATTTCTGTGCACGCATTGCGCATAATATTCTATCATAAATCCGGATGAAACGAGTTCCCTCGCGAAGCAACTTAAACGGAAGCCAAGGATAGAAATATTCTTTAAAGCAGAATCCGTTGGCGCTTCGGGTAGTTCGAGATCTGATTGGGAATAGTCGAACAAAGGGTTCCGCTTTGAATTTCGACGGAGAAATCCGATCGACTGATTCCCCTCCCACTCCCTACCGTGCTTGTACAGGATGTTTTCCACTTTGAGAAATTCGTACGGATATATCTTCAAAATTATTGGATATATCGCAGAGAGGAAATTGAAAAATTCCCATTGATGCGGGGTACAATATGCACAGCTTCACACGGACGCGGATCTTCGTCAAATGATTGAATAATATTAATTCTTTTTGTGAAGAATATTGAATAGGTTCCTCGCTCTTCTTGGAATATGAGATTGGAATATAATTTGAGAGGAGCCGCTCGAGAGGTCACAAAAGGTGCTTGATTTTTTCAAGTGACTCTGATCCACTGTAACAGTTATTCTATCTGAAGCGCAAATTTGAAAGGCTATATATTATTCAGAATTACTTAATTACTTGATTATTACTTGTACCATCGTATACTGTACAATCAAAGTGTGTGTGTGTGCAAATTCAAAGTACTTTTTTTCACGCCTAATCTTTTACATATATTGGGGTTGGAATGAACGAAATTTACCTGGAGACGATGGACGCAGATCGTCGAGAGACCCATCGTCCAGATCCGTGGCAGAGGGATGCAGGTCGTCGTCCGAAGAGTCTCTGGTTAGGCTGAGAAGATTCGAGGTGAGCATAGCTTTCTCCTCCTGGATTTCATGTATATGATCGACAAGAAGCGCCTCCTCTTCGTCACCTCGATCCCTGTCTCGATCCGCGGTAACGCCTCTTGCAGCCGCGTTCGAAACCGCCGCGTTCAATTCTTCCGGGCTGAAGATCTTCGAGGACCGTAGACTGGAAAGACGATGGGTGGCCGTGTGGCAGGCGGATTCGAGAGTGTTTATGTCAGCCAGGGTTGCCCGCACGACCCTAAGCTTCTCTTGTACGATTGTCTCGACGCAACAGGTCTGTCTGCCGACGTCCTGCAACGAGTCCTGGGCAGGCAGGGTCCTGTTGGTCCGCAGGATGCACGGGGCGAACACTATCGCTAGGGCCGACGAGGACATCCGGTTGTCGACCTCGTGGAGCGCCACCCTCGCCAGATGGACGATCAGCCGCTCCATCAGATCGAAGTTAGGCTTCGGCAGCTTCTTCAGTATTGCGAACAACGTGCTGATCCGGTCCCGCGGATCCGTTAAGTTGGCGGCGTGCAGAAAATCGTCGTAGTACTCGAAGGTCAACAGGGGCTCCGGCATGTCCCGAAAGAAGCTCTTCAACACGGCCGCGAGCACGTGCACCTGGTAATTCTCGAAGTCCACCTTCTCCAGATCACCCTCGTCCATCTTCTGCTTCAATTCCTTCACCTTCGAGCTGACACCACTCTTGCGGTATATACCCTCCGTGTAGAGGCCGTGCATCTCTATGGTGGTGATCAATCGATCAACCACTAGCGGCACCTTGCCATCCCCGCAGTCCAATTTGTACAGCTGCACGCCAAACACCTTGCGCGAGTTCATTTCGTGCAGCGAGGCCTCCTTTCCGCACTCCGCCGACGCTTTCATGTAGCACTTCTTGTGACACGTCAGCTTGCAATCTAAACGTAAAGGAGCGCACATGACCATTCATAACGTATGATTGATGGCGAACGGCGCGCTGCGATCTCTGCATACTGTACGCAGATCCGTATGGTCGTTATCATACAATATTTAGTTCTGTTCGCAACCTTCTTTTTTCTTGTTTTGCATATTTCAAACCTTAATGATAAGCTAGACACAACGCGCGGGGACGATACGGATCTAGTGCAAAGCAGGTGGAATCGCGTTTCGTATCAACAATATAATATAATACGACAATGTAAGATAACACAATACTTGTCTACAGACGGTATACTTACTCTGACACACAAGGCCGCGCTCGATAGGCCACATAAAGAAAGACGTGCAAACTTCGCAGGCCGTAGGTATGTTTATGATGGTTAGCTGGAACATATGATTGCCGTGCCGCGTCGGTTCCTCTTGCTTCCGCTTCTTCTCCTTCTTCCGCTTGCTTTTACTCTGTTTCTCCGGTGCTTCGGTTTTGACTAGCGTCATAAATTCGTTCATGAAACCGCGGAACGCGTTCACGCCCATGGTCACGGGAAAATCTGCGCTGGTATTCTCCTGCTTGCAGACCGTCTCCATCACGTGCAGGAAGTTCGCGATCAGGTCGGTGTACTTGATGTTGCCCTCGACGCCTTGCTGAACGGCGACGCTGTAAGTGATCACCAGATCATCCTTGAACTTGCGCAACGCCTGCTTGAACACCCGGTCCACCTCGCTGGGCTTCCTGCCTTCCTCTTGGCCCTCCATTATATAGATCTTCTTCGTGATGAACTCCTGCATCAGCGCCAGTTCCTTCGCGTCCGATATAATCTTGTCCGTGCTGTCCGAGAAAGCTGAAGTGCCGGTCAGGCTGAACTTAGGCGCGATCGTTTGCTTGGTCGCGTCGTATGGTGTTCGTGGCGGTTTCCGGTTTTTCCGCCTGCCGGGCGTGTTCGTCAAGATACACGGCATCTTAAGTACTCCGCCGTTTTGTATACATTTCACGTGATACAGTTGCTTGCAGTCTATACACTTGTAGCCTTGCGTGACGAACGCGTCCATCTTCTCGTGGCAGCAAACACACACGTCGTCCTTGGCGAACCTCTCCACCTTTCTGAACCGATGTCCAGCCAAGGTGAACAGATTGCCCTTCCATTCCAACAGATTCATCCCGGGCGCTAGTTTCAAATCGTTGGCTCTCGCGTCGATGCCGGGCTTGTCCTCGCTCAGACCGGATATCTTCGTGGCTGGATCCGAGTTTCTTCTCCTCAGCTCCAGAGTAGTTATAGCGTTCGATCTCATACGTTTACCGGTCTGTTGTGTCTTCGACGCTGACTCGGCCTTGTTCACCGGCCAGTCCGTTACCGACCTCGAAGGAGTCTCGCGCGGACTGTCCTTGCGCGTCCACACGTTCGCGGACTTGTTCAAGTCGCTCTCTTTGATCGTGCCTAAGAAGAGGCTCTTCGCGTCTGCGGTGTTCGCATCCGACACGCTCTCGCCCATGGACCAACATTGCAAATCGCGAGGGGGCCGATTTCGTCTCGCGCTTCGGACGGGCACGTCGGGCTCGGATTTTTCCTTCGGCCGTGAACTCTTTTCTTTAGGCGAGGATACTTTCGATAGAGAGCTCTTCAACGAATTCTCGTCGTTTCCCACTATATCCAGTTTCATAGTCGTGTCTCCCTCCGAATTTTGCCTCCTCAAATAGGCGAAGTCCTTCAATTCTTTGCCGAGGCTGCACAATGGGACCCGTCTAATCGGAGGCGCCGAGACGCTGTCCAACTTCTCGCTAGACATGCTGTTGTCGCTCAATCGACGCTGCTCTCTTCCCGATGTTGAGCTTTCCATGTGAACGAAACGCTCGTTCGCGTCCAGTTTCACGTTGTAGTTCGCTGCCTCGTTAGGCTTCTCGTGCTGTGCATGGTCGTGGATGTTGTCGGTTAGGTTCTTGTACTGGGAGACATTCGGGGAACGCGTCAACGTTGTTTTCTGGTGGCCAGCCTGCATGTAGTCGCTATAGGTCGAATAGTCTTGTCTGCGACGCCAGATGTCCGGGTTAGGACTCTGCGTCTGTTTCACGTGAGACTGCCGATACGTAGCGTCCCGCGGATTCGGGAATGGGGGAGCAACGTTGAAGGCTGGCGGCGCACTTTGCACTGTACTCGGGACTTCTGTGTCAGTTTCACCGTCGCTATACCCTGTTGACGAACTGTCCGCCCGTTTTCCCACGGACGACTGTGTGCTGGAACCGTGTCCCAAGCTTGTGTTCACCGTCACCCTGGGGGAATCGTCGTCGCATTTCGTTCTAGTGCCCGACACAGGCTTGCAACAGTTCTCCTGCGACTCGGAACTGTTCACGCTAACTTGCGATTCGTAGCTCCTCAAGCTTGTCAAGCTCTCCAAGCTGCTTTTACGTTCGTTGAATTCCTCGGAAGAGTAAGGTTCCGCGTTCTTCAATATCGCCGCAGACTCGTACAGCATTCTTGTGTTTCGCGTTACTGCTTTCTGCTTCGAGTACGTCATTTTCGAGTCTAGGCTGCTGTCCCGCGCCATAGGATCCGCTCTGTGAATTAATAATTTGCTAAAGCAAATTATAAAAATGCTAAAGCTTCTAACTATGCAAATGTGCTTACCTCGCCGGTGTGAAACGATTTTGCGATTCCTGTTTACGAACCGCATTGAAATCGATCAAACCATGATCCCCCATTATTGACCTAAATAAAACAAAGATATTAGTGATATTTACAATTGCTTATGCAAATAGCGTATCAATAAATTAATCACTTACTCTTCGCTACCCCTGAAGACTACCCCTGAATTGTACACCTTGCTGTTGTCATAGGCAAGTTCCCTGTGATCGTGAGCTTCCTTGTAGTCCCCGATTTTATCAACGATCATGTTCTTCCGTTTCTTCAGCTCAGCGAAAGCTTTCCTCGCGTTGTTCCCCCTGACGTGAGCTTGAAACATGATTAAACTAGACTTCAACTTTTTGTACCACGTATGATGTTTGTACGCTCTCCAAGCAGACTGGATGTGGATAGCAGCTTCGATCCTGGCGCGCAAAGATTGAGCAAGCCTTTGAGCAATGATCATTCTCCAGAACGATTGTATTTGTACCACAGCGTTCTTCAATCTGAGGAACTTCCTCCTCTCCAGACAAGCGCGGAACCACTTTTGTATAGTTGTGATGCTCGTAATGATTTGTTGATGCAGCTCTATATCCAATTTGATCTTTTCTGATTCTCTCAAGAAAACTTTAGTCGTTCCGAGCTGATAGTTGTCTCTGTTCAGATTCAACGTCAACAAAAAGTCCCTAACGTCGGACTGCGAGCTCAATAGACCTTTGGGTAGCAACATTCGGTACAGCTGAATAAATTCTTCGTACGTTAGTCGAACATTGAATCCAGCTTGCCTAATTCTGACTGTTTCCAGCATTCCTGTATATCTCAATTGCCGTTGCACCGTCTCCTCGTCGAATTTATTCGGTACTTTATTCGCGTTGCTTTTAATGCATCTGATGAAGAAGGGATTCGCCTGGTTCAAGGTGTCCATAAGACTATGCAAACTTTGTTGAAACTGTGCCGAAACTGTCATGGGCTGTTTCCTTGCTTTCCCAGGTCCAGAGCCATAACTCTGTGTCCTACCGGCAAGGGTCTTTACAGTTTGAAGATTCTTTAAACCCTTCTTCCCGCGTTCTCTTGGTCGAAACGATTTGTTCTTCCTGTAAAAGCGTTCGAATTTAATTCGTCGGTGACGAGTAACGAATTATAAATTCCTTTTCCCATTTTTAAACATTTTCCTTCAGAATTGTAAGTTGCAAAGAAGATGCGTTTGCACATTTTAATTACTTACATGTTCCGCTAAGGCTTCTATCGTGTTATCAATTTATACGATAGAAAAACAGGAAAAGGAGAATATGCAATTATTCCAATGACATTTACGGCATTGCAAATATATGTAACAAACGTAGTACGAAATGTAACAAACATTTAACGAAATGTTGTTATGACTGGTGAAACTCATGATAGCAATTTAAAAGCGATAGTATTATGACAGTGTATATAGTTAATCAGTAGATTTTTTGGAGAAAGTGAATTCTCTTTTCTCAACTAAATATAAGATGAATGTGAACTAGTAATATATATAAAGCGATTTGCATATTTAAGTAACTACTAACGTTAGTATCCAATCTCCTTATTAGTCTACAAATATATAGTTAGTTAGGATTCTGTCCCTTAAATTCTATAGTGAAAAGTTGATATCGTGCAATTAATTAAAGTCAGATGCTAGTAGCGAGAGAGCGTAAGTTTCTAAAACGAGAAGCTCGTCCGCAAAGGAATCTTTGAAGTGAATTGATTTGCGTTCAACACCGTGTAATACAAATTAACCCATTATTATCTATTAATCGTTTATGTATAACTTCAATAGTATCCCACAACTATTTAAGGTTTTTTCACGAGCACATTCGGAATAAAAATGGGCTAGTTTATATACATTGAATTTGAAGAGTGAAAGAACTACGCTGAAGTTAACATGCATTACGACGTAGTTAAAATTATGACAAACGGTTAAAAACATGAACAACTAAGATAGTACAAGTAGGGGATAATGATCGTGAATATTATAGCACATTCAGAGGAAATGACTTTTACGATGTACTTCTGTAAAGACGTGAGAGAGCTTCCTAAAGTAATGGACATAGCCGTGAAAAAAAGCTGTGATATTATATTGCATGGGAAGACCATTAATAATCCTATTAAGATGCTGTTTATCTATGAGAAAGAAATCCTTTACCCAGAGATTACTATAGAGCACACACTACCTTTGTAATTCGTAGAGAGCAGTGAAAATTTTTCATATATATAGCTTAAATAAGAAAACGTTATTGAATATAAAGTAACTGCGGTTTTACATACATGACTATTTGATTAGCGCGTTCCATGACGTTTGCTTCGTCTTTTGGAAGCACCCTCTCTAGCGGAGTATGAGTATCTCGTCTGAGTTTATTATTACTATGCGGCTGGTCTTCCCTACCCCTTATCAAGTAACCCTTCATCATGGTCACATTCGACGGGTGTTGCGTTTGATTAATGTTTCGGAATTGTGGCCACGACAATCGGTTGTTGTTTACATTGTCGTTGTTTTCGAGTTGTATAGAAGATAATGTGGTAGTGGGTATTGTTGATGGTATGCAGACACTGCGCTGCTTCTGATAGCTTGGCGGACGATTATGTTTGTGCGAACTGAAAAAGTCTCTCATGCTTAGTTCCATTTTTTCTCTTCCAACCCGATCACTATTGCTTTTATATATTATATAACTACATTCTAATAAACATTAATTTTGATCAGCGAGAGTTGGATAATTCGGTGACGGGTGACTTTTCCAAGAATCGATCTCGTGAATGACTCTAATGGAATAATGCGAACCTTGGTGATTGAATATGAGTTGTACAAATAAAAAAAGTTACTTTAAACTGTTGATCATGCTCAAGAATAATAGCAAGTATATTGTTAAATGACAGAATGTATTTGTATAGCGAAAGTCATGAAGGATTGCACTCTAATCACACTGAATACAAAAGGTGCATACATATAATTCTAAAAAATATTTTGTAACACACAAATACTGGAAAAAGATTGTATGGATTTACAAGTTCCTGCAATGTGATATTTCTTGCGGAGAGTTCTCTCAACATTTCACGCATTCTCGGTGCAAATTCAGTGTTAAAAACGAACATTGTAAACCCATAGAACACCTTATTCTAAGAAGAATGTAATGTTTGCCAAAACGACACATACAGTGGATCTAAAAGACCACTTACGCGATTCGGTTAATAGTTAGATTGACTGTCGACAACGTCACAAGATGGCTACAGGGACAAAAGACATGTGGCCAATGTAAATATAATTAACGTTTGCTTGAATTTTAAACACATAGGAACTTCTTCAGCTTGATGCAAATATATTGTTAACGGACAACGTATATTTATACTTCTGTAGGGTGAGATAATAGAATATGCAGATCAAACATAGTCGAGAAAACAAGCGTCACAACATTGGCGTCTGTTTCTATCACGATCATTGTTATTTATCTAACAAAATGTTACTGAGTTATAAGTATACAAGCACTTTGAACTTTCTTATTTTGAGTCACCCTTTTCAGAGAGCAAAAGAAAACGTGAAAATAGACAGAAAATCAATGTATACCTTATCAAGTTTTCATTCGGTGTCCTATACCTGTTTTGCACAGATGCTTTTGTACCATCGGCTATAAAAGAAAATGTTCGTGACCGATATTAATAGAAATAATAATAAGACCCTCTCATTAAAACGCTCAAATTGAAAATAGTATACGGTACTATACCTCGACCATGTCTGTGAGCACGACCAGCTTCTTGAAAAGCAAAATGAGCCCGAAAGAATGCCCGTAGTATCGCCCATCTAAACACTGCTACCGGATCTGCACCCACTAATTCTCGGACAAAAGCGAGGGAAGAATTTTTCAACACGCCAACCACCCCATCGGGTCGCATCAAGTCCAAGTTCTTTTCTCTCATGTTCGCAGCTTGATACTTAACAGCCCCTGCATAATGTCGCACGACGAAGGCTGCTTCTCGTCGCTGAGGTGCTTCGTAAAATGGATTGTCTTTATGTACTGAATTAAATTTTTGTAGTAACGTTTCGTTCGTTGCGCCCGGAAAACTGTCACAGATATTGTTCATGTATAACCAAACGAAGATTTCAAACATGTTATTATAAAGTAAAGATCGATCTGGAAACACTTACTTGCACTGATCATCTAAGAGACAAAGAAGACCGTTCGGTTTTCCTTCGATTAAATTTAAACACCCTGAATTATCACTATATCCTATGTCTGTCCATCTAATTCCTTGTTTTCTGTACTCTCGTTGTTCGTATTGAAAAACATGTTGATTGAAATAGTGTTGTAATTGTTCGTTCGCATAATTTATACACAACTGTTCGAAGCTATTGCACGTTTTGAAATCTTCGAAACCAAAGATGTCTAGCACACCTATGCTATTGCCTTGATGATCTCTGAGTGTGTCTTTCTTCGAAAGCAGCGCATGATTCACCTGACATAAAACATATTTTGTGTATTCGCACGGAATTTATTGTGTACTTAAGATCACCAAAGTCCGCTTAAAGAAATAATTGGTACCTGTAGAACGATCCAGTCGAATAAAGCTCCATATAGACATTTTGCCATAGCATCTCTTGCCGCGACTGCTTCCGGAAGCCTATAATTAATAACTAAAGTTTCCCCAGAAGCCCTTGCACGTTTCGCTGTAAGCGCAGCCAGAAGAGTCTCCTGTTTCACTCTAAGCAGTTCGGATATTAATGCTACTACTTCAGGATTCTTAACTCCTACAGCTTCGTCGTGATGATGATAAGATTTTCTAGGTTGAAACTCCACATTGCCTGTAACAGCGAAATATGATTAGTTTTGTTCAAACCGACATGTTAATTAATTTGCTAATCACCGAGTAGAAGAACAGCTGACAGAACGGCGAACAATCGTCTCTGTTTTTCTGGCGTGAATCCAACCATTTCCATGGATTGTTTCAGTCTTGAGAATTCATGTCTTTCGTCGATATTTTCCAATCCGTAACAGCCACTTTTATTCAAATAATTATAACGATCGGAATTTTCTAAATGCAGAAGTTGTTTCTCTTGTTCGTTTGCTCCGGCCAAAAGATAATAAAAGACATGGTAGTTCCTTTCGTTTCGTCCCTGAGAGACTATTCTAGACTTTTCCAGGAGATACTTTTGCACCACAGCCCTGAATATTTGTGATTATAAATTTCGGTGTTCTATCGAACAGGTAAAAAAAGAAAAAATGTGTTTATGAATTCCTTACCCGTGCACCATTCCATTTTCTTTGTAATTCACTTGGATAAATTTTCCGAAACGGCTGCTATTGTTGTTATGCGCTGTTTTCGCGTTACCAAATGCTTCCAACACGGGGCCCGCACTAAGTATTGTCTGTTCAACACCGCTACCGTGCGAACCTTTCTGACTAAGTGCGGTCAAATGATGCAGTAGAAAATTTGTTGATTCCGTTTTACCCGATCCACTCTCGCCGCTAATAACTATACACTGATTTCGTTTCTCTTTAAGCATACAGTGATAAGCAGCATCAGCTATGGCAAATATATGCGGAGGTATATCTGGCCCCAATCTTCTATTTTGATAAAGTTTCACATATTTCGGATTGTAGATAGGATAAAATTTAAATGGATTCAATGCAATCAAAATGCTTCCAACGTATGTATATATATTTCCAGCCAGAAACCTAGCTCGTAGGTTGTCCAGCAGCGTTTGTTCGTTAAGATCTGGAAGTTGACACAGATCTGGATATTCTTTGTCTCGGGGTTGATACAGGAATCTATTGAAATAGTCCTTTAGGAGTTGCGGATCCATTGGAAACCTACTATCCGACCATAAATCTGGTTGCTTCTTTCGCAAGTAAAACCTAAATCAAAAAAACATTATCGAGGTGTATTAAAGTATCAATTCATTGGTGATCTTTTATTTACCTATAGTATTCTTGTTGCGCTGCATTTTTTGGCCATAATAACATGAGCGCCACAGGGCACTCGCTCGGCCCGAGTCTTCTTTCCTTACATTCTTGCCCAACAGAGTTCCCTACCACTTCCGCTAATTCGTATCCATTGGAGATATTGGCGTCGACTAAACCGAGTCTTTCAATGATACACTCTACTATCTCAGCTGACGAAGTTTGTTTTGTAGCTTTGATCGAGAGCGCTTCATAGTCCGGGCTCCATTCACCCACAAATACTTGCACCACCCCTGAGCAACAGCTGTCCATCTTTTTAACCCTATAACATTTAAAGAAACAAATAAATGTAAGTTTTAAAGAATTTTACGAGATAATTCAGATTTATTTAGAGAAATTATTTCACCTTGTTTTCGATAGGGTTAACAAAATTGTCCTCTGTCATCCATACAGAATTTCAAATGTATCGTTTCTTCTTTTCTCTGTTTCTCAATTATATACACCCACTGATGCGGACGTTTAAAATAACTTTTACACATTTTGTTTAAAAATGTTCACTGTTACAGTCTTACAGATATTACTGGACTTATTTACAGATATCGTTTACATTAACTTATTATTATTCTGAATTTTGTCAAATGCACTCAAAATTATTCGATACTCATAAACTAAAAGATCATACTTATATACATATATACTGTTTATATATATATCATGTCAAGTCTTACACAAGCAACAGTTCAGCAAAATAAAAATTTGTGAATATTAATTTTTTTCCATTGTAATATGTAGTTTACAGAAATAGTAAAATATATCCAAATCTGTCTTAAAGCTTCTTCTTAACTTCATCGTTTAATTAGGACAAAATACCACAGAGTATTATAATCGTTAGATCATATTCATTTTCTTTCATTTTTTTAGTATAATAAAATAGAGAGTAAGTAAAATTCTTTTGCTCTGTTTTAAATTTCTATGTTCAGTCAATTTTCTATAGATCCTTATCAATATTGTTCCTAAGCCCTTGGAGTATTTTCGAATTTATAGAACGATGCGCTTTAATTCGAGTATCGCATTATCAACACTGAATGTCCAGCAAAACTTTCCTGACAGCCATTATATTTTGTCATGGCATTCACTGTACAGATGAAAAGAATGTAGGTGTGCTATTGTTGGCAGGCAGTAACTCGGTTTCTCTCTGCTAAGACAATAATCAAAGGTTTTCAATGCTTTGTAAACATTCTGGTGTCTCTCGAGTATTGTAGTACATTTATTGCAAAAGATTACAGTTGCGTTTGCATTTGTACGTATTATAAAACTTTTGTGCGTTAAGGAAGTATCTTATCTGGAAAAAAAAGGAAATATATTGTCGCATTCAATAATTAATGTCGCAGAGATCAATTCTCCATTGCATGGAATCATTTACCAGAGGCTAAAATTTAATTCTTTCTTTCTCATATTAATTTCAACTGATTACGATTTATTTCAAGCTAAATGAGTAATCGTACAAACACATTATCTGTCATACCGATATAACACGATAACTATAAACACCAGTTACTAACTCTAACCTTAACGTGAAAAAATAAAAAAAGAAAATTCAAGAATTGCACGTGTCTTTGTTCGTTTAAAAATTCTTTCTTTCTCTTCCCGAGGTTTTTTTCTCGAGCGATACATATGCGATGGGCGAATTTAAAAATATCACTTCGATGTCCCCTTTGCCTCGACCGGTAATTTTTCAATTTAACGAATATCGAACTTACCGCGTCGCGTCTTAATCGCAAGAAGTAACTCGGAATAATAATACAACGACTAAACTGTGAACGGTAATCGTGAGACATTGATCATTCGCTGGATACACAAAGAATTAAGAAAAACGACATACGTTCCCGAGATACCGATTTGCCTCGGACCTGACGGCTGACATTCGCAGGAAAACCGTGTTCTGACGCCGATTGGCGGGTCATGGACCATACCACCAATCAGCGGCCGATCTGCGAGCGTGAACGTCAACAGAGTAAACCGGGCTTAAAGCGATCAGGAATTTCTCGTCCAGGCATGACACTTTACTGGTCGTTACGTATCATCGTCGAAGAATGTAATGAAAACATGTAGGACTATTCGCGGAATACGGTCGCACAATTACCTCCTTCGCTGATAACAAGATGCTCGATGTGACACATTCTCATAGATCACCGAAGCTCTCGCATACTTGAACATGCTTCCGCGGGCTTGAAAATTTTCACTGTAAATGCACTGCCGTCTGTTCGCGATTCCTCGGTTCTCCTTTCCCTGGATCGTTCGTTCGAAAAGTATTTCGATCGTTTTCAAACACCGTTGCTGTAGCGTGCTATCAAAAACAACGATACGTACAACTGTGGCTCTCGCGCACTCGACACACACTGTCCCTCTGTTTTCTCGCACCTAGAGAACACACGTACAATACGGGCGGATTGACACTTCAGTAAACAAGAGACACTGTCACCGATGCTTCTGCGCCAGCTTGTCGTCGCTGGTCCACCCTGATATTACACCAATATTCACGATTAATCGTGTTCCCGATTCGATAATACCGATGACACGGATGATGGGCCCTTGCCCAGTTTATCGTCCTTCGTTTCCTCTCGGGATCTTGCGTCCCGATACGTCCACCATTTCGATTTTTCCAATCACGTGGTACGAATGGTCTTCTCCTATTGGCCCGTGTCCTGTGGCCACGTGACTACACTCTATATTCTATACCACTGACTTCCATTCAAAGGAAAGTTCCAATCGGAGCCATCTGTTGATCGTTTCTCGTAACATCTTGTACACAAAGATAGGTCACCGAATCGATTTTTCAACTGGATCGTCTAATATTTCTTTTTAAGAATAAGTTTAACGGTGCTTAAAACTGTTAATGCTTTAAAATCCGGCTTCCTCGGATATAAACCTTTCACATTGTAACTTCGTGCAGTTCGTCAGCTGACCGTTCTATTTCGGTAAGGTCCGCTATCGTACTGGAGCATTTTCTACAGAGTCGGCAATTCAGAACCGTAGACGGAAAAATGCGTTACATCACAGACGAGACACTATTAAAGACTGCCAGCCTTACGAGAGATTGTGTCACTCAAATAATTCGGTGTTTTCTTACGCTCTCTAGGATATATTGTGGCTGGAGTAAGAAACAGAAGGCCACTGAGGAGATTCTCGTCGGTAAGAAGGCGAAAGAAGGCATGAAATGTTACATTCTCCGGCGAACGTATGCGAGCTACACAGATATTTCTGACGATGCCTTGGTGTTGGTTTCTAAGATTTAAAATATTCGAAGCAAAACTAATATCAAGGACAAAAAATTCCTAGAAATTTTGTACGTAAAATTTAAAAAAGTGAAGAAGTCCTACTTAAAATTTTATGAGATGCCACAATTTGTAATTTAAAAATAGTTCACAAACGAGCATTACTATATATATCATTACACTTTTTTTATACATACATGTATCTTCTAAGAATCGATCTGTGGGAACAGAAATACTATTCCGAATATAATAAAGAGCTTAAGAAAGAATCACATGGATGAATTAATATAATATAATATCATTGAACATAAGAGCAGAGAGATGGGAAAATTTGTATTGAAATAGACATTTCAAACTACAATTAGAAGATAAAAAATTATTTGTAAAAATTTAAATTTTTGGCAGGTAACGATTAAGGCTGGCAGCCTTCAACAATATGTCGTCGGTGGTTGTGTCCCCTCTCTCTTTCTCTTCCAGGTATTGTACGAATGAAATTTATTATGACATAATAAAAACGATTCCCAGAACATCGCACGCGTTCTTGTATTTTTGAATCGCGATGGTAGCGTTGTCCATATAGACTACACGAATCCCGAACCTTCCGAGCCTTTTATAAAAATATTTTCATGAATAATTTTTATGAAGCAATTTTTATTCAGGGTGTATACCGAGAAAATAAAGTGTTATAAGCTGATTTCTCAGAATCTGATAAAGACATCGACTCTCCTCTCTCTTCACTAATTCCTCGGTTTATAGCTGTTGCGTAGTGTGTACTATTTTTTTGTGACAGCGTCGACTGTGCTGAACGTAGAAAAGGACAGAGCTTGTAAACACGGAACGCGCGACCGAAAACTTGCTGCGTTCGTCAATAAAACCATAAATTGAATATCGTGATTGTACTGTACCTTCCATTAAACTAAATAGCATTTAGGTACTTGGACCTTTCTTTTTTATTGCACATAGCTATAAAGTTTATTGAAGTCGCCGATTTTCGGTGACAGTCGTCAACCGTCGGTGACCAACTTCAGTGACACTTGATCGCAAGGACCGTAAGAACCGCGGTTCATTAGAATCACGATAGTCAAAGTGAACGCACGTAATTACGTTTCCTCCGAGCAACCCTCCTGACCTTGTCATCTGCATCTTTCGTGACCGAAACGCAAAAAATATACGACGCAACACAGGGACCGTTAAACGGTGAGTATCGTTTCCGTGTTGCATCATTCGAGAAATCAAGATTATTTACCGTAATTTTTTAAAACTAATTCTGTGTTCAAGCGAGTTATTTATTTTTTATTGATTTAAATTTATTCTCGTATCACGTTGCCCTCTCGCGATAATTTACTCTCGTGTCGTAACAATCATTTGTATTCCAATTCGTGTCATTCGTTAAAAATGAAATTTATTTACTTTGCGTCCAAATTAATTTTGATTTTCTATTAAAATTGAATTATTTATTTATTATTAATTCTGATTTAGTTTCTGACTGTTTGTGAATTGATATTAATCACTTTGTTCTTTCTGTTACAGATTCCGAGGGAAAAGTATCCATGGATCGAAAGATCATGTAGGTAAGCAAGATCGATATTACTCGATGCCTTCGATAATCGAAAACGTGGATATCGTCATGGCGTACTTTTTCCAAGCAGGAAAGAACGCGAGCGTGAGTACAAATTATATTTCCAATTATACTGTGTTATTGAATATCTTTTTTCAAACTATTTATGAATACTAATAAATATTCACCTAGAATTATATATTTTCTATTAATTTTGTGAATTTACTCCGCTGTCGTGACGAAATACGTAATT
>CM052312.1:2513284-2781392 GCA_028455605.1 Lasioglossum malachurum
ATTTGGAAGAACTACTAGTGTCTTATGAATAGAGGATAATATCGAGCTAATAGCTGCATATTTAATAAATATGTTGATTTTCAATAAATTCTATTCCTGTACCTATTGTCTTCCATAACATTTTGCAATTTCACCTTCCTTCAGAACAAAATGTATGTATTATTCAAGCTGGTTCACCCCGGGCGTGAACACTGTCATATATTCTCTGGTTCTATTTAGGTAAAGAGTGCGGAACCTCCGACACCAGATAGTATCTGTTCGGTGATAGTATTATACGGCAATTACAGAATGGGTAATGTCAGCATTCTACTATATCATTCGTCTTCTACTTGACGAGTATCTCGTCGGTGGTGGAACTTTTAGCGGTGTGGTATATCAGATCACTGTAAGTTCCACGTTATCCCCGCGCCCAGTCGCGCCCGGTTACTGGTCTCGCTGAATAGCACAGGGGCTGGCAGTCTTTAATAGTATCTTGTCGGTGCTGTAAGTTCCACGTTATCCCCGCACCCATCTGTGCCCACTTTCCTATGTCGCTGAATAGCACAGGGGCTGGCGGTCTAGCATCTCTTCAGTGGCCGAACGTATTCAAGTTAAGTAGATCAATAAAGATAGGATTATTTGAATATATCACACTGGCTTGTGTGTGTTAATGGTAACATGACATTAATACATACGAAACCTCCATGTTTTAATTTTGCTTGTAACAACGTTCGTTTAGAACGACGTCGATTCTATGTTTCTTGAACGTCGTTATAAACAGGTCACTGTGTGTATCATTGTTTTACTGTCAGTCTATAATTTATACCTAGATATAAAATGCAATGCAGGCGTGTAATTTTAAAATTTACCGCGGCACGACATAGATGACAGCACCAGTTTCGTCTACCAAGATGGTTGAAGGACGTAATAGAGGTCGACTCCCCTTCCGTCTAATTGCTTCACGTGTAACTAACTAATTTTAAAAACTCTGTAAAGAATTGTATTAGGTGTACAAATTAATTCGTGGCTTCGTCTTCATATATTTGGTGTTCATTCACAAACAACCATAACATACTCAATTCTCGAAAATAATCCCCATCATTTTCCATACAGTTGCACCCTTTCAGGTGATGGATGATCTGATTAAAAGATTTTGATATGAAACAAAATGACAAATAATAATTTTGGAGGCCACGAATTAATTTGTATACCTAATATTATACTTTAATGAAGTACTATACATTTTTTCCACGGGCGTATGAGAATAAACTGGAAACAACAACGAAACGACAAATGAAAAATTTGTTGGATGTAAAACGCGAATGTAAGAGAAACATTTTTAGCTGTAGTTAAGGAGAATTGCAGAGACTTCAGACTCGTCGTGGAAGATACTCGTTAAGGGAAGTGTCTTTTTTTAACACGGTGCAAGTGCTATGCAACAATACAGAATATTGCATACCTAGAGTAATAGGAGCGAGATGGACGGATTCATATCTCGGATCTACTCCTTTGAAAGAAAACTGTAATCAGTTGAGAGGCGATATAGAAAAACTTTTTTATATTCCTTTTATATCGTTTCTTATATATTCCCACGCTTATTTTACATAATATTGTACCATCGCATCGTCGGCTATCGATTTCTACGTGTTTACGAGGTCATCGATAGTACGTTCCTATGTCCTGCAGGATTTCGATATCGATTTGCACTATCCTAGCATCTTTGTTTCGGATTCTACACAGCCGTTCGTGTCCTTCGTATCAACACCTACGAATTTAGGGTACCCGTCATTCCATACTATGCAGCAGAGATCCTTTGCATTGTGTTCTATGATCTCTCGTAGCCCCGACTGAGATTCTCGCCTACAGGATGTGTCCAATATTGCATTCTCTAGTTGTCATATCACGCAGGATGATTCAAAGTTGCGAAAGCAAGTAATAACTGTAAATTCTCGTTTTAATCATCTTAACGAGTCACAAATAATATAATCGTCCGATATTTTCAATTTTTTTCAATGTCATTGTGTCTAGTAATCATTGATTCGAATCGCAAGATTAATGATCCTCGACGACAGTCAATGTCTTCCGTTGACTGCTAAATACTGTGTCTACAGGTTTATCGCTTTTCGTACCTTACCGTGCCGAGTGCAGCTGTTGCCATTATTGTTGCATCCCATCTGCACTTAATCCCTAGTATTTGCTACATACATAGGTTCGCATGGTCTTAATGCTAGTTGTATCGTGGAGCCCAGCTTTGTTGTCATTAGTATTCGATTTCCTGATTGGAAACCAATCCCGGAGCTTGTGTGCTTGTCGAAATCAATGTATATAATCGGAAACGTTGTTAGGGCGGTAATGTTGGCCACGTTTACCTTTTCCAATTATTGCAAATGCCTTGAAGCGAGGATGCGCTCTCGATTATAAACAAATGTTCTTCGTTATTATCGTTCCCGGACGGTTCAATCATCTTTTAAAATAGTTTTGCTTGAAATAGTAGTCCAGAGAAATACTTCCGAATCGCGCATGTTATCCCCAAAAGCAATGTTGTGTACTACCGGCGGCAATCAAATTACGAAATAAAGCAACAGCGAACAGGGATACCGCATTCAAGGAAAAGGCAACGTATCACAATGGAACCCAGGGAAATCAGTGGGAGAAACTTCGTTGGCGAAGTTTCGTCAAGTTGGACGAAGAAAATGAACGAACCGCGGTTTCTATCGCAAGTTTCAGTCTTGCGGAAGACCACTTGGAACCTGCTTCGAATATTAATCAGTTTCTTTGTGCAACTTCCCACCCATAATTCATTATAATGTCGCACGTCAACTCCATTATGAATTTTCTTCGTATCTATACATCGCCGTTTATATCGCATCCGAATAAGTCTATTTTTCATAAAAAATTAACAGGTTTTTATCATCCTACAACTCGCTGTATCTTCCTATTTTTAGTTTCACTCTATTTCGTTTATCTATTAATTCTCATCGTCGGATGCAGCCTGCTTGAAGCGTGAGAACCTCTACACAACAATTTGAAACTTATTTTCGAAACCCATTTAGGCTCCGCTTTAAATTGATCTATTACAAAGTTACAAGAAGTAAACCTTTAAATTTTCTCCCACCTGTTGCCCAATAGCCTCTATACAATGCGTATAACATTTTCGAAAATGAAGTTCGTCTGAAAAATGTCTCTCTTCTTGCAACTTAGGTCTTTTTGACAATAAGCGGCAGTCGGCTCGCAAGCGAGACTCTTGTGTATTACGTCACTCTTGCACTTAGAACGGCGGACGTGGGCGAATGATCAGATGTCGAGCAGGAGTTGAGAGAGAATCCGGGTAAAATGGTTTTCGCGTGATGCCTGAGACGAGTAAGACGACCGCCAACACGACGCATTGAAAGCAAGCCACAAAAGTTTCGCTTTTCTTCGACCGTGTACCGACTACTTTTCAGAAATATTTTCCTCGGTCCGGGGCACGGGGACCGATGCGCCCTTCCGTATGTTACGCCATGTATTTATTATTTATATACAGGGCTCGCTGGGATGGGCAGCTCAGCTATACCTAGCGAACATATTTTCGCGAGATTTTTCTCGCGTCTCCACGGTGCACCAGAATCATAAAATTGACAAAATTTGACCTGCATAAATTATGCAGTATCTATTACAAGAGTCTCCCACTCCACGCTTCTACCCCGCATGTGCACATTGCCACCCCTAGTTGGGAGTTAGTTGGAATATGGTTACATAGTGTTGCCTACAAATCCCTACTATAGAGCCTACGACGAAAAATTATGTCAATTTGCCAACGAATATCCAACGTTCGGCTTACAATTGTTGTAGTCGGTTAACTAACTTGAATTTTACGACGATAATACTACATTGGCCCAACGAAAATCTGTGCTAACATTTAAATATATCGTTATTTTCAATTATATAATTTGCGCGATGGTTGATCCACCAAAGTTTTGTTGTAAGCAGCCTTGGTATTTTTTCATTTATTTTATTCTTCCAATTTCCAAGGGGGAAAGGCGAGTAGTAGCCCAAATCAGGGCATATACTTACTGCTAGGGATGGGATCAAGTACCTCGCAAACAGGTTCGAACTTTGATTGATTGAATTCGAACTCTCTATAAGTACTTCGAAAAACAGAAATAGTACTCCTAAGTATACTCGAACCTATACCGGACAGTTTCGAACCTTGGTCGAGCAGATTCGAAACTTTTATGAATATCGTACCGGAAAATCACAATATTTAGAACGCAAAGAAGACCCGTTATTATTTTGTCGTGAAAATTCAATGGAATGCCAATCTGGAATCTATGTATAATGTTTTCAAAAGCAAGAAATATCATGGATAAAAAAAAATAGGATAAAACCAAGTATTGTAAATGAAATATTATTCTTAAATAGTTACGAATTTAATAAA
Source organism: Lasioglossum malachurum (assembly GCA_028455605.1). Taxonomy (NCBI): domain Eukaryota; kingdom Metazoa; phylum Arthropoda; class Insecta; order Hymenoptera; family Halictidae; genus Lasioglossum; species Lasioglossum malachurum. Next base: position 2,517,681 of record CM052312.1, read on the forward strand.
GAAAGTACTTAAAACCTACTATGCAGTTCTGATTTCCAAGATTCGAGTACTACTTAGAAAGATTCGATTACTTTCAACATCGAAGTATACTTATAAGTATCTTTTCGAAACTTGTAAGTACTCATTCCAAGGTTCGATATCAGATTGTATCAAATTAATACTTTTCTCAAGTATAATCATTGAAGCATTATTGCTGTTAAGTAGTAATCGAAACCCATGAAATGAAACTTAGTTATTGAAATTGACTCGGATTCGTGAGTACATATTGAACTCGATCCCATCACTACTTACTACGCAAGCGCTCCGGGTTCAAGTCCGACCGTGGGTACTTAAGTTCTTTTCTTTTTTTTGCAATTTTTACCGGTGTATATGTATATTATTTGTGATATACCATAAAAATAACTACAAAAGAGAAAATTAGAATAATGTGTTAGTGGGCCCTGTTGGCCGTTCGTCTTATAATAACGTTAGCCCTACGTTGGGTATGATCGTTGGCCCAACTGAATAAAAGGCGACATTTCTAACGGTTGCCCAACCAATACCCCAACGAATGCCCAACAAAATGCCAACCATAAATGCTGCTAGAGACGTGACAGATCCGGCGCAGGCAGAGAGGGGGTAACTGTATTCCCCTGAATTCGAGTGGACTCCCCTGATCTGGCGACACTGATTTCGTGCAAGCTTACAAGCACTGTGCGCCGACTGTATCGATGGAACCCGTGCACGGCGTATCTCTTATTGATAACACGATAGCATAGCAGTCTATTTATAACAGCTGCCATTACGTTACCCCACATTACGCCGGCGTAGTTCCTTTTTAGAGAATACAGACTCGCCGTCGACGAGTTATGCAAGAGGGCTCGGCGTGCATCAAATATTCTACGTCCCCGCGTAAATATCTATTTTCTATTCATAACCTGTTGCCATACCGTGACAATACACGAGAGAGGGAGAGAGAGATTCTTTCCCTCGCGTGTACATGCCGTTAAACATAGGGACACAATATGTCTAGATACTATTCGCAGGAGCCTGTGCAACGTGCACCCTGGCTGATACAGTGGTTCTAGCCGTTCTAGGTCAGACATGTCAGCGACTACATAGGAGCAACCAGCCATTGTGCCGAGGATAAGAGTTGGTAGGATTAGCACGGAACAAGGGAAACGATTCCACTGGTAGCACAAGTCAGCAGTTGATGCGTGTACCTGGCCGAGGAGTAATGAACCCGTTAGCAATACCTAGAGACGTAGACGAGGGGTTTGTTTGCGGAGACCCAGCCAATTCGGGCTCCGACGAAAGAAGACGGAACTTGAGCCGCACTGTCTGCCAGGGGCGGAACAGCAAAGAATTTTTATGGGACATTGCGCCACGGTAACGCTGAGAATATCATTAGTCCGGCCGGATGATAGATCGTTCCAGTCCGGATACGGTTCCGCAGGAACTGAAAATTCCAGACGTTGCGTGTCCCCCGGCTTGTCCAATTTTATATTACGGTCGCTCCTCACGCGAGCGGGAACGCTTTACGTGCAGTTATCCGAATGAACCAATTTCCTCCCTTAACTGCGCGCGTTCGAACTATTCTCGGGCCGATACCGCTCGACGAACTCTGCTATATCGGCGATTACGCGCGCTAACTAGCGTTTACACAGGCCCGTCCAAACAAATCCAGAACTTTTTCCCGGACCGCCCCACGGTGCGTCGGAATGTCCATTATTGTGCAGAAAATTCCATATTTTAAAAAATTCAATGAGTTGTTAGTATTTTACTATACCACAATCTGTGCATTTTAGACTTTACGTTCTCGACTTTTGTTCACTGCTCGTCGCTCAGTGCGCTGGAGAGAAATCTTTTCGATTTTCCGGCTCGTGTATCAAAGGACTCGCGTTTCAGACGATTCGCGAAGGAGCTACTCGTCCCCGGGGGTTCGATGCGTCTTAAATCGATTTCACAACGCCGAGAAATTAATTGAAACGCGGGAGGAATCCGCTCGAACACCTTTTCCCGAGCCCGCGCGCAGAGATGGAAGCTGCGAAATGGCTGGAACGGCGTACGGTGCTTGAAAAATTCGCGAACTCTGCCAAAATTTGTTCTTTGAATATGTGCATAGGAAAAATAGGAAAAAAAAATATATTGCAATTGAGCCGCCTAGAGCCAAAGGGATGCCAGCGACGTTTTTCTGATATCGAGGAAACGCAGTTTGAATTTCAAATATGTCTGAAAATTTCAATCGGAGTCTCCACGATGATCTATGTGCAATAGTTGACGCGCAGTGAGACGCGTGATCAATTGCAGCAAATCTGTGGATTTTTATGCGAAATGATGAACGCATCCCGAGGATTCTGGAACGACCGGTCGCCGGTAACGAACCTATTAAAGCTACAGATTCCGAGCTCGACGGCGCGGTGTGTCACGGTTAATCAATTTCCGGCGCACGGTTCCCCACGTGGCGATTCCCGTGCGCGAGATGCGTTTGAACGCAATCTGGCACGATGCCTATCGCGATAATTAACAACGTGAACACGCTGCTGCGTATTGCTCTACGCGAACCAACACGCCGCCCTGAAAAAGAAAACGATCCACCGACTGGAAGATTCGTTTTATTCGTTAATCATTAATCAGTTTAGTTTTTGGCCAACTCTGGTTCCGGCCAATTGCATCGGACGAGTAGCCGACTTTCGATCGATCGCGATCGGGTACCGGTGCAAGTAGGGACGCAGGTACGGGCGGGGTGGTCTGAAAAGAGAGCCGGCCGGGTTCGGTGCATCAATCGAGCGTGTAATCGTCGATGGTAACGTCGAATTAGAAATGAGGAAACAATCGGAGCGAAATGCACGGCAGTTCCGCGGGGACGGTCGCAAGGGGTGGCTGATTTCGCGTCCGTTCGCCGAAACGATCGGTTGCCGCCGGTAGGGGTCGCTATAGTCTCGGCCTCGTTGGCCACGGCGCCGACTCTATGCAACCCGCTTGACGTAGCAAGATGGCGGCGGCGAGTCGGAGGCGTCTCCGTCCGCACAGTGCTCGACGTCGAGCAGTCCGCGTACGCTCGCAACAACGTTTCACCGCATTAATGTGGTAGTGCATCCGGAGCACCGCACACGTCCGCGGCCACGGTGCAGTCTCGTCTTTTCGTACACCGTAGTATAATCAACAATCATCAGGGGGAAACAACGTGCACGGGACGTCGGGGATCAAGTGCGAGCACAACGACGGAGCGCATCGTTAGACCAGTGTGAAACTCGATCGTTTCGTTCGCGACGATACACATCCCGTTCATTTTTTTCTGTCGTGGTGCGTGTTCCTCGTCTCCCCCCGCATCCTAGTCGTACCCTCGTCGTTCCTCCCTCCGTTTCCCTCCGTTTCTATATCTCTCTCTCTCTCCCTCTCTTGTTTTACACCATCTCCGCTTCATATCCGAACCGACCGAATCCTCGACCAGTCCCCCAACCCCCGCTGCACAAAATATATCCGCGTGTTTCTTTTATTTTTTTCGGTTTATCCTTATCTATCTTGCTTGTTCGAGACTAACTCTATCTTTTTCTCTTTGTGTTCTCTTTCTTTTTTTCTTTCTCTCCCTCTCTCTCTCTCTCTCTCTCTCTCTCTATCTCTATCTGTCTATCTCTTTTCTCTCTCTCTTCCCTCCACCTTCGTCGGCCTCCCTTGCGCGTGTATGGTTTAACCCCCGGCGCCTCGAGATCGCGGTGAAATGCCCGTAACCGGTCGTGGCTCGCGACGACGACGAAGACGAGGCGGCTGTCGTTGGTGTACGGTTCCTTGACGAGCACGGGATACGTGCGAACCGGCGCATGCACTGCAGCCCCTGCTACTATGATAATAACGAGAAAGGTGGCACGGTGGGCGCTCCTCCTGAAGCGAGAGGCGCTCGGCCGAACCTACGGTGCAGAAAAGCGGTCCGAAGAAGCGATACACCGCGGTGCCACGGCGATGCTGCCTCGTTCCGGCCGGGTAGATGACAACATCGAAACCGACACCGACACCGACACCGACACCGACACCGTGGCCACCGACCTGAGGAGGACCAGCAGCTGCGTCGTGTTGGCGCTGCCGCCGTTGCCGTTTCCATACCACTGCTACTACTACTACTACCACCGTTACTATCACCCTCGTGCCGAGTTCGCCGCCTCCCTGTTAAAGTCAGACCGCCTCACGCTCGCCGACGACCACGAGGACGACTACTCGCCGCTGGGAATCCCGAGGATCGCGCACGGATCGACGACGAAGATAGCGTCCAACTGTCGAGCAACGTCGTCGCCAGCAACAGCGCTAGCATCAGCCCCGTCATCGTCGTGCAAGCCGAACGCCGAGGAGCAACAGGACGTGGCACACGGGGAACAGGAAACGAAGAGCGCGGCGAGAGAAATAGAAGTGGTGGTAGCGGACGCCGAGAGCGTGGACAGTAACCGCCTTAGCCGGCAGAACGTGCTGGGTGCACGGTTTTGCGCGTGACCAACAGCCCCTCGCTGTTACGCCGAGTCGATAATAATCGCGGTGTGCGATTCCGCGACGGTGTGCCGTTCACATGTAAACGGTTACGATTCTAACGGTGCCCCTCGTGTATAACCCAGTGAACAACGGATATATAGCGCGTTTATCGGCGTGTACCGATCAAACCACCGGCGAGCTTTCACCGGAGATACACTTTTTTCTCATTCTTTCTCTCTCAACCCATCCTCGCACTCTATCTCTCTTTCTTTCTCTCTCGCTCTGTCTCTTGCTCTATCTTTCACCGTTCCCTTCCCCCGACTCCCTAGCCCTCTTCCACGCGCGCACACCGGTTCTCACGGTGTGTCGCGGAACCACCGAACGGAATACAAAAAGTACGCGCGTGATCATTGTGCACTCGTGGAGGAGCATCAGTGTCCGAGTAGAGAGGCGCGAGTGATACAATTAGAGAGCCTTCGTGGGCCGATCGTTGTCGTCGTCGTCGTTCGTGCGTAGCTGGCCGGTTTGACTGTTTCGCGTACAGCACCCCGTGCGATAACAACGTGCGATAGCAACGCGAGCTGGACACACGTACGGCACGTACGGGGACGAGTGCGTCGAGGAGGAGAAACGGGTTGTTGTTCCGTGTTGATCGCGCGTTCACGACGACAGTCACGGAAGAGAGAGAGAGGGAGAGAGAAAGAGAGACAGAGCGTAAACAGCGGCAAGGAGTAACACTCGCCGCGAGAAAAGAACGCGTCGAGGATATAGACAGTCGAGATAGACGGATAGAGAGGGACGGAAATCACGGAAACAACACACAAGATAGACAAAGCAGGAGGAACAGAGGACAGACCAGCGGGAGAAGCGTGCGACACCGTTGCCACTCGTGTACTCCTGCCCTGAGATTTTCGATTCGTGTGGACGCGCCATACTCGCGACACACGTATACAATATTGTATCTTTCTCTCTATCTCTGTTTATCTGTCCCCCTCTCACGCTATCTGTCCCTCTGAAACCGCTATCACTGTATCTCTTCTGCTATCTTTCTCTTGCTCTGTAATATTTACGAATATATGAATGTATATACACGCATATATATAAATATCTATTTATTTATATATACGTATATATATATAGATATATGTATGTGTGTGTGTATACAAGAACGCATTATACGAATACATATATTCGGCTGGACACGTATCATATGCGATATATGTATTGGTACATATATTATGAACACGCACGTATAAACGCACGCGTGCAGCACACGTCAACCGCGTGCTAGACAGGCGCACAGTGCGAACAGAAAATATAACCGGTGCCGGGCGGAACGAAAACCTGTACGGCCGAGATATACGCGAGTGTGCTCCTTCGATCCGGCGTGTCTCGTTGTACATATAGCTGCATCACTCTCCAAAGGATCCGAACGCCGCGTCAAGTGCCGCTCGGCCAATTAAGCGAAACTCTCAACGTTAAGCCGATTTGCCCGAACATCTTCGAACATGTCGCTGCTCAGCGTCACGGGTGAGTCTTTCCGCTTCTTATTTCATCCCCGTCCGCCACCCTCCGAGACGCATGCGATCGCGAACGCCGCCGCGCGGTGATTTCGACGGTTCTTTTATAAGCAATATTCTAGAATACTGTCAAATACAGCTGTAGGAACAGAAGTATGGCCGCTGTGAAACGCGCCGAATATTTTACGACACCTTGCTCAGAGATTTCAAACGTTTTCCCGAATAAACTGTCTCGGGGTGGGCAAATAATCCACGCTGTACCCGTGGAAACACTTGGAGCCAGCAGGGGCTGAAAGAATTTCAAGAATTCGATAATAAAATGGGTCGTTAAATGCATCCGGGATCCGCGAGGATTCGTTAGAACTATTTAACGGGGACTCTCTTCCCCCGTGTAACGACAGTGGAAACAAGTGATTTTCACTTAAGTAGAGGGATTAGTTCGGATAAAAGGGTTGATTTCTCCCTTAAAATAAAATACGGCTGGATTCTTAGCTATGTCCGATGTTACCGCATGCTTCTCATCCTGATTTTAATTAGACCGTCGAATCGCAGCCTGCACAAACGGTAAATTTTCATCGTTGTTTAAGGGAACGAGTCGGCTCGTCGCTTTTTCGACATTTTTCTGGCCTTTTTACGGGTCGCACTTGCAGCGGTTCTTGACATGCATTTCGTCGTTCTGCTTTCTGTGGCATACAATTAGGACAAGCGATATATTGCTCCAGACTGGAAAAAATGTTTGAATATAACGCCTCCTGTAAAATGACATTTTCATAATTTTCTTGTTAAAAGGTAATTACGAGACTGCGGATCTGATGCCTTTGCGACAAAAATGAGTGCGTCAACTGCAGAAACAGTAAGAACTTTTAAAGATGTTGAAAATATTACTGTACTCTTCTCAACTCGTTCAAGTTATTCAGAAAAGAAATAAATATAGAAGAAATAAAAGTCCCCGCAGTACTGTAATTACTAGACACTCACGCAAGTAGAATCAACGAGCGATAGTCAGACGTGCCTGCAAAAGCCAAAAAAGTCTAGATCTACAAAATGATATTTTCATAATATTTTCTTATTAATTGCGCTCTACATCGATGCAAAGTTTACAGCTGCAGATTTTCCAATCTGCGTTACTCTTGTTTTACTAGCCAATCGTTTTTTCCCCTCGTTAAGAAGAAGCCGCGAATTAATTTCGCCGGGAAACTGAATTTCTCTTGGCGATCGAAGAATACAATCCAATATCGATGTGCTATTTCCCAGCAAATGGAATACCGTCTTTCTCCCCTCCGGCGAAATTATTTTTCATTTCCAACAATTGAATAAAGCGCGAAAAACGCCATTTTCGAACGTGATTATTGCGGAAACTTTGTAACCGCAAAACAATTTTTACTCTTGCTCTTTTTTCCTCGTGGAAATCGTGTCTGTGGAAGGACGCGAAACACGCAGATTATTTTTGAACTTTAAATTACGCGCGGTATTCCTCGCGCATGCAATTACTGCAATGGTCAAAGTTTGAAATTGCCCTTTGGACAATGGCGTTCGTGGAAGATCTGCAGGCTGTGCTCTTTAGTAAATAGCCATTTTTGGATGCGCTGTAATATAATATTTGAGATTACCGAATAAATTATTGAATAACTGAATAGCTATTTATTTTGTTAATATTTGTGAGACGCATTGACTTCGTGTTTGCGAGGGTAACAGGGATTTTCCCTCAATTCTGGCTTTTCTATTCGGCTCGCATGGTCCGGGCATTGAACGGTTTAACGGACTAGTATAAACCTAACAGAAGAGTTACTTTCAACAGATATTTCTGGGCTAGGCAGGTTCGGCCATTGACCACTATCGGGCCTCTAATGTATCTTTACAAATATAGTCAGCGAGTTTCCGCGTACATTGATCCTGTCTATAAGCAAACATGTCTGTGCACTCTTTCTGGAGGATATTCAAACGTCCGCGTACGATTGATTTTTCAGAATATTATTCTCCGACAAACTTACAAACCGCGGTTGCACTGGACAACTCGAGTTATTTTCAAAAGTTAGAATTACCTTTCAAATTGTCAATTAAGATTTAAAAAGTACTCCCTCTGTCCCATAATAATAGCTGTAGCAGTTGATGAATTTAATTTGTCTCATAATATTGTAATGCATAGTATGGCAAGAGAAAATAAGTATAGAACGCAACATTAATTATCAAAAAACTAGATTGCATTAAACAATACATTAAAAATATTACTACTAATTTTTATTTTGGGTGTTCAAATAGTTTCTCAGATTTTTCAATAATTTCAATAATTTCGTTACTGCATTTTAAACTTGTGAGCTTAAAATTATTGGAGCCATCGTTCTTTATTGCTATTCATTGTTATTCATTGTTATTCATTGTTATTCATTGTTATTCATTGTTATTTTCACCTGAAACAAAACAATTGATTTCGATCAGCGAATGAAATTCGAAAGATAGTTATAATTCGTAATAATTAGGTTCACGTAAAAGTCGAAAGATGTGTCAAAACGAATGACAGATGTCATGAAACGTTAATTTTGATTGAAAGCTTTCCAGTAATTCCCGTTTAAATATTCACTTATAAGCTACTATTTCCATGGGACAGACGGAGTAACTTTTAGAAAAGTTCCAGGAAACGTCATTCCTTCGAGGCCGATTTTATTTATGGTTCGACGCACTGTTTATCGAGCCCGTAAGCTCGCGTATTATTCAAATCGATTAATAACTATAATGAGGATACGGTATTCGTATCAGATGCGAGGCGGGTGCGCGAACAAACGGCCGGTAATTTAATTAGGACCGGGGATATCGAATCGAAAAAGGCGTCGGGCGTGTGTGTCAGTCACCCCCTATATAATATGTGGGTTAAACGAGCGGATCTCGCCCGCGGATCCCGGCGACGACATCGCAAATAAAAATAGTCGGCCAATATCGATCGACGGAATCAGAATTTCCTCGTTCGATCGATTCGACGTCGGACGCAAGCGTGACACGCGACGACGGGGACGGTTACGATACGCGACGAGGATCCAGGAGCGGGTCCGACGAAATTCTCGCGAACCCCCGTGAAGCTTTTCCCGAGAAAAATCAATGGTGCCGATGGCATACCTCGAAGGAGGTATCCGGGCAATCTTTTCCCGGGAACGGAACCGGCTAAACACACCGATGACGTATTAGCCGGTAAGTAACGAGAGACGATTCTCGATGGTTCTTTTATCTCTGTCCTATATCTGATCATAAATATCGTCAACCCCCGGCGTCTTCCCGTTCATTTAGTCACGTAGACGCACGTGCACAGGGTAGACCGGGTTCCGGGGTGTATTGGTTCGAGCGGCTGGGTGTGTGCGACGGTGTACGTGTAGGTTGCGACGTTCTTCGAGCGGTGTGCAGTCGGTGTACACTGATAACAAAGCGCACGAGTGTTCGTCCATGGTTACGGGACGGCCAACGGAGAGGGCGAAAGAGAGCGAAAGAGAGGCCACGAGCTGGAGAGAGCATAGTGCAACGGTTGACCCCGGTACACGGGGTCATTCCCTTCTTCAACCACCACCACCTTCTCCGCTACCACCACCACCACCGCCGCCGCCGATGTTCCTCCCTCTCTGCACGATGCCTGCCACCCGGTTCTACCGTTCAGCCAACGTCCCTGCTGCCACCCTCGCTCCGCCAACCCCTTCTCGTCCCTTGGCTTGCACTCCGGCAACGCTGCCATCACGACCACGCAACTCCACACTCTCTCTCCTCTCGCTCGCCCGGCCAGGCCGATCCAGGAACGAGGTGCCACGGGAACGTAAACTCCCGTGCATACGTTGCCTGACAGCGACGCGATCTCACGGACTCTAGGCTCCACCTAGATCTTCCTTCGCCTGTCAGACCAGAAGACAGGTAATAACTTACCAGATGTTTGATTTATGGTAATGTTGATACCGACGGGCTGCGGAGTGTATCGAATGATTGGAGCGCCGCTGCTCGAGGGCCGAGTTAATGATCCTGCCGGTCGATGAGACTCGGTGTGCCTGACCGACACGGTTGATGGCCCCGAGAGTTTTGCGTTCAGGGGCTTTTATACTCTTTCGGTCTCCATTCGGGCAAGATGGAATTCTCCCCGAATATCTCCTCGAGTGATCCCGTTCGTGATTACTCGACCACCGGGGATGGTAAGAAACGCAAGGAATGAAGGACTCGAACAATCGCGAGATCAATTAGAGAACGACAGCTTAGAAGATAAAGAAGTCACCGGCACAGTCTCAGGCCGCGCGTAATTTCTCCTTCTTTATCCAGCTGGGGCGACGACGAGGCGTGTCGTTGCTCTGTGAACTCTTTTTCCGTTCTGTTTCTCAATCCCGAGGTTCCACGACGGCCGGGCATTGTCACGTCCGCGACGAAAGCGTCGTCGGGGAATTCGCACTTTCGTGATCACGAATGAATTAACGCGCGGCACCGTAGCGTTCCGACTCCCACAAGAATCGCGCGTTCTCCCTTCCCGGCCGTCCCGTTTCGCTTCACTTTCATTTTTCTAATAACTCGCGAGGCACACGTAATCAGAAGTGTCGTGAAAGCATTCCTTTTTATTAGTCTCGTTCTCCTCGACGTATTTGGATTTCGAGGTGACCCGAATAACCTGCGTCACCCCGCCGGTGCCAGAATACACCGAGCTAAAGATACATCCGAGTGAACCGGAGAGAGGAGCGCGAGAACGAGACAGAGGGACGAGGATACTCCCGCGAAAGAATTTGACGTATCCGGTACGTTTATGACGTGTCGTCGTCAATCTCTTAAGAGATCGATCCTTTCCGATAATAAACAGCCGGCCCTCGAAACGCTTGCTCCTCGCGCGGCGCGGCACCACGCCGAAGAAACGTGGCACATCGACGTTTTTCGTCGCATCAGTCGACCTATTTCTCTCTATCGTCGATTCACCGGCGGCGGATGAATAAAGCTTGCGAGCCCCCGAAACTGCGCCCAGCCACGTCTCTCTCTCTCTCTGTCTCTCTCTCCGCTCTCTCTTTTTCTCTCGCAATAAATATCACCGGCAACATAAATTCTTGTTGCATTTAAATTTCATACGTGTAATCTCCGGCGCAGCAAATCCGCCAGGATTTTCCTATTAATCTTGCTCCCGAGTCCTCGATACTGTTCCCACCATCAATTCCAAGGGAATCAATAGGGGCGGGGGGAGCTGAAAAAGATTAGCAAGCGGTGGTCGCCGGGCACTCTCGAATCCAATTTTTCAGCTTCGACTTTTCGCCCGAGAAGATCCTCGATCGTGATTTCTCGCGAGCCGAATCCTTTCCAGGTGCGGGACTAAAGTGTTCGCACACGCCGTTTAAATAGGAATTTTTCCAAACAAGAAATTTATACAAATAAATGAACAAGTTGAAATCATTCATTAAATTAGATGGAACGGCATTTTCGACGGAATCAATCTCGAAACCTTGTCGAGTGGACGAGTAAGTGACTTGGCAAGCATGTCTGACTATCGCTCGCTGATTCCACTAGTGTCAGTGTTTATAAATATTGGCGATGGTGTAACATTACCCGTTTGCCAAACTGACACGAAATATAGACAGAGGACAATAATATCGATACGAATCACGCTATCCACAATCTCATACCACCAGCAACGCTCGCAGGAAGTGGAAACAGCGCGCAATGGTCAGACAGGTCGGTCGAACCGCCACAGTCAATAATTTTCTTGTATTTTGATGCAAACGTCATATTTCTGCATCGATTAGAAAAGACAAGAGCCGCGAATTTCGTTCTTTTTACCACGCTTTTATTAACTTGCCGTGTTGTTGTTGTATGCGTCAAATCTTGTAATCAAATTTTAAACCTCTTCAGTCCAATCTTGCTGAAATTTTGTATACACACTTGTTCCCGATGACAATAAAAGTAGAAAAAAATAGAATATATAAAAAAAACTTTTTAAAAACTACGCTTATATTAAAGTGCACTAAAAAGGAGAAAATAATTTTTTTCTTGTTCTCTCCATAAAATACTGAATCCAGTTAAATGATTAATTTTTCCCCAAAATTTTAAGAAATTAGTTCAAAATTTCTTCTGTTATAAAATTAGCGTCTGAATAGATTGTAAAATTTAATATAGAAATGAATCGAATGAACAGAAATGAAATTTGCGAATCTGTATCATAAAGTTTTACCTTTAAATTTTCAATTTCATTTTTTTTCCATTTGGTTTATCGACATACTCGAGCTCTTATCATCCCACCATTTCAAATGTCACCCACTCAATTATCTTATAAATGCATAAAATCCGAAGTCTGACAGTCACGAAGCATGGCGCATTTACTGTCAGTCGGTTTTATCGCGGGGATGCCAATACAATTGTAGAAAGAGAGAGAGAGAGAGAGTGAGAGAAGGGGGGAGATACAGAGTATATAGTTTCCTCGTTGAAAGGTTTCTCTCCAGATAAATGATTTCCACTTTCAAGGAATAATTCACGTGTGTATAGCTTCCTGTCGATGTATATACATAATCTCCGAAGTGGCAGCACGGAAACCGAAAGGTTAACGTGTGTCCCTGAATGATGAACATTGTCCGAAGCATAAGGGCATGTTCTTGGATAATTTATGAATGAATGGAAGAAGAGAGTCCGTTCCGTTTACCTCCGAATACGATGTATTTGTCTTTTCATTTCACGCTTGATTTTTCATGTCCCTGTCTATATTCTTTGTCGCCCTGTTCAAAAGGATCGCGAATCCCACGCTCGAGCGTAGGCACACGTATACTCGTGCACACAGTACACGCACGTACACACGTATGCACATATTTTTCCTTCTTCTTTCCCATTCACCGCGTATAACGTTTTCAATGACAATGTCTCTCCGGCAGAGACCTACTTTTTGCAACTCGCACTTAGAAAGGGAACAACGTTGCATTTGAACGCCTGCGTTTTTCACCATGTACCCGTGGAAATGTGTCATCGTTAATGGAAATGCATCGCCTACGATAACGAGGACAATCTATTTTACACTCGTAAAGGCCGACTAAACTTTATTTCGACCTGACCGGTGGCGCTCGTTGCCTCGGAAGAAGTATATTGCCTCGCTGTATACAGAGTGTCCAGAAAAATGACGTATTGAACTATTTTCTCGCGTTGGAGAGCGTGCGAAGAAATAACGGGAAGTTCCATTCAGAATGGCATCTTTAAGCTGTATCCTCTGCGAGGGAAACAATCGCGTTGGGTGGAGTGGCCTGTTTCGAAGAGCCCGAGAGAAAATTCCCCGGGAAATATCGTTGCCGAGAGAAGACAAGATCTAGGAAGCGTTATTTCCAACCTTCGTTCGGGAACGGTAACTACGGGACGTTCGATAACGTTTTCTATTCTCGTTTTAAACGGACTCGTTTATTCCGCCACTCTATTCCCGTACCTTTGGCGTCTAACACCGTGTCTGCGGGACCGGTGCACGAACAGCATTAAGCAAAGAAAAGTTCTCACCTGAGCGGCCGATGCTCGGGCGAGAAGAAACAGCGAGAAGAGGAACATTTCTCGGGGCGCACTCGCGAATTCCGCCAAGGGAAATTCACGGAATCGAAGCATTTATGGCCGTCGTATAACACGCGCCCGCCCTAGGAAAATGCAGTCTCGTATTACCGTTATGGCGCGTATTGTCTAGAACGCACGGAATTAAATTCTTCGGCAAATAGCAAGGCTATCGGATATCGAAGCCATTTCGCCTCGTCGCCCGACGAACAACCAGTTTATCGTGCATTTTAACAAGCAATCCTTCCCCCGAATCGCTCTCGAGTCTGAAGCTTCTTTCGCGAGCCGGCCGTTTGTAAATATCACGCGCCGTTGAAATGTTTTTCGGTCGCGACCAACGCCGACGTTGATAATTTCTTGGCGTGACGGTAAAATAAATTGAAAATATATTCGCAAATTTTAAACTGCTGCATCATTCTGTGCAAACCGATGCAAGCGACCCGCCGCGAATTCGCTTTTACCTTGACTCTCAGGGTCAATCTGTATCGCTGAATTTTCGCGGGAACAATATTTTCGAAAATCTCCTTTTATCCCCGCTCCTTGCTCCCGTTTAGGGCTTCGTCGTGCTCGCCGCTTTCGGCCGGGGGTTCACTTAGGTTGATTGGAAGGGCGGGCTTCGCGGCAGGCAAATAGAAGGCGATTTTGAGAGGCTGCCTACTAAAAATAACGATCGGGCACGTCCACCCCGCAACGGGGAGGGTCTACGGGTTTCGTAGTGGCTCGTTGCTCACCTTCGACGGGCTATCCGGTGGCTTGACATCATCAACGATACGCTGTGGACTCGGCCGGAATGAACGTTAGGAACGCTTTGATCTAAGTTGCCGGTGGCACTTTGTGTCGCTACATCCATGCCCCGGCGCCGATATATATGTATACTATATGTATTAGGACATCGTGAAAAGGTATATGGCGCACTAAATCGAGCGCCGCCGGTTAATGCTGCGCGGTCGTACGACAGGTGATTCGATGAAACTTGGAAATTCCTGGCCTTTCGGCGCCGCCGCGCCGCCGACACGCGAATTCCTTGTTCCGCTTTCGTTTTAAAATACAGGAACCACATTCGCCGAATGCTTGCCGCTTGTGTTGAATACTTCCCTAACTGTTCTTCGAAATAATCTGCCCTCGACTTTCGATCCGGGTGAACGTACCGACAAATGACCAGTTAACCCTTAACTGCTCCGCGTGCAGAGGGTTAGGATCATACACAGAAAATACACAGTCCAGAGATTTACCGGTCTGCTTCGTATAAAGAATACAAGCGTCGACAAGAACAAGGTGATCGGTCACAAGGAAGACGGCCAAACAGTGCAGCGCGGCCCATTACCATATTTTCAGGAAAGTAATATCCCGTGGAAAAGTAAATTCTACAGTAGTGCTCCACGACACGACGAGCACGACGATTCTCGAATTATGGATAGCATTTAATGGCAGGATGCCTAGGTTTTTTTCGAGCCGAGGACATTTTTCTTCGAAGCGCAGAAGTTGCACGCGAAACGGACTTTAATCTCCGTCATAAATATGCATTACCTGAAAACCATCCCGGGAAGCGGCAGTTAAAGCAGCGACGAATAGGAATGGTACGGATTGCAATTATATGTATAAACAGAGCGTACTCGAGCAAACGAACGATCACGGGAACGATCCGGAAGTATCGTAAATCTGGCGATTGTGCTCTCTGCTATTAGCGATGAGATCGAGTTCGACAAACGGAACGAATAATTAACACGGAACACCTGAGCCACCAGTGTTTTCATGTGCATACAATGAAAAAATCTTATAGGATGGAATTATTCCAGGTCAGAAGAAATGTTCAGTTTTCTTGTTAAAATAATTCCGAGTGCAAAGGGTTCGATTACAGTAAATCCTCTATAAACGCAAAAGGCAGTACACGATAAACGCAAAAAAATATCCCCTCCATTGTAGTAATTTGATCTCGGCTTGGGTAAAGCGGTGTGAATGGGACTAATGCGAGAGAGTTGCAGTCGCCGGCACAGTTCAAAGGCCCGTGCGTCCTCACAATGTAAAACCAATATATAAAATCTTTTTTATTATTACTTATTTTTTTATGAAACTTCCACCAGTATATTTGCGGAATTTTTCTGATTAAAATAAGACCAAACACGATATGATTTCAACTGTATTTAGTGGTTTAATTGACAATGAATGTTTCGGGAGCAAGGAAGGGGACAGCGTATGGGAAAGAGAGACGCAGAGAGTCTCTCTTTACACGCGCTGTCCTTCCCTACGTCCGGCTCGGCCCTTTGAAGCTCAAAAAAATAGTTCCCGTCTACGAAAAAAAATATATAAAAAAATCTTTTTAGGCACCACGCATGTATTAAAATGCACTAAAAAGGAGAAAATAATTTTTTTAGACATTAGTGACTACATATAAATAAAAGCATGGAGCGCCCACGAAGATTACGTCAATATAGTTTAGCGCTCCACGCTTTTATTTATAGTCACTAATGTCTATATGTATAAAAAAATTATTTTCTTCTTTTTAGTGCATTTTAATATAAGCGTGGTTTTTAAAAAGTTTTTTTATATATTTTTTTATTTTCTACTTTTTAGTCTTCTGTAAATGGAATCCAAGATATAATAATACTGGTACGAAATAGTAAGATATAGCAACGCAAGATATGGAAATACGCGGGATGCAATAGGGGATGACTTCGAGAGACGACGTATCTTGATGGAATGCGAAACAGTGTTGTTATATTGGGCGGATTGGACGTGCATGCACAACCAAATGCAGGAACGTACATATGTGCATCCTTCAATCCTAAGCTTGCGGGGCAAGTAGGGAAACCGGACGACACACAGTGGTAAATGTTTCGATTTTAGGTGGACATTATTTTTGAATAATTTATATGACAGTGACCGAGGTACCACAACTTTGTACTTCACTGACGCTAGAATCGTCGCGCATGCGCGTGCAACCCACTCAACACAACAACACTGGTCCGAAATGGAATTGAATGAACGGAACACCACACCACACTGAGCTTCATCAGTGCGAAGTGGGTCAGTGGAGTGGGGATGAGTCGGAGTGGGAACGCGTAGTGGAGTAGGGAGCGCTGGCGCGCAGAGTGGGGATCACTGAACGCGATCACGTACTACCGAGCGCTGCGCGACGAGGTGTGACGGTTAATATTACAATTTCTTTTTCTCCTACACGCAGTTTTTTAAAATTTGCTTTTTAATAATGCATTGTCATCCAGTTCTGAGCTACGTTTAAAGTTTCGAGTCTCTAGCTCATTGGGAGGTGGTTTAAAATTCGATTACGAGATTATAAGCGTGGTAAAATGCAAACGAACCTCCCCGAAGCTTTTACGTATATAGAGGATTTAATGTAAACGGTATACCAATCGAAATTTAAACAAATCACAAAGTGAACAAGCGTGAAAGAAATTTTGCGTGGTGGGTTGGAACCTTTTGCGACAGGCTGCGTATCTGCTCGCTGGATCAGCAGCTATGTCGCAAGAACGTCGCCAGACATTTTGTCAGCAGGATCATAGGTCGTTAGTGGAATCGCTTTCTCCGAGTCGGTGACTCCGAGGCTGGCCTCCCGGTGGGGCTGTGCATGGTAATTTATTAATAATTATCTAGGTGCTCTTGGGTCGTGCACCTGTAAACGATACGGACACACCTCCATTTTCGAGCGTTCGGAGCCAGATAAGTAGGTATCGTGGGGTTTCTACGCGGCTGGGTAGGAATCCAATATGAGGATCCTGTGGGAGCTTGTAGCCGGAGGAAGGATCGTCCTTGGTTAAGGATGCGGGCATCGTCATTATAAATGGGGTGCTTTGAACTCGAGAAGAGGGTTGACGAAGGGACTGGGGATGCGGGGATGCGGGGATGCGGGGATGCGGGGATGCGGGGTAGGATGCAATAGCTCGACTGTCGCCAGACAGCACGCTACGGATACTATCCGGCTCCCTCTCTTTCTTGTTCTTTTTGACACTACCTCGGCAGCCTGCTTCTCCGCCTCCCCTTATACCTCGCCCATCCTGCTATTTATTTCCGATAAACGGCGAAAATCCGTGATGTGCTGGGATCGGGAACGTCGCATGGAAATTTCAGCCCACGAGTCGATATATCGGCTTTAGATAGCGTTACTACGCGGCCCCGTAAGTGGTTTTCGATCTTTCAATCCAACCACCTTCGCGACCATTTAGCGAGTTTCTAGGCCTATCAAACTGTTGTAAATGTTGAAAATGTCTCCAGAAAATTTCTAGCATTTCCATCATTTCGATTTATCATAAGCGAGGTGGCTCGTGTAATCTGTGTGGAAGGAGGATCTCGATTTAAAGTTGTATTACCGAGATTCTCCCGGTTACAACGATACGTATACGCGGCACCCTATTTAGCCTGCTTAGCCCCTTCAATTCGCGAAATCGCTTCGCCTTTCTCTCGAGGAATCCGAAAGCAGAATGGAGCGCGACGTTTCCATTTACCGGGCCGATATTTTTATTACTGCGCGGCCGTTTATTCTGTCCGACGGGACCCAGCGGGAAACGAGTTTCCAGAACTCTTTCCAGGACTCCGCCTCGACATATAAGATTCTTCGAGACTTCGCGTCGACGCCATTTATGAGAGGAGCCGAGGAAAACGCGACACGTCCCCGTGTTCTTCCTATTATCGGCGTCGACCCGTATGCTCACCTTCTTCCACAATACAATCTCTCCGAGTCGCATGGAACAGCATTTCCGCGGGCAACGTGGACAAAATTATTTTTATTGGATCAGCGAACACGAAAGTCGTTCGAATTAAATCAGTTAATCCCCTGAATTAGGTCGTTGAAACTGATTAACAAACATATCTTTCCGCGATAAGACGCGTTATCCGGGCACTGAAAATTAATCTGCTCGTGGCTCCATATTCGCGGAGCGCGTTTCTCCGCGCGCGCGGTGTTCCTAAAAATAATGAAATTAATTAATTCGTGACCTAGCTCCGTCGAAGCACTCTCGTTGAAGAGCAACGCTAACTCTTAGGGCGTCGTATTAGCTTCGAAAGCTCGCAGCGAATTCCACGCCAGGGTATATAAACCGACACACGACGGAGCCCCAAAGTTTTCCCTACTCAACGGGGTCGCGGTTTAAAATTTTAAACATTGCTTTCGGCACAATCGTGCGGGGATCTCGCGCGGGAAATGTCCGGTTTGATGTATTTCGCGTCTTGTCGAAACGGGATTTCTGGCTTGCGCAGTCGGGAACTAAGAGTATCCAGAGGAAAGTAGGTCCCGCGCCAATATGTCGACGGTTATTGGTTTTATGGCGGAGCCGGCAATCGAAAATTTCACGACAGAAGATAGAGGAAGAGAGAGAGAGAGGAGAGGAGGTCGGTTGTAGAACAGCAGGCCCGGTTCACGTGCTAGCCGGCGAGTTAATTACGCGGGAAAACAATATTATCGAACGAATTATCGGACAGGAGAGGGAAACTCCGTTAAGTGCTGGGCCGACCGAGGGGCGCTCATTACCAGCCTCCTCCGCGTAAATGTACTGCACGATATAAATTATTTAGGCGGCCGGCCAATTGCCTGGATTCAACCGTTCCCTTGTTCCCTTGAAAATTTTATTCCGCTTCTGCACGCCCGTTTAACCTCTTTAACGTGCGCACGATACCGACGCGCCGCGCCGCGACGCAGGCCGAGATTTTCAGCCGGGCCGCTGGAAAATTCTTTTTATTGGAATATATGGGGGAAGCCTGTATATACGAAATCTGGGACAGTGTGTATCGTCGGGGCGATTAGAGGCACGATAAAAGCGGCGGTACCACATTACGTCGTTTCTTTTTTTTTTTTTCGTTGCTCCTACTGGTCTCATAATTTATCACGCTTACGCTGTTACGGGGACGATGGTTATGGAGGTATTGATACGGGATATCGAGGAATTAGTGGCGTAGACTGTCACCCCGTTCTACCTGGGAATATCGGGAAATATTGAGCTGAGCTCGTTTGCGTTGAGCTCTCCGTTACCGACAGTGAGATGCAAAATTGAACCAACGTAACCGTGTTCCTACGGGAAATCAGTATTCACGTGGTTATTAATACCGGGTTTTTATAAATAACGCAGAATAAAAGAATAAAGTATTTTTTTGTTGTCTATTTATATGAGAAGCCATAAGTGTCCGACACTAACTTTTTCCCCCTACTTCTAATAAGGGGAAAGGTTTCCGCGTTCGTCGTATCGGCACCCGATAAACTCGATGGTATTCCGCGGGGAAAAAATTCAGTGCACCGGTTATACAGCAATTTTCACCGAGAAATGTTTACCAGAAACGCTTCATGATTGAAACTTCGTAACTACGGCTATTCATAATGCAACCGGCTCAGAAAGTTCTACGTGTACCATCGCCGTAGGAACAACGCTATTTCAAATATTCAGCGGGACTTATCGACTACCGGTGTATGTATTGTTATTCCGTGAGAATTTTCGGTGGTTCGGTGGCGTGTATCGTGTATCGTGTTACCACTTCACTGCATGATTCTTTTAATTGGAATGAAAAAATTGAAAGCAGGTCAGTTTTTGTGTTTTATTTAATTTTAAAAAATTAAAACAACATTTTATCAAATGAGATAAAATGTGTAGAATAGTAAGAAAATACATTCTTAGTTTACTATCATATATACCAGTTCTGTTAACTGTATCAGATATGATACACTATGCACACACACACACAGCGGAGGCTTAATTAATACGGACTCCAATTCGAAAGTGTCAAAATTTTTCACTTCAAAAAAAAATAACTCGAACAAATAATACCAATGCTAATACTTACTGCTAGATTATGGGTATATAAAAATCACAGTGTTTATGGGCTTAAAGACGTCTTTCTAAGACGTAAGACTTTCAGAGCTAAAATAGACGTAATATGGACGTCTTTAAAACGTCGTGTGCTATCTGGAGTAGGACGTCGATTAACCGGCTTGATCGGGAGACAAATCGAGACCCGAGAGACATAATTGAAATGTACATTATTCCAAAATAAATTTTTTATGATTGATAATTTATTTCCCTTCATAATACAACGACATTTAAACGCATATTTGTTTATAATCGGGATCCGGTTAATCGAGATCCTACTGTAGAATGAAATACGTATTACTGTCTATTTCCATTCAAAATTCCCTGATATTCTTTGCTTTAACTTCCGCCTCGGGGAGAAAGAGTACTGGGGGAAAGATAAAAGAGCCGTTCGCTTGTTTCTGCGAATTCTTTTAACGAGGAAAAATAATATGGACTATATTGCAGTGGACCGCAAGAGTTATTTCAGTTTGAAGATTGTTCGGTCTTACGGACCGATCTTGTAATTACTTCTCCTCTTATCAGCGTGCTTCCCGGTGTAAGTAGCTGCACAATTTTCCAGGCTACCAGGCTACAGTTTATTACCGCAAAACGCGCCATGCCTCTCGCCACGAACCTTTCGAATATTTACTACGAGTTCACGCGAAATATATATATATTTTTCCTAACCGATGCCCAATCCCCGGAGAAAATCTGGTGGTTGGTGAATTTACGCGTTCAGCAGAGAATGAATTCTTGATATTCGATGGTCTTATCTCGCAGGAAACATATACCGGGGACAGCGATATCGATTTGTCTTAGTTTACGAGTCCAACGACCCGCATTAACCAAAACGAACGAGAGAGACCTGAAAAATTGCGTCTCGTGGGTAATTTATTGTTTGACTAGAGGGCCCTTGATTTTCTTACCATTCGTATTGTTAACGACTCCGTTCGCGGACGAAGAGTTATTGATTATACAAACTCTGAATACCACGCTTAATCAGGCCGCGAGAAATTCCAAGTTCTAAATAGGAGAATGTGGTTTTCGCGATGGGACGAATACGCGGGGACGTAGATGTAGAAAATGGAAAATGTCTTGGTCGATTGTTTCTTAAAATACGCATGTCGCATCAATAAAGCCATATGTTCACTTAAGGGTGATTCTGGAAAAACCGTGATGGACGATTATCGCAAATGTGGTTATCTTATCTTCCTCGTACGTCGTGTCTGGGACATTTAGAACGCCATTGAATCAGATTTATAGGCATGATTGTTCCTCCCATGTCCAAGGCGATCGATGGAATCTCCCCCTTTTAAAAACCATTTTATACATTCCTGATAACCGTGAATCTTTTATTGCATTCGATTGTTTAGCGGCGGAACGTGATAGCGAAATATATCAAGATTAATTTCTCCTCCATGATATTTAATTATCGAGAATGTGTGTTTACTTGCTTTGTGAGTGTGCATTCGTACAGTAAGCGAAATTCGTTTACACGCACATACAAAAGTAAGAATTTTGGGGCTAAAGGTTCAAAATTTTAATAAGAAACGTTTAACTGAGGGGGTTATAAATATATTTATATACTATATAATATTTGTACATATATATTTACCAAAAAATCTGTGTAAGAATTTTTACAAACAAAAACATATTTTTCGTGCGAAATTCGTTTAAATGCACATGTGAAGACAACACACAATTTAAAATTAAAAATACATGAACATTACAAATTTAATATTTTGTATGGCCGCCATTGCTTTGAATTAAAGCGAAAATTCGATTGGTCGTTTAATTTAAAAGATTGCTAATACATAGTGGTATTAGGAATTTCTTCCCAGCAGCATTTAATTTCTTCTTTTGAACTGACTATATTGGCGAACACTGACGGCCATTGGCATAAACTTTTCTTACAAATGAAAAAATGATTTTATACCGTTCGTCGATCCAGTGCATATGATGTTTTAACACTGGCCTTCTCAGCGGTTTTCTAAAAATAACATTCGGTGCATTATGCAAAATTTGTTGCACACGTCTGGACGTTATTGGTAATTGTAAGTAATGGTGTAACGAAATTTACAAATCTCCACCGAACCGGAAGTGTAAAACCATCTGCCAAAACCATGACAATAAATTTCGTTACACCCTGTACCTCGCGAAGAAGACAACAGTGCGAACGAGCACATAAATCCAGTGGGTTACTCGGTTCGCCATTCAGTTTGGCATGATTTCGCGCGGATGATTAATTTCGTGGATCAGCTTAAAGCGGAGCGACCGGGGTGCACTATTGATTCAACGTAATGACTGCACTCATTAATTCCTACCTACAGCCAGGTTTTATCGATGACGAGTCGCCGCGCCGCGCCGGTACGAATCGCGAGTTAGATCGTCAGCAGAACATGTAACTTCGCAACTGAAGTAATTAATTCGTCCCGTTGGGTGTACGTAGGCTCCTTTGATTTATCTCATTAGCGATTCCGTAATTGCGATGAATCTTGGCATGTGTCCTGACTATGAAAGGAGAATTCAAAGGTCAATCACGCATCGAGAAATTTATGTGGGAGCTAACAATCTCGTCGGAACTATCTTTAACCGGCGATTAAATTACCATTTCGTGGAACGCGATCGATTCGACGCTACATTCGAGGTTTTATTTCATCTCTCGCCTCTCGAAACTCGGACGAAATCGCTATTTGTCGAACAGCAGTCATTTAATTACCCCACAAAAAGATTCGTTCACTTTTCCTACATATTTCCTGACGAGACTCGGATTTAGACAATAAAAATAATTGAAAAACGCGTCCACGCCACGAGACGGGATCTCGTGGCATCGCGCTGATCGAACCGAGAGCGCGAGCAACACTTCCATTGGAACAGAAACCAGATAGAGAAAATATGGTATGCCGCGACAAAAGCCGTGTTCGTTCCTCTCTTATTGTCTGCCGGCGGAAAAATGCCGGTTCCGGGCGTCCGAAGTGGAATTCCTTTGCCGGAGGAGTTTTTCTCGCGGTCCGAACACAGTGGAAGTTCCTCGAAATCCTTTATTTAATTGCTTATGCGAATTGCCAAATGTTCAACGCTATCGACGTGCAAGTCACTTTCCAAGCAGAGTGTTCCGCGAAAGAAGAATGAGAAAGGGGACGCTTATACTGATTTACGTTGACAAGTTAAAAAGCTGGAAGTAATGCGAACTTACAGCGCGGCGATAGGGTGTTTTTGTCAGTCATAAACAGAAGCAAATAGTTTTTGTGCGTGTCAAGGTTCTGTGTTTTTCCTGACGGATCAATTTTCTGCGCGTCATTGTTTCATATTGTGTTGCGATGGAAGATTTAAGGAGCGCTTGTACATATATACGCCATTACGCGATAAGTTCGATAAGATACGGCAACATGCACACTCCGTCCCTAATAATGACGCACTTTAACCAAAATTAAGGCCACACTGTAAATGTTTATGCAAATCTACGTGTATTCTAATGCTCGCTCGAAAATTTAGAAATCCATTGCAAATTTATATTTGCGCTTTTTCCCCTCGATTCGTGCTCCCTCCCCCTCAGCCGGTGAATCTGCGGTCGGCAGACCCGACGATACGACATTTACGGAGAGACTACAGTAAACTGACAGACACCCAAAGAGGATCTAGCCGAGCGACTCCATCGCGTGGAAAAATCCTTATATCCCCGAACGATCCTCGCAACGGTGTAGATCCAGCGAGAAGAGACACTTTAACATTTTACAGCGAGCGGGATGACGGCGCAGGGTTCGTTTCGTCGGAGAGACGCACACATAAACAAGTCGGCCATCATAGGATCCGGGATGGCTTGATAAGGCGTGATAAGGTATCGGATTTGCGTGTCACGTAAATATTGTCTCTAATATGGCCGGGTTATAAATAACGGGCTGGTTTTTCCGTAACCTGGCACAGTTCGGTTCGCGTTTTCATACAAAGTGGGCCAGCAGCTTTCAAAAAGTATTTGTCAATTTATTTTGAGCATATTTTCGAAGGTACTTTCGATAGGCACATTAATATTTCTATTGTTCAAATTAATTCCAGACAATTTCGATACTTTATCCTTCAATGTAACACTTTATCTTCAATAGAATCCTTCTCCTACATAAGGGCGAGCGTTACTGTAATAAATAGACTGCGGATCTTTATGCAAAATAAAAAATGTTTGCATTGATTGCAAGACACAGGAGCCAAATAAAAATTTCTCTCTTCTTTTAATTATCCCATTAATGTGTGAAACTTTATACACTGGTGGAAGGGACCATGGTAACAATTGAATATCATTTTCACTGAAATATTTCGTCGCTAGTTTTATAAAAATGAACATCCACGATTATGATTATGTCTTCCAGCAAGATAACGACCCCAAACATAAATGCAAACTAGCGAAGAAATATTTCAATGAAAATGATATTCAATTGTTACCGAGGCCCTCCCTCAAAGTTCCGATTTGAATTTAATTGAACACCTGTGGGATCACTTAGATCGAAGTGTAAGTGAGAGAAATTTCGGAATAATCAATCAGTTTTTAAACAAGCACTACTGAGTGCTTGGAATAGTATTGACGAAAATGTTATAAATAAATTGTTTGAAAGTGTGCCTAGAAGACTTGCTGGAGTCATAAGAAACAAAGGGTATCAATCTTAATATTAATTATGTCGTTTTATTGTTAAGAATACAATTACGAATTTTCAATGCTGTCGACATACTTTAAAAAGTTATTTAATCTTTTCTGTCATTATTATAATAATTGTGTCATCTTTTGTGCTACTCGTACTAGATTGTACTATATTAAATAACATACTTTCCGCGGCGACTGTAAGCCCACTGTTTTAAACTGTACATACCCATTTTCGTCATAAATGCATAAAATCCGCAGTCCAGTAATAAAATTTTGATTCCTGGCCACTTTTTGGGAGCTGCTGGCTCGCCGTGCGTCGAGAGAACAGAGTGGAAAAACGAAGAGGGTAGAAAGATGGCGAGGGAGGGAAAGTGTAGGGTGGAAAGTATCCCATTAACGTATGCGAGCCCGCACACATGCTCCCGTCACCGATCGCGAACGTGCCCGGCCCGTGGCTACAGATACAATGTGAGACGTGGGTGCAACACAATGACGACGAGAACGCAGAGACAAGAACTTCTCGACCGGTATTCATACGTAGACGGGCCATTGTCTCGAGTTGTTCGCGGGTAAAAGACACCACGCGTAACTTCGTACCTCGAGATACAACCCCCCGCACCAGTGGCTCGCGCATTTTCCATGGAATTTGTCGGTCCTCGACCATCGTTCGCCCCCCAACCGAACAACCCCCTTGCCACCCGCGCTCTTTCAGCCGACGACGCGACGCGCGACGTTTCGCTTCGGCTGCCAGCATCGTTGGAATACAGACGTAGACGGCGACCGTCTTTGATGCGACCGAGACGTTTTTATTTCCTCCCAGTGCTCGGAACGTGGAAGAGTTTCACAAAGAGACACTCCGAGGACACGGTTCCGTAGCGTCGCGTCGCTCCACCCGCTGATAAGTTTGCACGCAGATGGGGATCTTCAGCTCGTGCTAGATTGTTAGAGATTTTCTTTATCCTTTGTTGTCGGCACGCTATGAAATGCCGCGTGCCCCCCTTTACAATGAGTCAAAATAACAGTGGCACACTTCTTAAAGCGCCTATTCAATATTTCACGATTTGGATTTGTTCTAGAAATTTATTAATGAAGGGGCCTATTCACGATCAAGCATTTTGCGCAACAATGCCTGTTGCTCAACGTGATTGATCGCGAATGATAGTGATTGACTAATTGCGCAACCTGTTGTGTAAAATCAGAATTTCCTGATATTTTGTGCACAACAAACGGGTTGCGTTTGTACTGTGTTGTACTCTGAATGGCAGTGTTGCGCAAATATTGTCAGACGAGCCTCGTGAATTGGAAATATTCTATGTGCCAAATTAAACTGTGGTGCCCAAGGTGGATCGGAACCCTCTTTATACGAACTGTAGGTCCCGTGAAATAACCACAGCAGCTAAAAAAGCGACGTAAAATAAACAAAAAAAAATCTACGGAGTGAAAAACTGAACGATTGCTCAGATTATGTGTCAACGTGAATACAATTCGGATTTGCGTAACATCATGCTGCACAATAATTGTTGCGCGACATGCTTGATCGCGAATAGGCCCCTTTACCTAAAAGGATAGGAAACGGTCCGAAATTTCTCGTCCGACGTTATTCTTTACGCTCGCGTAATAACTTTCAAGCCGATTTAGCGTCCGGTGAATTTTTTCTCGCGGTTTCCCCGTTGCATATTGGCTTTTAATCGTGTCTGGCCGGACGCCAGCTTGTACAGATATCAAATGGCATCATGCGCGCGGGCGAAGGTAATTTTAAGTGGCCCCGGAGTAATTAATTCGGAAAAGAAAAGGTAATTAAGTGATATGCACCTGTTGGTAGTATCCCGGCGGCCGCTTGTTGCGAGTGTCGAATACATATTTCGTCGAACGGCGTCGAAGTATGTGCCAGCTTCGAAATGATTATTTTCCATTCCGGGTCGTCGATATTGTTTCGCTCGTACTTGGACAGCGTACATGAGTTTTTACGCGACACCACAAACAACCACGTACTCCCACAGGATAAACGTTATGTTCCCTCGTATCGCCGATAGATCGCATCGCTATTGTTCCATTGTTCCGTTCCCCGCGCGAATTAATGTTCACCTATTGAATTATTGATGAACGAACGGGTGGAATGCTCTGGCCGCATTAAAAAGAAAAAAATGGAAACGCGAATTATGGAAAAATACGGCGCGCACTAATTTTTCTGTTCAACGTTTACGAGCATTAGCCAGGCAGATTTTATGCATGCACGCCCCTCGAAACGCGTTACAGAACATTCGAAAGGCATTAGCAGCTTTTTATTCGCCGATTTATATTGGGTCGACTCGCGACTCGGACTTGTTTCCAACCACTTTTACCCTAGCACGGCATTACGATTTCGAGCAATTGTAACGCGGTTTCGTGTCGATACCCCGCGCGAATATATCAGGAAAAGTGTGTTACGTGCGGGCCGGTCGAGATATCGAGTTCGCGTCAAAAATTTGATAGTCTAATAAACTCTGTTCGTGACACGAACCTGTTAAATGAATTGTATCGCTGTTACCATGCTGGAGAAACGTTCCGGTATATCTGGATTTATTTCGATCGCTTTCCAACTTGTACAGGGTGATTCATTACTAGACTCCGGATTCGAAATGAAATATATTATATGTAGAATCAAAACTGTATGAATACTGAAAAATATGTAAACTGAATTTAGGTGTATTGTCATTTGGTCTATATACGTATAATACAAACTCTGTTTACGTGCTTTTATGTTTTTTTTCGACGATTTCTTTTTTTAATCAACGATTAACTTCATCAATCGATTGAATCAATCGTCGATATTTCGATGATTTCTTTTTCTAATCGTACAAATTGATCAATCAACCATGATCAAAATTTTAATCGATTAATGCCCAACTCTGGTTATAAATGCATAGAATCCGGAGTCTATTCATTACACTTCGCCGATAAAAATTTTTCTTCAGGTCATCGGAGCTTTTTCACATGTGGAACTACATATGTATCCAACCACCTAGAATGCTATGACCTTCGTGTGACCTTGAGCACAAAAATTCACAAACACTATCAATCTGAACCATTCAATACCGCTCGAACAAGCATTTTGACTTTCATGGTCTCGGGTCGAGTAACCTCATATTTCGCACGATCCTGAGTTATGGTAAATTCTTGGATCCTCTCTCTCTCTCTCTCTCTCTCTCTTGGCCTCTACCTGTTGAAAACAAACTTTCAGTGACGAGGAAAGCCGAGTACGAAAGGTCAAGAGTAAACTCAACCAACATTGTTGCACACCCGAATAGTCACGTTAAAGGGTTTAAATTTCCGCAAGCGCATTTCCATAACTTTATACGCAATTTCGAGCAGACCTGCCAAAGGGTCTGTGCTCTCAGGAACAAAATGCTAGGATTCATAAATATTTGCAGAAAGATTATACCGTATATCGTTAGTCCAGTAAGGGAAGTATCCAAAGCAAGTACCTACTAAGTAAAGCTATGGATTCACCGGTTACCTTCTTCTTCTTACAGTTTTAATGAAAAGGTCACGGAACGACCTATATATCCTATCCAGAAACCAATACACCTTATGAATATCGTAACTTGCTGGTTTCCTGCATACACGCGTGCTCGTGAGCGATTGAACAGTGTTTTAACGAAGGGAGCTTCGAAGCAATGACCTGTACTAATAAATGTCAGGCAACGCTCTTGAATCTACGCGGACGAGTAACTGGCCTAAGGTTAACTATGTACAAGAATGGCTTCAGCGAAGTTGCTGTAGTGTACGTGCGGCTAACGTTCATTTTCGCACGAGCGAGCATGTAACCCGTGTACTGTTCCTAGTGTGCATTTTGCCACCTGAAAAATAACCATTTTCATGGAACAGTTTTATAAGAAATACTTTTTTATAGAACTGACCAGAACCGACCCGACCCAGCGCGCACCTCTAGTATTCGTTGCTCCACATTGTTCGGCGACATTCGTTAAAACGCAATCAATTGAATAAATATCCCTGAAGTTAGCGGCGTAATATGATAATTATAATATCGAGGACACTCCCTTTGCCGTCGATACGGGAGCAGTCGGTCAAGTGCTTTTTATATGTCGTTACCGATGCTTTCCTCCGGAAGAAATTGAATTCCCTGCTCATGTTCGAATAGTTTGATCGATGTGTATGTGTGCGCGCGCCTTTGGAGTGCCCGCTTGTCCGTGCGCGCGTGTGTCAGCGTAGAACTACCTGTCTACGCGTTCAGCAAATGCATATATGGAAGCCGTTTCAAGGCGAGCTCATTGTCAGCGAAGTGTCACACGTGAATTGCGGCGAATTGATTTATTCAGATAGCAGTTGTTCAATAGAAAATCGCGGGACGACCAAATCGAATTCGCCGGGAGCGCTGCCTTCAATTTCCGCGTATATGTTTACGGCTTCAATATGCATTTAGAGGAGGCTGCCATTTCTGAAGATCGTTAGGAGCTAAACTTCTCTTTACAGGACCACAGATTTTCGACTTCTTTCTGTATAATCCTGCAGATTTTGACGAGGATATTCCGGAAATCCAAGTTTTAACGTCAGGAATTCACTGGTTCAAAAGTTGAGCAATTTTCCCATAATGATAGTCTGGACTCTGTCCCATAATGATAGTCTGGACTCTGTCCCATAATGATAGTCTGGACTCTGTCCCATAATGATAGTAGGCTTCGCAATTTCGCGCTACAACATAACTTACAGCTGCATTCGCCAATAATACCCGTTTCAATGTGCACTAGCTACTATTATTATAGGACAGAGAGAGTATATAATAAGAATCACGATGCTCAGGAGCACATTCGGTTTGAGATTTGTCAGAAATGAACACTGTCTTTCCGGATTGAATATTCGCAACGTTCTGCAGAGAGCATGGAGGTATAGCGATCTACAATTATATTTGCATCGTATGCTTAATTGTCCTCAAGATTCTGGGACACTGTGGAAATTGCTGCTGATTTGCTAGTCTTTGAGCTCCAATTTAATTGCTATTCGCAATGCATATTTCATTATCGTGAAATGTAAGCAATACCCGAGTTTCCTACATAATAAATACTACAACAATAGCTTGGTGAATGAATTTTTTCATAAATCTATCCCGCGTCGTCGGAGGAAGCCTTCCACATACTTGGTAATTTTAATCGTGAAACGTATTAGAGAGCGAAATAGATCTATCCGCAAGCCAATTTGAATCGCGAAGCGGCACAGAGAAGTTTACATAAACATAATTACTCGTGCATCCGCACAATTTGTCAACACTGCTGTTCCGCCCACAAGCTCATTCGCCGGCCGAATGAAATTACCTATCAGCCAGTTTACGTTAAAACAAATAAGGACCATAACCCACTTTTGTTTTAATTATTTCGAAAGTCCTGTCGGGCTGCGTGTGCTTTTAATCGAGAGCCAGCGCGGTTTCATTTCATTTATGTACATGCTCCGGCTCGGACGCAAGTTGATTCACGTTGATTTAGCGAGATTAAGTGGCCCGCGAACTGTTAATATTGTCTGCGGACAGGCGCCGTTGATAGCTCCGAGATTCGCTACGGGACAAGAAGCACGCAGTAAGATTTACACGATTTTCATTTCGTTTTCACATCGCGACTGAAATTTATTTCTACACAGCATTTCAGGATTCAAGTTTTCATTCGATACAAGACGACGAAGACGTTTCTCTTTCAGAATAAGAAAATCGCTATTTCTTCGAAGAGAGAAGCTTGAAGTTTTAAAATAAGTTCAAATTTATTATTAGATTGTTGCATGTGAAATGTCCGATTTTAGAATGCTTATAAAATGTTTCGATCAAGAAATGCTATTACAAAAAAACTTTGAGATAAATACTAATCCTTAACAGTGAACGTACCACGACCGGTTCTAGATATCATATCATATCATATCATAATCAAGATAGCAATCTTCTAAATGAAAAACGTGAATGACCATAAAGCCTCGGGGGGATTCATTTGCATTTATCCTAGACGGGACACTAGAAGAGACTCTCTGCGTCTCTTTCCTCTCCATACGCTGTCCTTCCTTGCAACCGAAACGTTCATTGTCAATTAAACCACTAAATACAGTTGAAATTATTATTATTTATTTTTATTTATTATAGAGACGGACCGAAGTCCTCTTACATAAATGTTTGCAATAGAAAAAGATAAAGGACTATTCGTATAATAACAAAGAAGGGACATACACAGAAACTTACGGTACAAACGATATGGTATTAACCTATAATTCTGCTTAATTGTTTTTTAAAAGTGTGCAAAGACTCAGTAAAAAAATCAATACGATTATAGAGAGTGCTAGAGTCTGCAATAATGCGGTCTGCAATTTATTGGATTAATTAATTCATAAGTAGATCTGGCTTTAAGTGTTTGAAATCCTACCCTAGTTCTCAATACCCGTTCAGGTACATAGAAATTGATTTTCACAAGCAGAGAGGGACAATCAATATATTATTAATTAAATTAAAAATAAAGCTCTGGTCGGATACTCTTCTTCGAACAGACAATGTTCCAAGGTTCACTGTGGTTAATATTGTGGAGTAATCATGATCAAAGAATGACATTGGATCTTTTAGCTTATATGAACAAAACCGGAAAAATTTATGCTGCACTCTCTCGAGCATGATTTCGTAATTAAAGCTTCTCGGAGATCATTACAGAAATTATATCGTGTTTGGTCTTATTTTAATCAGAAAAATGCCACAAATGTATTGGTGAAAGTTTCATAAAAATTAAGTAATAATAAAAAACATTTAATATTGGTGTTACATTATGAGGACGCACGGGCCTTTGAACTGTGCCGGGCTTTCCCGAGCCGAGGTTAGATTACTACAGTGGAGGGGATATTTCTTTTGCTTCTACCGTGTACAACCTTTTTACTGTATCTTATTTTTACCGTAATACAATCAAGAAACTTAAAATTTGTAGATAGAATACATCGGGCACAAAATTGCGTTTGTTTAATGTCGCAGCTAAAAATCGGACATTTCATTTGCAACATCCTAATATTATAGCTATCAGTAAGCTCCACCGTAAAGAGGGGATGACTGATTTCCACTTGTTTCTGATTTCAGTGAAGAAGGCGCGGTTCGTCTGCGAGGAAGGTTCGTATTCAACGTGCCCCGGAAGAAAACAGAAGAAAGCTAATTGTGGCGGAGGTTACCAGAGGAAGGAACCACGACTGAGTTCCTCGGCTGGTCCTCGGAGAAAAGCTTCGACGAGCTGGGCGCGGAGACGCGACCGCCGCGGAAAACAGTGCCGTAAGATCTGTTCCGGTCCCGTTGTCCGACCGTTCCGAAAATTCGGATCGAACCGATATATTTTCGCGAAGAGCGCCGTGCAACGTCGCCTTTACTCACGCTCCAGTTCTGAGGCCCGCACAAAATTTGTTACACTCCGGCTGGAACGGTTCCAAGCGAAAGGTTGTGTGACTCTTCAGCCGGAATATCGTGATGTTCTGCTCAAGCCGAAATTATTTTTCCGCGGCGAGGATCCTCGCGACTCGACGCGACGCGGTGACGTGACGAATACCCCCTCCCTCCCCGGAGAAACACTTCGCGTAACCTTCCACATTTCCGGGAATATATCTGTGCCGCTTTGTCTTAGAAACACGCGAACCGTGCTATCAACTTGTACCCCGGGAAACGTACTTTCAGCTTCCTGTATCGCAAGTCACAACGTATGGAGTAAACTTCACCTTAGCAACCCAGATGTATTTAACATTTTTTGTATAACCGTGTAGATTTTCACGAGAAAGCGACAAAAATCCAAGTTTTCGTGTTAGGAACGCACTGGTACAAAAGTTACAACTTCGGAACCAGTGAACTTCTATTGATATTAAAAGTTACAGATAAATCGTGTATTAGCAGAAAAAGCGGATTCATTTCGTCTACAGCGTTCGCTTGAAAATTCCGCTCGCGAAGGGATAGAAAAAGTGCATAAACCAGGGTAGTTTCATTGTAGATTCTCCGTCAGCCATCGTAGAACTTTCTCAGTGCCCAGGTGGAAGCTTCAGGAGATTATTCAAACTAGCGCGAGAAGACATTACGGCGCTTTTTGCTGCACTTATTTCACGAAAAACTTTAAACGTTCTCTCGCAACCGTCGGCACGGTTGATATGCATCTTAAAACGTTCGTTTCACGCGTGTCACGCGACTAACGTTGCTGGCGTTTCATTCGAGCGTCGTCGCGACGCGTCGCGTCGTCGAGTCAGCCGGTTCTAAACGCGAGTGAATTTATTATAGCGAGTTCAAATTTTGCTGATTTGCATTCGACTATTTCTCACTTTCGTGCCGCCCTCGTTATCACCCTCGAGCAGCTTACATCCGCCGGAAATATTGCGCGTTTCTTTCGGCCGTTCTCTCGCCGGCTTTTTCACCCCTCTGCCCCTCACCGCATCCCCGGGTTTCCTTTTTGTTTCAACGATGGAACAACGGCGCCGGACGCCGGACTAAAATTAACTGTTTGCTATTTGCTCGCAACCCACGCACGGGACTCTAGCCCTCTATTATTTAACACCTGATAACTTGCACCGCCGAGCGCCGGCTTTTATATGAGATGCGAGCGTTTAAACTTTCCAGATCACAGTCATTTTCCGTCACGTCCCGACGGTCTACCTCGCGTTTTATCACCGCGCCTCCCCTCCCCTCCCCGAGCAACTTCTGACATCCGTGCACATGCATATTCGCAATGCCGGTCTTCTTTCATTCTAAAACGCGGGACAAGAGTGCACACGGAAAGAAAACTGTAGATATGAGCTGTTTATTTTGAAAGTGGCCTAAGTCCACTTATTTATTTAAAATCAATTAAAATCACAAAGATTTTGTAAAAAGAATATTAGCTGGTTAATGTATGATACAAATTTTTAGTTTGAAAGTGGTCTAGTCCATTTGTCAGTGCCGGAAAGGTAATCACTTTATTTTAAATGAAATGAGACAAGATTTTTGGAGGATGCAATTTTTAAAAGGGTAAAGAATTCTAACGGAGAAACAATAAATTGGTTAAAAATATGATGATGATGGATGCGGGTTAGACTAAGAAAATACTAAATATTGTATTGACACCACTTTATAAAAATATAAGACAAATTACAACAGCGAATTACAAGGATATGATGGACTTACTACGATATACACAGCCCGAAATTACCATAAAGCCACCTGACTTTTTGGTGAAATCTTATAATTATGTCATGAGAAGCTGATGCACGATAGCATTTTAGGATTAATAAAAGAAACCATTTACATGATTACGTTCATAGATATATTATTTATTTACAGAAAAACGTAGAGTTATATAGTTTAACAAAAAACGAACTGCGAAATTTCAAAGATAACAATCAAGATAACATCAAGATTATCGAAAATTTCTTCTATATTTACAAATTAATACTTAGTATAATTGCCATTTCTTCGAATAACGTAGAAAATTCGATTGGGCATTGATGAAATCTAGAATCTTGAATTTCTGCTTCGATGGATGTTTTTCTAAAATTGCTTTTATTTTTTGAAATTGGTTACGAAAATAATTCCTGCAAAAGATGAAGTTGATTGGATAACATTTTTGGTGAGAAGACGCATATTATTCACTTAATATTTGCTATTATTTTAATAGGAATTGTAAATTTAACTCTCTTGGATACACTTAAGGAGTGTGATACATTGGTATCCTATACGTATATTTTTAATTTCACTGAAACGCATAATACGAAATATCTCAAGTTAAACTTAAATGGACTTAGGCCACTGTCAAAATAAACGGCTCATATATTGGAGGAGTTAACAACAACTTTGTTCTCGCAGTGATTGAAACAGATTATTTGTTCTTGTTGAAAGAAATAAATCAATCCAAATAGAATAGGAGGTGTCTAACTACGTGTCATTAAATTGTTCGATCCGGGACACTGTGCGGTTATACGCGAATCATTATTCTCCGTGAACGTCGACCGCGAGAAATCGCTGCGCGGCTCAACGTTCGCAGTCAGCGTTTTCCTTGCGTTCGCCGTCCCCGTTTAAAGGAACGCGAATTTCCAATCGTAATCGTAGATTCAGACCACCTTTTTGCAGTATCGATTCGTTTTATTACTGCCCGCTCTTCATAAATAGCGCACATATAGTACGGCCTCGTCCAATTCTCCGCCACATTCCCGCCCATAAATCAGCGGCCACTTGAATCAGTAAACCTTGAATAACGTGTATCGAAACTCTTGAAATTTTATAGTGGAATTAAGCAGTACTCACTAATTCTCCATATTTCAGAGTGAATGTGAAGCTTTCTCTGTGTAGCAAGCAATTGAAGCATTCTTCAAAAATAATGACCTCTTCGAAAGCTGTATTAAACTCTTTTAAAAGGATTTTTTAAATTGTAATTTTTAAAAATATAAAACTTCGGAAATACTACTTTCTCGACGAGAAAGGAGAGCTGATGAATTTGCCTTTAATTACAGTCGGATCGACTGTGTTAAAAAGTCGACTCGTGACTCCTAGCCCCGTCAGTTGCTCCCGAGAGTAAAAGTAACTTGTGGACACTAACTTGGCTACTCTTTGATTCTTTACCGTTCAATAGTCGCCTGAATCCTCGGGAGTGAAGTTCTAGAAACCGAACCGTAAAGTGAACATCAAGCGTAACAACTGTTCTTCAGAGTCGCTCTCACGTGATCGCGTAGCCTAACTTTTAACTTGCACTTAGAATCGATAATACAATTGAATGAACATATCAATAATGAAATGACCATTAAGCTATTCGCAAAAATAAATGAAAATATTGCGTGGCCTAGCCATCGGCTGATAAATGTTTCCCGGCGACGCAGTTTGTTAGACCGAGCCGGGTTGGGCCGAGTTTCGAAGGATTATTGGAAAATATTTCCAGGATAATTGTCCGTTTCCGTTTAATTATGTGCAGAAGAACACTCCAAACCGCTCGAACTTTCCATAAATAACGTTTAATTGTCCGCGAAACGACGCCGCATCGTACGAATGCGGCCGTATTTGATTTCTACCCTTAATTCCCCTGGTCTGGCGACACTGCTCTGACTTTCGGATCGCCCTGTATGAAAATCACGGTTCTGCCGAATCCCACTCGCACGAAGCCATGGGCGAGAGCAAACGAAATGCTCGCCCACTTAATTTCCACGCGGCCGGGGAGCTGAAATGTCAAAGAGCCTCGGCTCTCGTGTCCCATTGGAAAGGTGACCGTCATCCTACGCGGCGTGGGGAGAGCTTTTCTGACCACGTTGAAAAACGAGCGCGGCGCGTCCCGTCTGGAGTTACATTTAATTCCGCCAGTGGCACGGAACAAATCCCGGCTGATCCGATCGTAAATAATTTTTCGACGGCTGCGGCGGCGACCGATGCTCCGGCGAACCTGACCCCGCGTATTCGTCAACGTCGACATTCTCATTTTCCGTCGGGCAGATTTCCTTTTACGAGCGGCGTCGCTATATTTTCCAGCGTAAATTCTTATAAAAATGACGGCGCGTCCCCGCCGTCCTCTCCCCAATGAATCGAAGCCAGCTTAGCCTCGGCGATCAGCCGCGCCCAGCTCGTGAAAGCGAAACAATCGGAATCGCAACGACGTTTACCCGACTGATACCGATCGACAACGATTTCCAGCGGCGCAGTTCAACTCCTACGTAACACTGAAGCTGCAGAACGTCAAGTCTACGACAGTCACTGTGAAAGGGGCCAATCCATGCTGGGAGCAAGACTTTCTTTTGTAAGTATACCCTCGCGATCTCATTGTGTACCAAGGGCGAGAGCGTGTTCCTCGACGGATAAGTGCACGCCGAAGTTTCAGGGCGTACAGCGCTAGCGGGACTTCGAAAAATCTTTTTAAAAATTAAGTATTATGTGTGCAAACAAGTTCCTTCGCCTTTTTTTCTACGATCATAACTTCCGACTGAATTCGAACTACGTAATTCGTCAATCGGAGTCCAACAGCCGTGTTTTGCACGGACGGCGATGGTTTAAGTTTAGGAGACACTAATATTTTTATGACTGCGTCTACCGCGCCGACCGCGCCGACCGCGCTGAGACTTCAATCGAAAAGCCGAACGTAGAGAAGGAGAGAATGAAATACGGATCGCGTGGCCGTAGCGTGTTGCCGTCGCCGCGCCGGCACAGTTTATAAAGGCTCCCGAGTTCTTACAATGTAGTGGCAATGATAGAATTGTTTATTTTTCATTATTTCTTTTTATGAAACTTTCACCAATATATTTGTGGCATTTTACCACGTTTTCATTAGCTCGTTTCTGATTGAATTGACACCAGACACGATATGATCTCAACTGTATTTAGTGGTTTAATCGACGTTGAAAGTTTCGAACGCAACGAAGAAAAGTGAATCGGAAAGAAAGTGACGCGAACAGCCGCTTTCTTTCTTTCCTAACGTTTCGGTTCAGTTTTGAACCTTTTTCAAAGAAAAAAATTGCATCTACAATAAAATATATGTATATTAAATACAGTAAATACAATAGGTAAATTGAAAATGAACCAACCAAGATGTTAATACATACTTGCTATAATAACTTTAGTTGTGTAAAACGAACAACTATATCTTACAGAACCTGTTAAATTGATACCAAAGATTTAAAGCCGGAAATTTTCATTTGGAAGACGACGATCGTTCAGGTGCACCGAGAGTGTTTGATGATGGTCAGTTAGAGGAATTGCTCAACGAAAGAATTGGCGGAAAGATTGGGAGAGTCACCAGATTTTATTACATTTTACGTACATAAAAGGTAATAAAATCTTGAATTTTTTTGTAAGAAAAAGGGGAAAGAACTTATTTGCGCACCTAGTACAACATTTCTGGAACACCCTGTGTAAATAGGGACTCTTAGCCAGCAGAATGGGATAGCGCGATTAGCTAATTGCAAGCTATGTCTCGCGTTTGATTCTTTTTGCCTTATCCCTCCCCTGATATTCTCCACTACCCTCGTTCCTATCGATTTACCCGGCTCTTCGCATCGTCGACAGCGAAAGCGGTCTCGTTTTTTGCCGCGGGTATAATTACGAACTTAATAATAATTTCGTCGGCGACCTTTTAATTGCTTCGCCTTGTCGGCTCGCGCTGTACCAATCATGTCGATACACCAGCGCTGGAACGCTCGAGGTTATCCGGAATTTTCACTGTTCGCGATTTAAAACAAGAGACTTCTTACGAAGCGATACAACTGTTCGGTTCAATTGAGAATTGAAAAATCTCCAGCGATTATTCCAGCGAAAGCGACGTGATTTTTCGACAATTAATATTAGCGCTGGAAATATGCACGCTTAAGAGTCAGTGTTTCATCAGGATACGATTAATTTTATCCCGGGCGACATTTTTAATCACACTCTCGAGCGTTCCCTGTGTTATAAGGAAAAATAAGAGCACGTCATGTGCTCGAGATGAAGAACATGTTATTGATCGAGCCTGGAAAATATATAAGGCGGACAATCGCGGGAACCCCGCCGGAAGAAAATAGGAGAATTTTGGATCTTAGCTTTCTGAAATATCCCTACCGGCGCCGCTAAATCCTCACTTGCCAAGTTGCGAACCTTTAACCTACTTTCCCTTTGACGCGCGGCTACATGTGCCCGTGCCGCTTTTAAATCGTATTTATTTAACTCCTCTGACGAAATAACTGCCTAAAAATACAGACACGAGGATGTACCGATCAATTTCCTTCTATTTAGAGTAATCGCGTCAACTATGTAAATTTTGACAAGTGTCTGTTCTTAAAACCGCCACCTCTAAAAATATCTCGGAAGGGATCTTCTACTAGAACAGTGATATCGATTAGCAACCACTGTTAAGCCCCGAACGGTCGCGTAAATTACTATTGTCATCCGTGCGAACTCAACTGTCAATCGCCTACTGTATGTTGAGTGGATTGTGTATCTTTTTAACACATTGCCTTGTTAAGAAATCCTTCTAACCCTTTGCACTCGGAGCTATTTTAGTTCGGTAGAAAATGTGCCAATGTGTCAATCATTGTACACTTTACCCTAATTAATTCGAAAAATTGAATCAGATACCTTTGTAGAGCAAGAAAAAGACTTGCGAATGCATATATATACTTTACCTAACAAATCACAAAATTGGGGGCAAAAATAAAATACAAAAAACGCGGGAATTATTATACAACGCAATAGAATACTTGGCTGCTCTTTACTTTACCGGACTCAAAATTTGTGCCTTTTCCCTATAAATTATGATGTATTTGGTATGTAATCCAGTAGGTTTGTACTCGGAGTGGCTGCAGATCGAAGTTTCGATCCTGTAGGATCAATGGTTCAGGAGTTATGCTTGCTTAAAGTTGAGCAATCTGCAGTGTTTCTGACAGGTAAGGGCGCCGCCATATTGGTAGTGACGGTCGCGCGACGCTTACCGAGTTGGTAGTGATATCAGGTCGGGGGAGGGGCGGTAAGGACTAGCTCAGTAAACGGTTCGCGGTCGTCACTACAAACCAATATGGCGGCGCTCTTACCTGTCAAAAACACTGTAGATTGCTCAACATTAAGCAAGCATAGCTCCTGAACCAATGATCCTACAGGATCGAAACTTCGATCTGCAGCCGCCCGGGGTACAAATCTACTGGATCACATACCAAATACATCATAATTTATAGGAGAAAGGCACAAATTTTGAGTCCTGTAAAGTAAAGTTTGCCCCAATACTTAAATGTTTAGCAGTTTTTAGTGGCGACGTTGGGTCACCGCTCGAGTGCTAAGGGTCGAAGGGCGTCGCCAGCCAATTTCAACGTATCATTCGATCGTAAAATATATTGTCTTATCCGTCTGTTATTTAGCGAAACGAACGACATGAACACGGGCCTGCTGGTCGAGGTCTGGTGCAAGGGTCTCCTGTGGGATCGTTTCTTGGGCTACTACTACGTCCCCCTGTCGGAAGTATCGTACATGAACGAGGTAACGTCTAAGCAGTCCTACAATGCATCCAGCACGGTATCGTCCGGTGAACAAGAACAACAACAGCGACACATTCCCCCCGACAGCATGCGCGACACGAATAGCAACACACAGCCACCAGATATCACCAACACGGTACACTAATTGATACATGCACCTATCAAGATCTATGTCTTAGCGCCCCTCCCTTCCCCTCCCTGCCCCTTTACGGATTAATTTCAGCAATGCATTCACCCGCGTTCCCGTACTTCCGAACGTTTCTCTGATAAACTCTCGATTATCCCAGGACAAGAGGGGTTTCTATTATTCAGGTACGTCGATTAACCACTCTCGATATTCTAAGCGTACATGTTGTACGTTTATCGTGATAGACTGAACCTATCGTCGTGCACGTTCGCATTGAATACATTAAGTGACCCTTGTTTCCCTGTGCCGATCCGGTCGACGCGCCGACTTGATAAAGAGGGATAAATATGGGAAACCAATACGGTCAGCTACTGTTGTTTCTAACATCGCCACAAAACGCTGTCCAATCTGCAAACCACTGTGTTTATCACGGAATTTGGCTGAACTTCACCTTACAGCACCACAGATTTTGAACCTGCTTTTATACAGCCCCGTAGACTTTGACGAGAAAATGCCGAAAATCCAAGTTTTAACGTTAGCAATTCACTGATTTAGCATAACTTCTGAAAACCAGTAAATTCTCAACTTAAGAACTTGAATCATTGGCATTTTCTCATAAAAATCTTCAGGATCATATGGAAGAATCGCGATCCCCCATATTTCAAGCGATAATTAGCATAATAAGCAACAGCCGAAAGGAATAACGCGACTTTATCGGAGGTGGAATCTTTTCGAGAAGTAGCCCACTTTCCGTGTAACCATCCAATAAACAGTAAATTTAAGGTAACAGCGCTCGCGTTCTGAATTTAGTTCGGGTATTCGGGAATCATGGTATTCTAAGTATTCGCATGAACGTATCGTTGATATCCGAGCAAGCGTTTCGCAGATACAGCGATGCTTAAGCTTTCCGAAGGAACAGTATCTTACAATCAATCTGGATCTAGCTCTAAGCAACTATAAAACGCGAGCATGTCTGCCTGTTTTACATTTCGCTGGTAACGCGATACACCTCAGGGCAAGCATGGCACAGTTCGGCGAAGAAGTATAGATAAGATAGATATACCAGCCACGAATAAGTAATTTCAATGTTTTAAAAGAAAGATAATTGTTAAAGTCATCGAGGTGAACGTCGAATTGATTTGAAAATTCCCGCGCTACTTCACTTAGTGTTAGAGTATTGTGGCCAGGCACCACGCGACTTCACGGCGCTGCGAGCGCAGCGTGGAATTTCGACTTTGTTTCGTGAAGTCGTGAAGTTTCGTTAGTGTTTCAAATTCAAAGGCAGTCCTTGTGAAAGTGAAAATTTCAGAAAATTAAGGACATTCCGTGGACAAGGGGATCGTGAAGTGTTAAATAAACAGAGGGAAATGTCGAGAGCAATGATCAGCTCAAAGTAAGTGCATAATTCAAACTTAATATTACAATTTAACCTTGCAATAGCATCGTGGTGCCCCAACAAAATTTCTGTCACCAACTTCTTTGGATCGTTTGGGCAGTTTAGTCTTAAATAACCTATTTAACAGTTGTCTTGGAAAATTTTTATGGAATCTTAACTTTTAATTACTCGCGTGCAGTATTTGCACTCTGCAAGCTTGAAATTCAGTGTTCCAAGCCTAAACAAAGGTGTCGACTGTAGTAGCAAATATCTATTTCGCATTAACGTAGCCATTTTATCGAATAGAAATGTATTTATGTTGGAACCATATAAGCTAATAATATATAAGCTAATAATATATAAGCTAATTATGATTAGATTTACTTTAATTGTTTAAGATGTTCATTAACGAAAGTCGACATGTACACCGCGATCGTTAGTTTTCCAGCAATTTTCCCGTAAATAGTATGGGATCGCGCTCCGTCGAGCTTTAGTTTCTATAAGAGAGAACAAAAAGTGTCGCGAAATAGGGGTGCGGAAAGTGTGACGCCATGATGATATTTACGGGTTTACGTCCATCTAGAAACGACGAAAATAGAATCGTATTTGATATTTTTCATGTTTAAAACTGTAAGTTATTGAACGGCTTTTACTATTATTAACACGTGTCGGTTTTAACTTATTATACATCTCGGTAAAAATAATTACCAAACAATATATACAGTGAGAGTCGAAAGTGAGTATACACCTCGAGAACACGGCATTTATTTAACGATTATTAGATATGCGTTACATTAAGGGAAATGTTATTTGAAAAACATAATTCTGTTTATGCACTAAAAATTTCAAAGTAATCAACACTGATGAAAATTTACACGAATTCATTCTCATTCAGAAGTTACTGCTTCTATAAAACAACTTTATTGGACTATCTTTCATAACACACTATATAACTACTTTTCGCTACATATATTTTAAATTTTCTTTAAGGGCCCAAATAAAAAAGTTTTAAAAAATTCCTTTTTTTATTTTTGCATGTAACCTTGTAAATTATAGTTTTTGGAAATCTTTTTTGCACATTATTTCGTAAACCAATGCTTACGTTTTAAAGGACGTACGAATACTTTTTACACCCACCGTATATTATTTCATGTTTGATTCATCGATTAAATCATACCATTCAGACTCGTTACCATTTAATAGGTAGCTCGA
The DNA here is from genome assembly GCA_028455605.1 of Lasioglossum malachurum. Taxonomy (NCBI): domain Eukaryota; kingdom Metazoa; phylum Arthropoda; class Insecta; order Hymenoptera; family Halictidae; genus Lasioglossum; species Lasioglossum malachurum. Next base: position 2,560,192 of record CM052312.1, read on the forward strand.
GTGCGTCATTAAAGTTTGCTCCCGTAATATTCTCAGCAATAATAATGTGTCTGATGTGTACTAAATCACAGAACGGCAGAATCGTCACAGTTACTCTCGTAATCTAGATAAAACTTCTCGAAACTCGTTTAAAGTCGTTCGCGCAAAGTCTTCAGTCCTTAATAACATGGCAATATGCGCTTTTCGTTGCTGGTATATTTGAGCGAATAATAAACTCATTTTAGAACAGACCAAAGCTTCAGCGATAAAACATCAAGGCATGAAAATGCTCACGTTTCAGTCGGGATCACTAAAGACGCGAAATAGTGTTAATAAAATATAGTAACAAAATCTTTTGGCGTTCGTTATCGCGCATCCGATCGCGTGTAGCTGTATACCGTACAATTTGCGCTTATCACTCACGGCTGTTGTCGTCGACACGTGAACACTGCCGCTGGTTTTTACATGTAAGTCGTTTATCTGATAACCCAGCGCATTCTGTGTGACCTTACCGGCAGAGAATTTCTGTACAACACATTTTACGAGAGCCGGCCGTAAATTTGCGGTTACATTCGCTGCATAGAATTAATAAGAAAACTTCGACTAAATGTTTTGCGCTATCTGACCCCGTTTTCGAATTAGGCCGCCCTTCGTACCTCTCGCTTCAAACTTAACGATCCCGTTTAATATTTTCTTAATGGATATATGTGTACGCAGATTCAGAGTAACTTAATTCGCGTAACACAAACATGCACCGGTTTTACCGCCCCGACGCCTTAAATATGCATACACGGTCGGTGTGAAAATTCTTTAGACACTTTTAAAAAGACGATAACTTTTTTACAACGTGTTTACTGCTCGACCGAGAAAAGTTCCGTTGTGCAAAGCTGGGGCACGCAAAATGAGACTGAAACGAGCATGTTTACACGCGGAACGAGCCCGAATCAATTGGCGGCAGTCGTACCCCGGTCGATGGAAGTGTGTAACGAGTTCGGGTTAGCTTCGATGATGCCGTCGAATGCGCCGGATTGGTCTGTGCATCGGTCCAAACTGGTCGATATTGCGATTACCGGCGGACACTGTGTTTGTCTCGTCCGTGATCACCGTCGGGCCAGGAAATAAAATGTAATATCTTGAAACTTCCCGTTCCACGGACACGTCGGGAATTAAGTTAATCGCCTGGCGGGGCTAACCTTGCCGAGCGAACATTTAACCGCACGTCCAATGGCGCCGCACACCAGCACACAGTCTGCTGTTTCAACAGTCTAGCTGGGCAGAATTGAATTTTGATAATCTGTCCGGATGTATAATATCACGTTAGAAATCAATAGCCGCGCGTCCAATTTCATTAGAAAATCTGAGCACCGTCGGGCAAAGTTGCGTAGTAAATGTTCGAAAAATTCGCATTTCGCAGCCGTTCGAAAAGCTTCGCGAGATCCTTTGCCCTTTCGAGAATCACAGACGGCTGATCACGTTACCCCTGATACGGGTTCAAGCGATCGGCTTATTCGCGGCTCGCGTTCATGCTCGTGACAGAAACGCAGGAACTCCGATAGCGGACAGCTTGCTGGCCATCATAATCGATCCCTGGATTAGATTCGCTTCATGTTAATGCTGAGCGGTCTGATCGGTTGTCACCCGAGGCGCTCTTCTCTCGTGATTCCTTCGCCAGTGCTGAAAAACGAGTTTCTGTTACGTTATGCTAGTCAGGAAAATACTTTCCGAGATGCTGGAGCGTCGCGCGAATCCGGGTGTAAAAGCGAGCAGATACAGACCTCGGCGAGATCCTCGTCGATCAATAACGTTACTGCCCCGAAGAAAGAGAATAATTCAACCGGTCTCATACTTTTGCCCGGCAGAATGCGGAAAATCGGTCGCGGAGCGAACGATTGAAGTTTCACGAGCGAACTAGAAGTCAAACTCGTAAAAGAACGAGATGTCTGAGCGTTGGATGGTCCTTCTTCCAGTCAAAGGAACCGCCTCTCATTGTCCCAACCGAATATCGGGGCCATTCATCCACGATCGATCCGACGTTCGAAAGGAAAACCGGGGGTTTCCGCGGCGAGGAACCGAAACGCGGAATAATTATCCTCTCCGGCCCCTCTCCATCACCGTGAAAATTGCGAAAACCGTGTCTGACGTCGGCCTCGATTATTCCCCACGATTCCACCCGCTCGCGACGGATTTACAATTCATATTATGGTAATTCCTCGGTGTTAATAATTAACGGCGAGCGTTAATACCGGACCGAGATGTAATTTTACATATCGTTCGCTCTGGCCGGCTGTTTCCTCGCCCCGGAAAAGTCATTGCACACTCCGCGACAATTCGAGAGTCGATGACGTACAATCGACTACCCCCATCCGGCCGGCGAGGCAACTAAGGACTAAATCGACCTTTATTTGTGGGTCCACCCGAAAAATTTCGGATTTGTCGCGGCGGCCCTGTATCCACCAGGGTCGAGAAACTCGGGCGATATCGATTTCCATATAAAGGCGACCGTTACTTAGACGTCGTCTGACAAATTGACCCTGTTGAGCAATTTTGCGCGGCGAATGATACGTTCGTTACGTAGGCGTGCGCCGTCGTTGTTTCCAGCACGTCTTTTACTCTTTACGGCGACCGGCTGAAATATCGCGTTCCTTTGTCATAATCATAAACCCGTTGGCGATATTTTTTATTGGCTCCTTACGGATGAAAAATGTCCTCTTCTCGCGATCGTTCTTCCAAGAGTATACTTGTAACACCATCTCGCACACTCGATCCGAGAAATTCGTGCCGTTGATTTCAGCAATTTGTCGCGGCAGATTAAGAGGCTGGACTCGTTACTAGGATTGCAAGGATGTGGAAGGGGTTTTCAGTAATCAAAAGTGCTAGATAAAAGATCAATCTAGGCCGCGATCGCTCTCGAAAGTCCTATTTTTACGTTTACGAGGCGTAATTTGCATTATTCGGCAGCGCACAGTGGTCTATTTGGCCAGAAAAAGTGGAAAAAAGGTTCGAGGTTATAATATTTATACATCGTTAGATTCGTCTGAAGACCAGCTACAGCATTATCAAATCCGAAATACATTTTAGCATTGAAAAAATCAAATTCACCTCAATTTTTTGTAAAAAACAATTTTTTTTCAACTTTCATATATTGAAATCTGTGTAGACGTCTGAATAGTGTTCCTCTTTTGTTTGAAAAATTTTTTCCTCAGATTGTCGAGAATCCATGAAAAAGCGGGTAATTATTTACATTAGGGGCTTCCTCTCAGATTTTGATGAAATTTAAATATGTTATAGATTTCTACGTTTTGAACGACTTTTTCCTATACATGTTACCGCCGCTCGATTTTAGTTTTCGAGATATTCGCAAAAAACTATCGCTAATACTGTATCGAATTTTCTGAACTCTTCCACGCTCCGTGGCAACGTAAGCCTGTCCTGGCGCGGCGTTTGCTTACTTTTTTTTTCGGAACACGCTGAGGAGATGCTTGGTCGAGCCGGCCTGATGGTCCTCTCCGCCCCCACCACCTAATCCTAATTCTGATCGGATGATTTTTCATTACTACTTAAAATCCTGTATGACGGTTATATAGAATGCAAAATTCATTCGATCAGAATTAGTTAGGATTAGGTGGTGGGGGGCGAAGAGAGCTGGCCGGCCCGACCACGCATACGAAAATCCAGGAGTAGTCTTTCAAAATTGACAGGTCACCCTATATATGTATGACCAGAGTGAGATCCTGTTTTCTCTCTCATCTCCACAGCGTGTTTCGAAGCAAAAAGTAAACAAACGCCGCGCCGGGATAGCAGGCTCATGTTGCTGCGAAGCGTGCAAGAGTACGGAAAATTCAGTACAGTATTAGCGCTAGTTTTTTGCGAATACCTCGGAAACTAAAGCCGAGCGGCGGTAACATGTATAGGAAAAAGTTGTTCAGAATGATGACCTCGACAACATATTTCGACGTCATCAAAATCGCTGAGGAAACCCCTAATGTAAATAATTATCGAAAATTTTTAAATTGTTGCCATTAATTGTCATCCGAAAATACATAGGAAATTTCTTCCTCAGATAATGCTTCTTCTTCTTCATTTGAGGCCAAGCGTAGCCGAACGTACAGACGAACGCGAAACGCTGCTAATTAGCTATAAAATTTCAATTCGGACATAGTCGAAATCAAATTTTGTTAGTTTATAATCACAGATCTTTACCGAATGTAATCAGACCAAAAAGATCATCCAGACTCACACAGAACAGTAACAAAATCATCAATAAAGTTTTGTAATCGTAAAAAAATTTACAGAATTATTGGTAATGTTCAAATATTAATAACTATACTAATTTAGATGATAATAAAATGAAATCTGTGCGAAAGTACTTTGTACATCTACCTGAAAAGCTTTTGTACTACAAGAATTTACACAATTTTCCTTAAAACACTTGAAAATCGCCAATGAACGGACGCTGTTTTAGAGGCTGTTTAAGAACGCAAAGCGCGCCTTAAATTCTCTTGACTTTCGATGAAGTTTACTACTTCACAGGTGTAAAGTAAAAAAACAGCATTGAAGCCTTATTTTTCAGGCTTTTAACTACGACGGACAACAAAATCGACTTTTTACCACTTTTTCAGGCCAAATACACCATTCTGCAGCGTGTAGCTGTCGCAGCTTTATGAAAATGGTTACATGCGCAGCTTTATACTTCCGAATAATGCAAATTACGCCTCGTAAACGTAAAAATAGGACTTTTTATTGCGATCGAGGCCTAGATTGATATTTCATGTAGCGCTTTTGACGACTGAAAAAGCCGAGCTTTGCATTATCGAGAAATGAGAAGGCGCATCCCGCAACCTTGGAGTCCTGAAAAAAAAACGAGTCTACCCCCTTAATTCGACAGTTTGTGTACTTAATAAAACGTTTGGATTGCCATAGTGGTTTCATTCGCACGCGATCTTTCATCAAGACGTTCGTCTCCGATGAAACATTGCAGATTTCTTCGCGGCGACGTCGTTGAAACACAAAAGATGGGTAGAAAACTGCGACTAAATTAAGATCCCTTGCATCTGGAATGTGCAGACTGTTCCCGGAGATTCTCGAACCACGGGACTATTTCTGCCGAGCAGAATCTCCACCTAGAAATTCCTTTATCTTCCATTCTTTCTTCATTTGCGAGACACGGTCCACTGCGTCCTCATACGGCGATAAAGGGGAATTTATGCTAATTAAATTGGACGGCTTCTTTATCAAAGGGAGGCGGAGGGAGGAAAGGAGACCGTGACGAACGGTGGAGCTGACAGTACGTTTTATTTAAGCAATCCAAAGTGGCTTAACTGCTCCGAGAGATGCGCGTCTTTTGTGCAAGAAATATCCACTCCGTCTGCGAACCCTGGTGCAAGCATGGATTAGTATTTAGAAAAGTTACGTCCGAAGCTTTCGAGTGTTCTTCTCATTGTTCGAAAAAAACGAAAAAATTTCTCGCGCGTGAATAAGCTTGTCTTTCGTGTTTAATATTCATCCGAAATATCATCGAGTATGCGACTGTTCAGTTTTTTTTTACTGTTGGATACAAATCGTGCCTGTTTCCATCGATAGAAATCGTTCGATAAAGGTACTTTTAGACAGACTTCGCGTTTCGCAGTGTCATGCATGCATGAATATTCATAAATCCATTCTCGAGTGGTTAAACCGTAACGGTGTCACCGCCTTCGCGTGATTCGATGAGTATTTTTAAAGCGTGATCCGACTTGAATGGCAGGTTCGAGGGGTCGATACGACGTTCCTTTAAATATTGGGTCATTGCGGGAGTCCCGATTTACGTTTCATTTTCAATTACTTCTTTATTACGAAAATCAGTTGATTAAGTAGTTACCATCGTGTTTTTGTCAACCTTCTGATAGCGTTCGTACGACTTTTTTTTTTATAAAGACTGGGCTTCGGGAATGTTAAACGACCTCCATATAAGAATCGGGAATCGAAAGGCGCTGGAATCTGGGGGACCGAGGGTGCCGCGCGAGGGCGTGCAACGAGGAAAGTGAAAACCGAACGGCCCTGTTTGTTTTTTCCGCACGAAGTGCACCAAGTGCATCTTATCTTTCGACGGAGGGTCGAACAAATTAAATTAGAGGGCAGCCTTACCTCGGATAGGGGTGAAATTCAGTCACGTGCGATAGAGCTACCCCTTCCACGGACTCGAATACTCGTGTCGCTCTTTGGCTAGCCTCTCCCCCACCCTTTCTCTCTCTCGTGCGCGCGGATTCGTCGTAATCTCCTTGTAAGCGATCAAGCAAACGATAGACCTTAATCTTACGACACACATTCTCCCTCTGCCATTGCCGTCCAATACTTCTTCCATCAAACGCGAGACGCTCTGTGCTTATACAGGGTGTTACGTTGAAACGTGAACGGCGTAGGACGGTCTCGATATATTGGAAATCTCCGGGCACGAAGTGTCGCTTGCAGTCAGGGAAAAATCGGAGGACGCTACGTTCAGTGTAACGAAATTATACGCTTTTGAACATGATAGATTGATAGAGACAAAAACTAATATACGTATGTATAAAAATCTATGACGTACATATAATACACGAACGCGCGTGTTCCAATGTAATCAACCGCACGGGGAAAACATTTTCCAGTCCGCGTTTTCCATCGCGCAACCTTTCATCCCTTTGTGCGTGCGACAAACGGAAGCGTCGATATCAATAGGAACATTTGATCACCGAACGTCGACGAAATCCTGCCGCCCGGCGAATATTGTAATTTTCATTTACACAAGCGGGACGCGATGGCAAACATATTTTACACCCCCGAGCAAAGTGAACAAAGTCCACCGGCGGGCACGAAACGAAATCGAAAAAAATGACGAATAACAGCAGCTCCTTTCCGGTGGTACAGGGGGAGGAGGAAGTGCTTTGTCGCTGCATTTATGTACCAGAAACTCCGCGGAGAACGGGGTAAATTGAATTACGAGGTGGCGTAGGGTGACGTATTCTCGGCGGGACAAATATAGCGACTATCGTTGGGTCCTCTAGTAGTTCCGCAAGTGATACCCTCGTTAGATAGAGCCGGCTGAAACAGTAACGGAGCAATCTTAATTATAGCCGACGTTTCTTCTGTTCTGGACCGCGGTAAATTGGATAACGCGAGCTGGAGGTAATAACTGCTCTATTGATTCAAAAAGTGCCGCCATGCGAACGGTTGTTATGTTGAGCCTTGTCTGAAATAAATACAAGCGAAGACCTAAGTATGACAGCGACGGTGTCGTACAACCGTTTAAATTGACATACCTCCTGAACTATTCGCTTTTCGAAAACGACATTGACCTTGGTGTGACCTTTATGCGTGAGAGTGCGGAGTCGTGTTCGCGCATCGGACGATGCGAAATTCATTTCAATCCGTAGTGTTCGGTGACTTTCGCGCGAACGATCACCTGGATCTCGGTCGAGCGAGGATTTCGATTACCACCTGTATTTGTTCGACGGAGAATTCGTTCGGGAGGGTTCCCCGTTCCTTTGGTTTCCTCGGCTCTCGAGTCAACTCGAAGTCGGTGCCAGCAGAAGCTATCCGTGTGCTATACGGCAGCCGTTTTTCCCTCGACCACCCGATCCATCGCGGTTCCATCAGCATCGCCGCTGACAATCCCCGAGTCTCCTCCGGCGGTGACGTCACTTGGCGCATAGCCAGCACAGAACGCTCAATGAAACAGTCGGGGAAGCCAAGGCGACGTGGTTGACGTAGCTTTACGACGGTGTTATGCTGCGTGCACACATTCGAGCCGTACTGTGGCAACGACCTTGACGAAAGATTTCCTGGATTTGTTAGCACGCGTACCAAGCATTCACCAATGTAGGCTAACGGGGAACAGGGTCTCCTTATACAGTAAACGGAATTTCTATGTGAACGCTATCATTCACTATCAACCATTTATATAGGGTGTCTCGCTGGAATTCTACATTTTCTGCTTAACAATTGACTGAAATAGTATTTATTCCCTGTGAAGAAGTACAGCGTTCTTTTCAGAGAGGGATGAAATCTTTCCCATGCTCTTGATCATCTCCTGCTAGAAAAACTACAATTTATTTGATCCAGATTCTGATCAACCATTTATGGTTTATGATGTCTCGTTGGAATTCAACATTCTCTGCTTAAAAATTGACTGAAATAGTAATTATTCCCTGTGAAGAAGTACAACGTTCTTTTCAGAGAGGGACTCCCATGCTCTTGACCATCTTCTGCGACAAAATCTACAATTTATTTGATCCACATTCTGATCATCCACAGCCTTCCGCTAATCACTACGTATAGCTAAGTCGTTAGAGTGCTTTCTCGTAATCTTCTGGGATTTCGATGTCTTATGCAACGATTTTCCATTCCTAATTTCTACCTTTCAGTATAAACTTCAATTTCCTTTCGTGAAGTACACTTTGGCACCGCTTCGAAAGCCTGGAAAGGTCCCGGACACGACAAATAAACTATGAATTAAAATGTAGGTTAAAAATAAAATCCTGCGTGTTTAAAATTCAGAAAATAATCACGCAAAGGTGTTTTCATACAACTCGACGGTTACCGCTTACGGACTTCGCGTGTTCTCGGTTGCCATTAAATAAAAAAGGAGTAAACCACTGTTTTCGCAACTCCGCCGTTTCGTCGAGGATTTCGCGAGGTCGCACGAGCACAGGGCCGTCGAATTTTTTCGGGCAGTTCCAAAAATCGGATGTAGGTAGGGCAAATATAAACAAATCAATTGTTGATAAGGTATCTCGCTATGAACAGGGTTCGTGTGCAACCTCGAGGAGCTCTTGGCAGCTAGTGGAGGTTAGATCGAGTTATTCAATTCTTTATACCATTCACCGGCTTTGTGCAAACTGGTGAAGGAATATATTGACGTTTACCTGGAATTTGAACTGTTTTTCTTTATACAACGACTTTCCCGGATTTACCTCGACAACCCTGTGTGATCCTTTCCACTAGCTTCTCGGCACGCCCGTGATCGTGGCCACGGAAACAGGATTGATGAATCACAGGCAAACTCGTTCTTTCATGTTTCTGGACGATCGATCGGAGAGCACGGCGCTCCAGCGTAAGCGACTCTGACAATGAGACGAACGACCAGGCTGTACAGGCTGCACCAAAAATTATGGCGCTTTTCATTTTTCAGAAACGGTGGGACATATTTTCAGATCATGTAACAACATGTTCTTCAAAATAAAAGACAAACGTACGACACAGTAACGAGAATAAATAAATAAACGCCAGATACTATTTTCATTTCATTTTTATGCGGAAATATTTTCAGTTCATGTAACAACATGTTCTTCTAAATAAAAGACAAACGTACGACACAGTAACGAGAATAAATAAATAAACGCCAGATACTATTTACATTTCATTTTTATGCAGAGTATTTATCTATTGGATTGGCAATAAAGTAATTTCGATATTTTAAGTTGAAGTAAAACCGAATTTTTTTATTCAAGCGATGAACTGTAACCAATAAAATATTTTCTTATTTATTCTTTTTGGCAAAAGATCATCGAACAAAATGGAAAATATCTTATTTATTAAAGTTGATTACCTGAATAAAAAAATTCGGCTCTATTTCACCTTAAAATACCGAAATTACTTGCTTGCCAACCCAATATTTAACGATAAAGGGAATTCGTTGTATCGCTGATACAATTGAGCCACGATAACTAATTTAATCATTAATTCAATGGAACGTTAAATACGTGGTTTACATAATTACGATTATAAACCGGTGAAATTAATTGACCTATTCAATTTTAATTGGCGAGCCTTAATTGCATTAAACATCGTCTAACTCTGCAGCATCTCGGACGAGTCCAAGCAGTAAAAGAAAGTTTCCTCCTAGAACGAGTTTAGCAATATTGCGTTAGAGTCTGATGTATTAGCAGATTTTCTCGTCTGAAAAATTGCATTCCTTCGAATCACCTCTTCCTTGCACAACGTTGCACAATATATAATGCACTCTCTGCTCTCTACACGCTGAAACTGTGAGACGGATTTATACGTGGAAACGTAGAGACGGAAAAGCATAGACGCAACAAGAACGACAATGACGGAGGAAGAAGAAACGTTGAAAATTTAATAACTAGTCGGCAGATTTTAGAGCACTGCAAAAATTAAAAAAAAATGTCAAGTTATTATTCTCAACCTATTAAAAGTGCATTTTGAAAATCAAACGTGTTGCATAAGGATTCGCAGTTTAATAACATTAATGCGTTACCTCGGCCGGATAAAAACATCAGCCAAAATAGCAGACGTCGCGCACGCCATGCTCGCAATGCAATTAATGAAATGTGATGCAATGCAATGCAACGGACAAGACGGCGGATTTTCACTGGAAATCCTGGCCAGCGAGATAGCGACATACGTGCATCTTCCGGCTCCTCGGAAGAACCAACTCGCGCTTCAAGATTCATAGAATCAAGGTTCCAACGTCCGAACAAGATGGTGCATGGAATTTTCATGAAACCGCGGGACATCCTAACCGTTGTAAAAGTTGAGATGCCCGGGTGTTCGTGTAAGCGACAGCAAATGAGGAAGTTGCGGCTGCGAGGGAGCGAAAGAGGAGCAGAAAAGGAAGACTTGCCTAAACAGCAACAACGACGACGAGGAAATACAGGAAGTAGATTAGTCGAAAGAATCGTGTAAACAGCAATGATGAACTTGGTGAATTCTATATATCCGCTGTCAACACGTGAAACATGGAGGTGGGCGAGTGTTAATATGTGTAGCCAATTTAGAATTTATGGAATCGACCCGAGTGTCGGGCAGCCGAAAGTATTCGTGTTCTCGCAGAGCTCCGGGAAGGAGCGAGATCGAAAAAGAACGGTCGTCGAAGGAGGACGCGGCGGCAGGATAAACACGGTAGGGTAGTAACCGGCGAATGGTAGTGGAGAGAAGTAAAAGCTGAGGAATGAAGTTGGATGCCGGGAGCCGAGGCCAGGTTGGTTTTCCTGTTGCGAGGACAATCTGGGTCAAGCCTGGCTTAAAATATTCATAAAGCTGCACGCGAGATCCGCGTACGACCGGTTCGATTCACATTAGAAATGCGCTGACTGGGGTATGTCAAGTAACTCTAGAGGGATGACGATGAGACACCGCCGCTGATTCGTCCTTATGTGTGCTGGTGATCCGCGGTGACTGGTGTGTTCGCGCACACACCCACTCGCCTCTGACAGAAGCTTGACAAAGCCCTTACCGACACCCGCCGCCAACCACCGCCTCCATTTTCCTGTCCCGCTCGCGATGACGGTCTGCCATTTCTGGCTGTTTCGGGACTACACACGTCCCGGCCATGACGAAATCCTTGATTCTGCTCCGACTGCGGCCACGAAGAAAGCTGCTCCGCTCTCGCCGGTAACGAGGGATTTCACCACGGAACGTGTCACGTCCCGGAAATGAAAATCCAACCGCGGCTGGCATCCCCTTGCTAAAGAAATTCCGGCCGCATCCATCCCCTCACCCGCCTACGAACCCCTGGCCTCGTACACGTCGCGCCGAAATATTTCCCAGGATACCCCAGGAACAATATCTGCCTCCTACGGGCCGCCGCGCAACGCTTCTCAAATTTCTTGCGATAAATTCGGCTACGAGCGCCGCCTCGATCCAACCCTGTTTTGCGCTCCCGGATAGTTTACTCTACTCTAGAACGGGTAGACAGCTTCGTAACAGATATCGAGCAGTAACACCGAATAAAATCCGTAGAAAACGAGCCACAGAAAGGACGCTCTCAAGTAGGGATGCCGATTATTTTCAAGAAGATCGATTTTTCTGAATCGATTATAATCGAAGCTTCAAGAATCGATCCACTAATAAATCGTTTCCAAAATAATCGATTTTTTTTAGGAATGTCTAAAAATGATAAGAAACGAAGATCAAAATTTTGTTGGACTCTTTTATTAAAGAAATAAGGTAATAATAATTATTAGACTCTGCGGATCTTTATGCATTTATAGCAAAATTGAGTGTATGAAAAAATCGAAGAAGTTGAAAAATTAAAAAAATTGAAGATATCTGAAAGATTATTTGTAAAAATCGGATATTGAAGAATCGATTCTAAAAATCGGTTTATTTTATGAAAATATTCGATTTTCTAAATAATCGATTAAAAATCGACGTCCCTACTCTCAAATGCTCGAGCACCACGGTTATTTAAATCATTACCGAATAAGAAACCGGCTAATTATACGCAGCTGACCTACTGCTATGGCAGAAGTAATGCCCGAGAAGTGATTCGATAAGGAGATCGATCTCCCAGAGGTTCGAGTTTTCGTCGGAGAAGATTACCTTTCGGAATTTGCATTTTCATTAACGGCTTAAATCTCGCTCAAGAGTGCTCTGTCAACAATGTCTCCCTCCTTGGGAGAGGGGACCGACTGGTTTTTTCGGTATTCGATCGACTACGGTAATGTCTCGGTATTCGAGCTGTGGTCGAGAAGAGAAATTAGTTTTCTTACTTACGTTCTTAACATTGATATATTGGTCTCCGCTGTCAGGATAATATACGTGGCAATGATATATTTAGATTTATTTCCCAGCAGATAGCGACGCCCGCATCGTGAACCCGGTTTAACTTTTCCACGGGCTGTGGATATGTGTGTCCGACCACTGTTACTTTATTGAGCGAGAAGAGTCACGTAAATCCTCAATTATATCGCTTTCGTTTAAAATAGCAGAAACATTGAAAAACTTAAAAAATGGACTACTTCCAACTCAATAAGTCGCTTCGTCCCACTGTGGCTGAAGCGTCCGAAGTACCGCAAGTCCGTATACCGAACTTCGCGGGGTCGTAAATCCCGTTCCGCTTGCTCGCGACGATACTCGGGGCTTTGACGGTGTCATAGGCGTAACACCGACTATTTGAAATACATAATTTGACTCTCGGAATTTAACACACTTTAATCTATATTTGAAAACTTAGCAAGATACAGTAACGATGAGCTTTCGAGGTAAAGGTAAAAGTTGTTTTTGGTTCGAGTGATTTTCGTGATCTAAAAATATAAAAATGTTTTATACGAAATATTATTTTTCGATGTAGAATAAGAATATAAACTAAAAAAATATGGTGTTCCATTTGAAAAAATGAAGTTGTCCTTCATCTGACCCTTAAAAGGCCATTATGGAGAAATGTGCATAGCACCGTTAGATGTGCCTCTTCATATGAAGAATATTTTATATAAAACATTTTTTCATATTCCTGCTGGTATCGGTAATAATTGATTGTCTCAAGATAAAAGGACCACCCTGTACATGCGATAATATATACGAAATGAGTCTACTAGTAAGATACGCTTTGCTACAAACTATTGATAGATAGAATAAACTAAGATTATACAAGAATAAACGAGTATGCACAAGATAGAAATAATATAGTCTCACGTTCGGTCTGCTTGAGACCGAACAGTGGCCCCGTGGGGAAAGGTGGACCGGCTGGCCCTAAATCGTTCCCCTAATCCTCGAGGAATCACGCCCGACTACGGCTGCCAGGTTGAATGGAGTTATCAAGTGGTTCGTTTCGGTGGATTTTCATTTGTAGCCGGCAAACCAGGGTTCGGTTACCTGTTTGCTCGTCACCGGGGGCTTCGCGTGCCGTCGTCACTGCGCAAATTGTTGACTCGAGGAATTGATGAACGAGCCCGAACCGAGTCGTTCCCTTCTTTCCCTTTTATTCGATGTTCCACGCTCTCGTGCGATCCTCCCTTGACATCGAGGGCGCGCGGCACCACCGCGAACGCGTATTTGATCGGCGAATCCCGGTTGATCTTGACCCATCTATCTTTGGCAATGTTGATCCCGCGGCGCCGTCGAGTGACAGGTGTTTAAACAATTTAGCGGACGGGTCTGTTTGTCTTAATGGGCTGGCAAACTCGTTACTGTCACCGCGTGACCGATGGCAGCGCCGGCGAGTGGTTTGTTCAACGATTCTAGCGAAAAGAAATCTCCTTCCCTTTGTACAGTAAAAGTTCCTTCGTTGTCCAAAGGCCGGGCGTTTGAGCGGACAACGACCGTGCCCGGACACTATTTTTGATTTATGACTGCGTCTTTAGCGAAACGGCTAGTTAAATGACAAAGAAAAGCATTCGCAGTCAAAAGCAGTCAACTGTCTGGCTTTAGAAAACTCCTTTTTTCCTTGGCATATTCCTTTCCTATTGTTCTCCGCGGGTCTGGACCAGATCCACGCAGGCCTAATCCTCTCGTTGACAGGCAGTGGAGTGGGTAGGCACAGGACAACGATCGTGCCCACGATTCAGGACAACGAAGGAGCGATTACTGTAGTATTTCTTTCGACACCCTCATCGATGCTGAAACGATCGAATTCGTCGTCGCTTGAGGCGCGTTATCGGTCGTTTCTCGATCATTTGCATTTTGCGTCAACCCTCGGCGGCGTAATGCCTGCACGCAAGGAGAAACAGCGTTGCACATGTCAGACGGATCGTCGGTCTTGTCGTCCGTAACAAATGTGCCTGTAAGTAGATGCAGGCCTGCAAACGTCAGACGTTAGGAGCTTGTGTCTTCGGTTGCGCGTGATGAATATACACACGTATTCCACTTAAATAGCCGACCGGCATCCTCGTAACACTATATTTACGGCGACGCAATTTCCAGCCTGGGAATTGCTGACTGATTATTCACTGACATCAGCTCTCGACTTCTTTCGGCTGTTTTATTTCCAATATTGGTTGCCATCCCTACGCATATTTGATCACTTTCGGTCGATGTTACGTTCTCGCAAATGCACGACTTCCATTTACATTGGGCAATTGTATGTTTCGCACAGCCGTGCAAATTTTCAACAAAATTATAAAAAGCAGAGCAGAGAGGAGTCGATAAATTCTACTCCGTGTCCTGTGGCGGGTTCATCGGATAAAGCCCTTTTGAAAAACAAATCCAAACATGTCCGTTCCAGTCCGAACTTTATTTTCCGCGTTCGTGGTAACATGTTTGTCCGTTGCAAGCGTTTTGATTTAATGAGAAAAACTGCTCGTTGTATGTTCGAATATACCGCGCTGTGTATACTTTCCGAATGTTTGATTTGGAAATTGGTAAAGCTGCAGGATTTGTAAATCTGAAAGTGCGATCGTATAAAATTCATGACAACAGTTCACTTTTGCAGCGTTTACATGAGACTGGCCCCTTAATGCACTCGAATGGGGCTTCTTGAAAGGAGACGGAAATCGTCGCATTCGTTGGCCTTGCGTGGCGAATCCGCGCCCGCGTTCGTAATCATTTCTAGGCTGGTGGAGTGTCATTGTGTCGTCGGTCGCTTAATTGCGGGGGCGTCTTGTCCCGCTCGCGAGTATCCGGCAGCGTCGCCCTCCGTCGTCGCTGTAATTCTCTTTTTGTCCCGGCCTCGCTCGCGAATCTTTGCGCCGGCACGACGACAACGAGATGCTTGCAAAAAGAAAAAGACGAAGAAGAAGATACAAGTGCGACGCGAAGAGGGTGGAACGCGATAGAAGCGGAACGACATTAAGGGCGGCCTCTCATGTAACGCCAGTGAAAACAAGTGATTTTTAAGCATTTTTTTCAGAACAACTATTGCACACGGGGGACTAGACCTTTTAAAGATACAGTGAGCGAAATTCGTTCAAACGCACATACAAAAATAAATAATATTTGTACATATACAGGGTGTCCAAAACCACCCGACCAGGGGTGTTTTTAATTTCTCAAATAAGCATATTCGGTAAAAATGTTTGCAATAGAAGTTGCAGGGATTAATGGAGGGAATATATAGACAAGGTTATTTGGATTCTGAAAGAGCTCGAAATTTCACGTTCAGATATGTACTCCATTAATCCCTGCAATTTATTCCAAACATTTTTACCGAATATGCTTATCTGAGGAGTTAACACCCCTGGATGGGTGGTTTGGACACCCTGTATATTTACATAAAATCAAAAATATAACTTAATCAGGAACACGGGACAACAATACCTTTAGGATCACTCTTTAAATCAACGAATTTCCTTTATATGTATAATGATTTCTCTCAATATCTGGGAAAAAAGACTGCGTTTAAACGAATCTAAATAAGCTCGAATCTAAATAAGCATGAAAATTTGTTAATTTTAAATTGCGTTTAAACGAGTTTCAACAAGTTTCTTTTTAAGTTCAATTCTTATTATTTTTTGTTGTCGTTATAGAACCGCTCGTGCCCTTTGAGAGGCTATGGTGCCATTTCCATAGCGAGCAGTCGCCGAGAAGCATGGTGTGGGAGTAAGAGGCAGATTCGAAAGTGTAGGCGTGGAGATGTTCCAGCTTAAAAGTCACTTGCGTATTCCTAAGCTGCTTCCCTGCGAATTTCTACGTGGGCTACGGGGTTTTCCAAGAATGTCTACTTCGTGATATCCACTTGATATTAATCCCCTCTACAAGGAATGTTGTACCCAGTCTTCCTTCACTTTCTACGACGACATTCCGCCTCTAATTCGGTCCTGGCAGAGTCAATTCGGTCTGGTCATAGAAGTTTCGTAGAATTTATGTATATTGCGGAGCAAGAGTCGGAATCAAGTAGCAAAAGGATGCCAGGAACGTCGAAGAAATATTTGCTGCCGGCATGTATCTTTTAATTAGCTTTCGCACTGTATTATAAATCAATGGAAACCAGTTGAAATTACATTGGTATACGTGCATGTATGTACGTTAACGCGGCGCGCACGATCGTTTGATTCCGGGTTGACACTGAACCGACGATGCAATCTCGCGATTATTTCGAACGATTGTACCATCATATGGGCCAGATAATACGGATATCCGCATTATTGAACCGACGTGGATATTTGTGCAGTACGAATAAACGGATCCGGGACTTGTTTGCATTCATTCGCGTCATATTTCATGAGGCTTTCTCGTTAGGGACGACCGATTTCGCTCGACTCCTCCTCGTCCGCTTGTATTAGGTTGTTGCACATGAAATGTCCGATTTCCGAGAACTTTTTCATCAAGAAATGCACAAATCTAGTTCCTGATATCTTCAAGTTTGATTTGGATGTATCATTTTGCTTTCAACGTACATTGCTAACAGTTCGCTGCAGAAATCGAAGCAAATGTCACTCAGTCGTGCAGAAGCATTACTGATTGATGTCGCTGCGATGCAATCAGTGACTTTTCCTGTTTTAGATCAGCCAGTGCAAACACGGCACTGAATCGATCTTTATAATCGTTCGAGCGCAAACGCGTGAAATAGATATTTTTAAAATACACACGCGCTATTCTCTTTTGTATTTGCCTTCGCGTCGGCGGACTCCATTTACGCAATTTTCCACCGCGTAAAAAGATCAAGCGGAACGAACGCTTTGTGTAAATCGACGGGAAAGCATACAGGGCGTTGTAAAAGTAACGGCCGTATGCTCCAGCGGTGAAAAGAAATACAAAGTTATTATTATTAATAATTTGCAAGAAGTTTCGCAGTTTTTACCACGTTTTTATTAACTCGCTTTCTTGTCCGTCTGTTTGTCTGCTCGGTACACAAATTTTGCAATTGATTTTAAACTAACTTCCCGATTAGCCAGGGACTTGAAACTTTAAAGATAGTCGGGGATAGTCAATAGATAATTGATGCATGAATAGTTCACCTAAGTCACTAACAATTTTATTGCACTGCAAATGATATGAACTGCTGTGTGAGTTTTCTCAACGGCTGCTACTATCTACACTCCTTGCTATTATCTTGCGCCCCACGTGTTTCGTTTTACATCTTACAAGTGAAGGGGTGGATGGACAAAGGTGTCAAGTAACAGATTGTTTGTTTTCTGTAAAAGAGTTTTTAACAAAATATGTTGTCCTTTTTGATGAATGAAGATAATAATTTTAATAATAATTATTGTTATGGTTAATCTCAAATACAAAAAAAGATAATTATTTGTTGACCTCCTGGTCCAGTACAGGTGAAGTACAAAGTAATTAGCTTCTTCTTCCATAAAAATGACAGCTTTATCCATCCACCCCTTCAAGTATTTTCATAGCTATTAAAAATTCACAATCTCACAAATTTTCAAGACTATCTGTATGGGCTTAGGAATCTGTACGGGGCTGGGAAAAATTATTTGATACTTTGTAGTCCGTCTTAAAAACGTGGTATGTTAAAAATGTTTTTTTATTTAAATAATTTCAATTGTCCTCTTCCAGACCTGCAACGTGGGAATGCTACAAAAGGCTTGACGATAAAGGAGCCTCATTTGTAACAGATACTCTGGTTAATGACCTAGTTAGGACAGTACAGAGATATTCTGAGAAGACGTTAATTTTGCGGCACATGTACCACTTCTAAAAATATCTGCACTGGTTTGCAAAATTAAAGGGATGCTCGATTCCCAACGAGAAACATTCTCGAGCATGATCCTCCGCCACGAAGGAAGTCTATTTTTGGTTCTGTCTATTTCTGAATGTTTCTCTGTGTTCGACATTTATTCACAAGTATGTTTTGGGAACACAATACATTAACATATTAAAACCATGACTAACGACATCCTTTAAAAACTCAATTTCTCTCCGTAAGCCAATCGTCAATATTTATTTTGCGCACGGTCACAAAGTATGCAGCCCATTAAGTTGCTAAAGAAACTCGATCTTCGTTGCCAAGAGAAAGGCCATTAAAGACACTCAAGAATCCACAGCGGAGCGACGGGGACAGCTTGATGATATTCGAAACGGGCATTTATTCACCGCCAACCTAATAAAGTCGCAAGTTCGTTTCCGACCGGTGATCACTGGAATGACCGACATTCCCGGCAGAAGGGAAAACCGAAGGACAGGGGCAGCATGGAACGAAAACCCGTCCCACTTAATTCTACGCGATTATGGTGGGGTATCAAGGTGATGGGAATTAGGTTAGCGGCGACGGGGACCGTCGTGCGTCATGCTGGCCCCTAGCATCCCCTTTCCGGTTTCAATCAGCGCGTGCTACCCTCGCAGCCGATCTCAATTATCCTCTGCGACCACGTGCGAAGGAATAAGAGAGGCCTGTCGGACGAGAATGGGAGACGGGAGCCACGAGGGAGACGCAACTGCCTATCGGTGCATATCGCGGGAAAACGAACCGGCGCAGATCGATATTGCCCACTTACGAAACCAATAGGTCATTGCAAGAGTCTTGATACGTTTCTGACAGACGGTGTTATTCCTGTAATGCCTCGTACAGACTTGAACCGCGCGGCCAACGCGCATTTCGGCGAACATTTCGGCGCGCCGAACGGCGAACGGAACGGATTTCTGCTATTTCCAGAATTTCTTGCAAACAACTATGCAGAGTTGGGCATTAATCGATCAAAATTTTAATCATGACTGATTGATTAATGTGTACGACTAAAAAAAGAAATCGTCGAAACATCGGCGATTGATTCAATCGATTGATTTAATCGTCAATCGTCGATTAAAAAAAGGAATCATCGAAAAATATATCGGTCATAAATTGTAATAAAGAGGGAGAGAGAAAGAGAGAGACAGAGAGCGGATGGAGAATTGACAGAAATAATAATATATTTCAACAGAAACATGTTTATTTTCAATAGTTTTTTTTAGGAAATCTCTTATGAGATTTATTACAAAATATCTCATAGTACATTACAGTAACGTCGTTTAATGTTAAATGCTACGATGGTCGTAGCTTTCCAGGAATAATAACTTCAAACATAAAAGCACGTAAACAGAGTTTGCATTATAGACCAAATGACAATACACCTAAACTCAGTTTACATTTTTTTCAGTATCCATACAGTTTTGATTATGTATTTCATTTCGAAATTTCAGCAGTTAATCATTAATCAATTATCCGATTGAGGATTAATAATCGTTAATCGCAATTAACGATTAATAAGTATTTAACCTGGTTAATCTGGCACTCAATAAACAGCCAACATTTTCTGTATTTCTTTGTGTAGTATATGCCGTTGCAGCTCCCATAGTTGTTTGCAAGAAATTCTGGAAATAGTACAAATCCATTCCGTTCGCCGTTCGGCGCGCCGAAATGTTTGCCGAAATGTTTGCCGAAATGCGCGTTCGCCGCGCGGTTCAAGTCTGCACGAGGCATAACAGTGGAATTGCCTTGAACAAATGGTCGTTTCGAGCAGCTTTTTCCTTTGCTAGAATGTCCTCCGAGGCTTCGCTAAGGTAGAAAAAAATGTATTAGCGGAAAACACGAACCAATCAGAGCTCAGCTACAACAGGTCCCGCTTTCGCATTGCGAGCGATTCAGAAGACATTTTGATTAGCGCGCGAGAATCAGACGATTCTTCTTCAGTCTTCCGGTAATAGGTTTCGCTGCTCTTCATTTTCGACCGGAGGCCCGAGCAACGTTCTCATCCGCTTGTCCTTCTCGCGTTCAATTTAGAAAATTAAATTCTACGCCGGGGTTCAGATACCTGCAAGAAAAATCGATAGGAACGAGCTCTTCTCTGTTTTTATGCCGCGCTGAAGAGGCGGACAGGATTCGCTGCCGTTTCAACGGTCAATAGACGTTAATGGGAAGGGCCGGGGCGATTGTTAGCGAGAGATTCTCTGTTTTCTTACCAATTTCCGTGTCCCCACCCGCCAGAAAGTTGGCGGAAGCAAAAATTCCGTAATTGGGGATAACTCCCCAAGCAATAATAATAATCTCGAATTGGCCTTCCACCGTTCCGAACGGAACCATGCTTCGACCATTTTCGTCTCCCCTCCGCGATGCAACTTTATTGCGTGCGGTTCGCAAGATAATTCCCCGGGGTATGTCGCGATCAATGAAATTACGCTCGAATCATTATTAAAATACCCTGTTGCAGCTGCAGGTGGAATGTACACTGGTGGACAAAATTATAAGGCACCGTTGTACACACACACAAAAGTTCATATACAGTGGGTAACGAAAGTATTCGAACGGCATTTAAAACAGAATAACTTTTTTATGATTGTATCAAACGACCTGATGTTTCATGATCAATTAGAAGTATTGGTTTATGAAATGATTTGCAAACAAGATTTTCCAAAAATTATAATTTACAAGGTTACATGCAAAAATAAAAAAGGCATTTTTTAAAACTTCTTTACTTGGACCCTTAATGAAAATTTAAAATATGTGTTTTGTAGATCTATGTTAGTTGTGCACATACTGAAAATTTCATAGAAATCGGTTAATTGGTTTACGAGTTATAAACGATGAAAAGTGGTAAAAATTGAAATTTTTCAAGATCATCGACCTTTTTATCACTTTTGATCGTTTGTAACTCGTAAACCAGTTAACCAATTTCAATGAAATTTTCAGAGCGTATATAATTCATACGAGTTGAAAAAACACATCTTTTAAATTTTCGTTATTGCCCCAGCTAAAAAAGTTGACAAAACCAATTTTTACTATTGCTTTTCACAATTCCGACCAAATTCAACATATTTCTTGACGTCAATTACCAAACTGCTCTAAACTGCACTACCCTTTTGTGTCATAAATGCATAAAATCCGCAGTGTAATGCTCCTGACCGTATGTACAAATTAATGTTCATTGTTCAAAACCTCGAGGTGCCCTATCATTTTTTATCACCAGTGTGTATACCGTGTGTAAAATTCCGACCAACTGCAGTTTCTGAAAAACTTTTAAAAACACTTTTTATGAGCTTTTTAAGAGTGTCCGAATATTAATGGAAGTTTGAATTAGTTTCGACACTACTCTACTGTATCTGTTTCGACTCGCCAAGTTAGCGGACGTTTCTCCCGCGATTTTCCACGGTTTTCGTTGCAAATGAGAAGTCTTGTTGATGGCGAGCGGCAAGTACAAGTACGCGTAAGTCTCATTATCGGGGACTCTCATTAGCAGGCGGGTGCTGCGAGTGTAAAATAACACGAGGGAAACTTTCTGTTCGCCGGCGCAGAACGATAGTCACACGAGCTCGCGTGACACGCAGGAATTGTGCAGCACGATAGTCTTTAATAGTCGGGACGAATACGTTTCGTTTCCTGTTTTCCTCTGTTTCGTGGGAAAAGTAGGTCATCGACGTGTCCAATGTATTGTAAAATGTACACGCGTTGTAACGTGGTGTCGACCCGACACTGCGCATGGCGTTATATAGTCCTTTTCATTACGATAATTCAGCCGGGACCTGTTCGTAGCAATTTAATAATCGCGAGGCAGCAAATTGTTCTCCCATTATGCAGACGTACTCGATCATTTACTTGCACTATTTCTGCGAGCATTCTAACAATTCTAACAATGTTTTTGAACGTTCTTTTAAACATTTATCTCATAATTCGTATGCTCGAGTCTTGGTAATTTTGATTTCGAGAAGAGATTCCAGGCGATCTTTGAATATGGGAATAGGATGTCGAAAAAAATTGGTTCTGCGCGTAAAAATCCAAATTAACGGGAACAAAGGTCTCGCTCGAGCGTGATTGATTCGGTCGTTCGGCCGTCATCAAGCGTTTAAGCCGCAAATCCGCTGGAGCTTGAGGTTGCGCTTTTTTTTTTTTGGAACGGCCAAATATATGGAGGTTTTACAGCGCCACCGAATCCAATCGGGCAATCTATTGAATTTTTCACGGTCCTGTAATCACACATAACAATCCATTTAATTTGATAGCGATCGCGCTCCGATTGCGGTTAATTTTAATGTTTTGTTCGCGTTCCAACGTTAGCCTGATGTTCGCGACTAATTGCCACCGCGGAAGGGCAATTCGATTCGTTGCGGTGGATTTCTCTGGCCAGTGTCCCGATCAAGTTTTCGAGCATATTATTTCGCTACCCTGCCATATAAAATCGCGTCGAACATTATTCTACTTTCCGATTTTTCGTTTTGTTTTTCATCCTGATATCGTAAAAGGTGTCTACCCGCCTTGTTGCTCCGCTCGGAAAATTATTCACCGCAAGCTCGCGGGACTATCGCGTGTACGTCGGCCAAAAATCAACGGGCGGGCGAATGCATTCCGCCCGAAGACAACAGGTGCAAGCCGGTGTCTTTATCTGTAGAAGCGGCGCGATAAATGGGAACCGACTTCGTAATAATACAATTCGGCTCGGATGCACGTTTCTCTTGCTCCCGTTATACATCCGCGCCACGTTACTTCTGCCCGCACTCGCGCACGACAATCTCCCCGCGAGGAGATTCCGTGTCGCTTAACTTTCCTCTACTTCGCCGTCGTAAGTGTGTCGAGACGATATCGACGCTTCGATCATGCTTCGGAGCGCGAAACTTTAATTCGAACTTGCACATCGTGCACCGGCGGAAATCCACTTGGAAACCATTGATTTTGATATCGAATGCCGCGGCGCCGGTGTACTGCAAGTGGTCGCAATTATTAGATACGGGACTTGGCGGAATTTATGCGACCGACGTTCCCTCGTCGAAACCATTCTTTGCGCGGCGCGCGGGATTAATGCGAGCCGCGGACGCAGCGGCGCGGATTAGTAATGGCCTATGTAGCCGGCGCGGGTAAAGGCACATAACACGCGTACATAAATTCTGGAAAGTTCGCTTTCCATGCTGCCGACGTCCCGCGCCCTCAGAAATGAGCTGCGAACCATGGCTATCAAAGTGCACGGCCGGCTGTTTGCAAATGGCATGCCGTAATTAAAGCAATTCTCTTTTATTCGTAACTGCCGCCGCGACTTACAACCAGAACGAACGTCGGATTGTATTTCCCGAGGCGGGTACGCGCCCGGCACCGAGAGCCGACGCTACGCTTCATCTTAATTATTTACAGTCAGATTCCATCGACAAATTAGCTGCAATAGCACCGTAAACCAACCGTTCGAGCTCAAGAACTAGTCGGCCCTGATAACTTGTTTTACGTCTGCTAACTGCTAACGATCCTCGGGTTTACTAGCCGACCGTCACTTCCTGCTGTTTCCGAGGTTAGGTTTCAGAGGAGATCTGCTTGAACGATTACGTGTAAGGTCAAATTGTCTTAGTGTTGCATCGTAATCAACTGATCGAGAGGATAGGAAGCCCGAAAGAAAATATGATAGTATTTCCTGATTGAAATGCAGTGGCCGAAATAATGATAGGTGCATATCAGTTTTATGATATAGCAGTGTGTTTCATGTAACATTATTCTCTTTTATTATTAGTAAGTGATGCGTCACAATGTAATTAGTAGAACAGATAACGTGTTTGAGTAATATCATTTTTATTAATGTGTTTGTTAACACGTTCAATGCCGGTCAGTTCTGAAACTGACAAACGGACCTAGCGATTTGCGCTCAAAATTTTTGAGAAAAAACGTATTCGATAAGAATTGCATTCTAAAGTCAGACATTTCATACGTACCAGCCTAATACACCTCCCGTGGGAAGAAGACGAAATTACGCGAAACAGTATTCGAAATGTTCTTCCCGAAATAATTTGCCCGTGATTACCGAGTCATCCGAGCGACAGCGAATCCGTGATGCAGAGGAAAACTTGCGTGCGCTTCCGCCCGGCTGGATCGTCAGCCGTGTTCCCGTCTGGATTAGTGATTCGCGTTTATGCGTTTAATACAATACGAGACGTGCCTATAATATAGAAACGCTGGTCGGTACGCGAGCATTACGACCGTGCTGAATCCCGCTAATGTTCCATCTAAATTCTAAGCCTCGTTTCAACCGGCGAATCGGTATGCGCTCCGATGCTCGCCGGCGAATATCAATCGATCCGGGAACAGTATCTTATTTGCTCTATCGCTTAAATAATCCCATGAATAAATTAGTCATTTCGTCCGTCCCTCGCAATCGATGCAGAGAATTTTTATTTTCTCCAAAGACAATGATTAATCAAATCGTCAGCTGTTCAAGGGCTCTGACGAAAATTACGTCTTCCGTTCACCGAAATATCAACCGACTATTTATCCGCGTGGTTCGAGGAGGATTTCCCGAGGAAATCTCCGCAGCACAATAAGTCGGAATTGAGTCGACAGGGAGCTTGATTACGCGAAATTTGCCTCTCCTTGTGTTTAATCCATCCAATTAGGTCCGTAATGGTACGGGCGCGGTTCCGCCGGTAACTTCTTGTTACTAATGTTTGGTGTTTCTGATTTTCGTTTCAGGAGGGCTCCGGAGAATGGGTCAGCCTCGATCTGGAGCTCGAGATGAGGGGCGCTGACATCGTCGGTACAAAAAAGCCAACTGGACACTCGCTTCTCATAGACTGTCGTTTGGAGCTTCCCTTCGGTAAGTCAGCAGAAAATTCGCCCTTATTCGATTCGGTAGACCGGCGCGGCGAAGCATGATTGTCAAATGTAAGCGTACACGTTCGCGAACCCTATGTCTACCCGCATCGTAATGGTAAATGAATAGAAACAATTTTTTCTTCAGGTAGACCGTTTGATCGCCGGAGATCTGTACAAAAATGTTTCCGCGAACTTCACCTTGATCGCGATGTTCAGGGTCAAACGGTTAAAATGTCCAACGAAAAAGAAAATTTCACCTTGAAGATCATGCTCGAGGTCAATTTTGCGGTTTTTTTTTTTATAGATCTCCGCCTATCAAATTATACAAGGGGGTCCGCTGTAATGGGAAACTAATATTGATCAAAAGTTGCGAACCGGGGAAAGCTTTCACTGGATGACACAGTAAAATGGTAATTCAACTTTCCCCGTTATCTTCGTGTGGGACGAGAATGATTGTCCTCGCGTCGTATTATCGAATACAATGGATCGCAGATAGTACGCAGTGAAAATGAAAACCGTGATGTTCCGAGTGTTTATCGGGGCCGTCTTATTACCTCGGCATCGATTCAATATTTATTATTTCAATCGCTCCGCGCGCCGCGAGAAACAGTTGAATCAACTCGCAGGAATCGAATATTGCTCGTAAACCCGGTACGCTCGTCAAGATGGCGTTCTGCAATTCAAATCGAAGTGCGGATGAATTGCATTTCATGGGTTCGCGTGTATTGATCGAGAACGGTGTTTTAAGACTAGACTTTATTATTCTCTCGCGTTTTACGAAACGATTGGACAACGCGATTTCTTTGCGACTTAGCTCCGAGTACATTCAGAAATTGTTTCTATTCATTTATCCACCCAACCCCACAAGAAACCCTTAACGAACCGTGATCATGGCGCACGCAATGAGCGCCATGAATTCCTCATGAATTTAACTAACGCTGGCGCGGAACAAGTAGACAGCTCTTTACTGTGCGAGATATCTGAGAGCGTGAAGCGACTACCAAAAGCGTCACAATCGAAATCTAATAATTTATGGGTCGTCTACCTTCAAACATTGCAACACTCTCTCGATAACAATATGGCAATTAATGACAAATTGAAATATTCGAAAGAGTGTTTCCAAGAGATATTACTCTGTTTCAAGGAGGATGATTGATAGTCTACACAAAGTTTGACTACCATTTCACTTCCTCATCAGAAATCATTCTCATTTTACTTTTCTACCCTTTAATCGCTGGTGTTCGAAAATTGTTATTGTACAAATCCTTTACGCGTGCAACGAAACCGTTCAAACCAACAACAAACGAACGCGATTCTTTTGTAAAGTGAAATTTATGGGTTCGTTGTCCATTGGTCGCTGAGTACAACGGCACACATCCGCGGAATTAAATCCCTCGACGTATTAGCAGTAATCTGACCGAACGCGAACGTGTTTCAGGATTAAATTCGTGTGCGAGGTAAATGCAGGTAATATTTAATGGATATTCATCTCTTGTGACAAATAATATAAAAATACAGGCTGTTCTAACCGTATTCGAACGACTCGCGCGCATGCGATCAGATTGGAACCGGGCTCGAGCTTCGATCACCGGGTATCAGACGCAGCAGAGTCTACGAGATCGTCGATGGTGTTAAATCGCTGGAAGAAGGAGGTAGACAAAGGTTAAACGGGGGGTAAAAGAATGCGGTTGCACGGCGAAGGCGAAGTTGAAACTGGGCATGCGTCTACTGCGGTGGATCCAAGGGGGTCGAGTGAAATTGCCTGGCAGTAACCAGGGCCACTCGTGTAATCGAGGCGATAATGAAATGCCAGTAGATCGTACCCCTCGTTCCCTGCGATCGACGTAGATCCACTCGAGAAAAAATGAAGACAGAACGCTCGCCGTTCCTGCGCCTCCGCTACTCCGTTCGAGTGGTTCGAACTTTTAATTGAGTACGTCTAGAAACTTGTCGAGGCTTTGGCATGGCGCCTGTACCGTTCTACCGTCGCACAATACACCAGAATCCCAAAGAGTTCCACCGAACTCGTATCCCCGCTAATTCTGGACTATTAACACGCTGCCAGTTACTTCCTAATTTTTAAAGGCCTACTTAAATAAATATACTGCTTAATTTTATACAGTGAGCGAAATTCGTTTAAAAGCACATACGAAAATAAGGATCGTGGGGCTGAATATTTCTATACTACTATATTTGTAGATATATATTTACCATAACATTTATGTGAGAATTTTTACAAACAAAACTACATTTTACGAAATTCGTTTAGACGCACATGTAAAGAAAACAATCTAAAATTAAAAATATATGAACATTACAAACTGAAAATTTGTGCCTGCAAAAAGTGATCGATTCGGCATGGAATGGCGCAGTGGCGAGTGGTACATCAGAAGAAAGTAAAACAGAATAGGATCACATGAAATAAAACATTATCGAAACTCATCGCACGCATAAAATAATACGCAAACAAACGCATGAAGTTTGTGTCACTCTACGTCACTCCGACAAAGTATTTTATAAAGTACTAGCTTCTCAAATATTCCTTGAAATTTATTCTCTGCTCAGCATTGCGCATGGTTGTAAATATAGGAAATCATAGATTATCGTCTTTCAGCGCAGTCGGAGTTCCAGCCCGCACTGAAAAATAGCTTTACATTTTCCGTCGTGAGCATTCGCTGATTTATTGACGAGGCTGTTCATACGTGCTTCGAGAAGCGCTTCGTACTTCGTGCTTCGAGGTTCGTATTTCGTATTGCGGCACACCTCGGAAGCAAAGTACGGACAGAGACGCCGCTAGAAGAAGCTCGAATGGGTTTCTAAGAAAATAAAAGTATCCGAGAAGTTTTGTTCCCATCGTTCCTCGCGTCTCCGCTAACAATCTAACTTCGCGCTGTTCACTGAAAAATTAACGTAAAAAGGAAGCGGTTCCGGCTACTCGGTTTTTCACTTCTCACGTATCGCGCTTTATCAGCCGTATTAAATCAGCTGTCGCTGGGAATTCGAGGGCCGGTTTGTTAGGTACGCATCAATTTTTCAAAATCGCGTCGATCTTCAGTTTATTCGATCGGCAAAGGGGCGTTTCGTGAACATTGATTAAATTAGTGAAAGTTATTGTGCCAAGCATGTGTGGAGTCTTCGAATTAATCTTGTAACTATAGGAAGTACGTAAATATTGTGCGAAGCAAACCGTCGAGGGAACATTGTTGTCGGTTAATATCGTAGACGGTCAACTCCGGTATTAATCTTGGTTTAGATGAACTCTTGTCCATCGAAACAGATCGGTGAAACCCGTGTCGGTGGTGTATTCAACGTAACCTGATCCGCCGGGGATCGATTTGCTTGTACTTTGATTATCTGTCGAGTTGTTTCCGCATCGCTTGTTTCCGTGAATGTAGACACAAGGCATCACACCTACCTTAAACATCTCCCTTATGTATGATAATACGAGAAAGTCCCGAAGGAATACACGACTTAGTCCTAGGATATCCCTGATCAGCGTGCCAATTGTTAGGGATGCGATCAAGTACCTAGCAAACAGGTTCGTACTTCGATTGATTGAATTCGAACTCTCTATAAGTACTTCGAAAAATAGAAATAAAGTACTCCTAAGTATACTCGAACCTATGCCAGACAGTTTCGAACCTTTTACAAGTACAAGTAAGTTTGGTAAACGGAAATATGTAATACTTGCAAGTATATTCGAATCTTGGTGGAACAAATTCGAAACTTTTATGAATATCGTACCGGAAATTCTCTGATTTTTCTAATCATTATTTTTTTTACCCTTAAAATCAATCATGTTGTCTTCTAATTTAATTCAACACGTATAAGTATAATTTCATGATCTATCGGAAATATTATTCTTAAATAGTTACGAATGTAATAAAGAAAGTGCTTAAAACCTACAATGCAGTTCTGATTTCCAAGATTCGAGTACTACTTGTGAAATATTCGATTCCTTTCGACATCGAAACTTGTAAGTACTCATTCCGAGGATCGATATCAGTTTGTATAAAATGAATACTTTCCAAATATAATCATTGAAACATTATTGCTTTTAAGTCGTAATGGAAACCCACGAAATGAAACTTCTTTATTGAAATTGACTCGGATTCGTGAGTACATATTGAACTTGATCCCATCCCTACCAATTGTCCTCGAGCTTTCTTGGTTGTCCATACTAAACGAGGAAATCTGAAAAATAATTTTCGACCCCCCCGTATCAAAAAATCGACGGTCCAGAACGAGGACTACCCTGGTGGCCAGTGATAGGTTAGTAGCACGAAGTATGATGTAGGACTTCTCGATTTGCGCGTAAAAAATGAACGCGTCATCCGACCCTGTTTTTGCTGCAGTCAGTATTTCTTTTGTTCAGCAACAAGTTCAGCTTTTTCATGTCTCCAGCCCCGTATAAATACGCGGCGTGTGCAGAACGACTTCCATCGAACTTTTTTATTCCCCGGAGGACGGGCAGGGAAGGAAGTATCCGTCCGGTTCTCCGTTCCCGGAAATAGCGTACTTTCATCCATTCCCCGGTCACCGGCACATCAACGATCCATTACTATCGATCCCCGGCTCACTTGAAATAGGGTTAACGATACCCTACGATTCGACCGTGTTTCCAGCCCATACTCGGATTCCTCCGATTCCACGAATCGCAACCGATAAGATTTCCATCGAGACGTCTTCGGGCAGCATTCCTTTCGCTGCTTCGAAACCATAAACGGCATAGACCTTTCGCTGCTTCGAAACCATAGACCACTTTCGCCTGAAAAAAGTCACGCAAAGTCGAAACAGCTTGTTCCAAATTGTTCTGCATTTAACACGTTGGTATTCGGACACTTTTAACACTAAACCTATCCACACCGGTCAGAATGACCGGTTCTTTAAGTTTTTTAAATGGAATGTCCTATTTTCATACCGTAGATCGATAGAGTTTAAAATTCTGAGTATAAAAGTGTTGAACCTCATATGTCCTCAACCTAATAGTTTACGAGATATTATCGAAACAATTTTATTTCTTCTTCGGATAATATCTCGTTAACTATTAGCTTCTATCTATGGTATAAGAAATAGGACATTCCATTTAAAAAACTTAAAATTTGACTTTGGAATCCCCCCTCTCCACCATTCTAGTCCTCAAAAAAATTAGACTATATGATTGTGTACCCTTCATACCAAACAATTTTTGTAAACAAATTTTTTTCGTAACTTCAGTGCGTCACAAGATATGTCCGTTATCAGATAAACGAAACACCCTGTTGATATCTTTAGTAGTGCACGTACTACAATATATGCACAATGTCTAAATAAAATCAATCTTGTCATTTTTATGAGGGTACATGTACCAGTTACTTTTGAGGCTTGATTGGTTTAGTGTTAACAGGACTACAACTTTTTTAATATTGGACCAATTTTGATTTGTTTTAGAAGTTAGAATAATTTGTTTACGGTACGATGCGAGGAAAACGTTCTGGAAATATTGTTCGCGTTCTGACGCACAGTGGGCGGCACTCGGCGAAATTCCATTAAACTAGTTTTCGCGGATCGGGACACCGGAGGAACGCTCCGAGAGGAAAATGAGAAAGTGGGGAGAAGCCGCAAAGGAGTTACCCACCGAAATGTCGGGAAAAAGGGGTGGGGGAGAGTAAAAAAATAGAGAAGGAGCGGTTGCTGAAACGTCAGCTTTCGTTTGCCGGTAGGTTTATTATAAACGGCCTCGTTTTCCTCGTTTCGCAACACGGTCAAGTGGAGCATCGCGTGGCGAAAAATAATTTGCGCCTTTGCGTCAAGAAACCCGGCTAACCGAACCGAATTCTCTGGAACGGAAAAATTCGCCCGTCGGAACAGACGTTTTTCCCGAATCACGTGCGCAGGAAACGCGGCGGCCGGTACGGATTTTCGAGACTCCAGGGGCGCCAATTACGCTGAGATCGATTCCCTGATAATGCTCTCGCGAATTTTAAACTCGAATCGTCAGAGTTGAGCTTCGTTTCGCAAAAGTTATCCCGTCTGCGAATATCTGCAAATGAAAATTCTCGTTGTTTTTCGAACTCACCCCGTATCTCGCTTATTTTGGTAATAGAAAATAAGGCCTCAAAATCACCTGACATTTTAACACATTACCGACCGGTGATTATTGCATAATTTTGAAAAATCGCTAGAATTAACGCTAAAATTATAGTTCATGGCTAAATACTAGGTGGAAAGTGCGCCTCGTCGCTGAAGATGATTTTCTTCGAAAAATCACCATCAATTTGTTGATGCTCCAATATCCAATTAACGAATGTATTGGATCTTGTAAGCATTCAAATGCAGATCTTTCGTCAAAATTCACTGCTCAGAGCATCTTGAAAGACTTTCGTCAACACTCGCACTCACTGTGGCTATGTTTTCATAGCCTAACCTCAAATTTTGTGATTAAATGCACCACAGTGTTGCGAGATGGTGCGTTATGATGACCAAAAGACGCGTAGACTGTTCGAACCATCTCTGAAAAATGTTCACCACTTTTGTAGCGAATTTTCATAATTTCTATGCGTTGCTCGATCGTGTAATTCTCCATGACGAAACCTCAATACTTCCTGATGCCAGTTGTCAAAGATTAGAACTCTATAAACTTTTCGTTAATGTTTTCGGCGCATGGGTTCGACATTAATGAAAAGTTTATTCAGTAAGATACGATCGACAAAAAGGAATTTCTATTAGTACTCTATGTTCGCCACAAAAAGAATGGCGCGCAATTTAAAGTGTCAGGTCATTTTGAGACACCCTATACTGTGACCTTCGCGTGACCTTGAGTAGAAAATATCGAGAATAAGGTCTGCCCCTTCTCGTGAGCCTCGCAATCCGATTTCCACGTCGCCGGCAAGATCGCTTATCTCGGCAGCAGCGGCCGGTGGCCGACAATAGGCGAAATCCGTCAAACCAAAAGTCGCTTATGCAAACTTATTTCCTCGCGGCGCTCGGTCAGCCGAGTACCTCGCCGTTCTGAATCGCAATTCACTTATCCGAGACATGCAGGACCGTATCGACGGCATCGGCGTTACTCTCCTCGCCTCCATCCTTCGCAGGATAAGATCGCTCGCGAAAGAACCAAACGGCGACCTACCACTTTCCTCCCTCTTCCCCCGTCCTTCCTGTTCCTTCTTTTTGCTTCTTCACCGTTCCACCCATCTTTCCTCTTCAGCACGAGAGAACACTGTTTATCGTGGAAAGTATCGACATGTTCCGGGAGGACGCGATCGCGACGATCGGGAAAGCGGAGATCGACTATCGGCGCTCGCTCCTCGCTAAACAGAACGTTTAATCGCATCATCGCCGGTCGGATAAGACCGGGCTCTTAAGTGAAAAATTGCGAGCCACGCGATCGAATTATTCCCGCGGAGCTTTCCGTCCAATTGGAATCAAAGATCGCTCGTCGTGATACGCCCACCCGATCCTGATTCTTCGACTGACGAATTTTTCTGGTCTTACAACCCTAAATCGTGAGACTCGGTGCGAGAATAACGTCTGCAAAATTTGGAAGGGGAAAATTAGAGATACACGAACAGACAAGGTCTACGGCTCGTTCATAGTAACGTCATATGTCACGCAAATTGAACTTCTATTGTTTTTCTAAGTTTTCCATTCTCTACGTAGTATGCACTTCATTTTCGTACCGTCCCGCGCGATTGTCACATAAATTATGTAAGCAGTTGCTTTAAGGCTTCCAACAAACAAACAGTCCGCCAGCCTTCGCGGAACTTAATACTTTGTTATTCCAGAGGAGGAAACAGAAGTTATAGTTACCGCTGTGAACGACTTCATAATCTCCCACGAACTTCGAAACGATTGCTTTAAACAGGATTGTCAGGTCATGCTATTCACGATCGTAAGATCGTTTCGTTTAAAGATCGGGTTTGTTTAAAATGTTTCTCAGACGAACGATGAAACATCTACTCCAAAGTGGTAGGAACATCGTCTGTCCCGATTGGATAAATCAGCCGTTGTTTTTGAAAGTGGTATAAGTCCACTTTTGGACAAAATGAGTTAATGGTAATTTCAGTAGGATATAGATATCCTCTTTTTATATTTATAATCATACATTCAATGGAGCACGATTTCTTGATTATGTAATCGGAAGAATTTCAGCTGTAAAATGTTATCACAAAAATATTTTTTTTGAAAGTGGAATAAGTCCATTTATAATAATAATAGTTAAAACAACTTTCTAATTGCAATTATTGTGGATTATTACGACTTCAGTGTGCACAAGACGCTTTTGGTGACCGCTCTCGCGCTAGAGATCTCGAACGTTCAAGAGCCGAGAGAAAAAAGAAATACCGAAATAAATTAGGACATGATCGCGACTCGGATCATGCATGGCCGATCTACAGTCTGATCAGTCTCTGACCAATCAGGAAAGTGCGAACAACGAACGAGATGGAAAGCCCTGCTAACGAGTGAAACGGCAATGCAGTTGCGAGCAGCCCGGCCCATGTGTGGCTCAGGTACCCTCGTCAAGATCCTTGGTCCTGATCGTAGGACCGTCCTGACTTCAGGATCGTCCTTGATCCCCGAGATCTTCGTTTCGCTTAATATCCTGGTTTTCTGACCAATGCATCTGACTCTTTTCCACGTGATCGTGGATTTCTCGTCGATCGTGCGGGTCGCGACTATCGCGAGTTCCAATCACTTTATTACAGTAATCGCTCCTTCGTTGTGCTGAATCGTGAACTTCCGGGTTCAGACCCGCGCAGAACGGAGAACAATAATAAAGGAATATGCCAAGGAACAAAGGAGTTTTCTAAAGCCAGACAGTTGACTGCTTTTGGCTGCGAATGTTTTTCGTTGTCATTTAACTAGCTGTTTCGCTAAAGACGCAGTCGTAAATCAAAACTAGTGTCCGGGCACGGTCGTTGTCCGCTCAAACCCCCGGCCTTTGGACAACGCGAAGGAGCTTTTACTGTATTTGGGAAGTCCCAAAAATATATATTTTGCGGTTTATTTATTTTTCAAAAAGAAAATGTGTATTTTCCACTTAGCGTGCAGTAGAGTCGAAACGAAGAAGGAGGTCAGGTTCGAGGGTGGAAGCGACCAGATATTTTTTTTTTTAGAGCGGCCGCGCATAGAAATCTCTGCACGCTCTCCCGTTAGACACACACTTCGCATCCGTTGACACGTTTCTCTTTCCGACTTTATCGTTTATCATGGGACATTCCGGTATAACGAGGGAATACTCTACCGCGGAACGCGCGAAGCGTGTTGAAACTTTCCGGGATCGCGTACGTGTTCCCCGAGTCTGCGGAGATATCGTAGTTCCCCGACGTTATCCGTGAACCCAGCTTTATTCCGGATTTAGCTCGATGAAAGTTTCGGGAACCGAGTCACGCGTTCACGATCCACGAGAAATAGAATCCACGCTGTTTGTACGTAATTAGCGATTATGAACCCCTTCTTGCTCGTCAGCCACTGCACCTGAGATTTCTACTGTGATTTCGACTTCTACACCATCTTTCTCTCTCTCTGTCTCTCTTTCTACTCTATCTGTCTCTTTTTCTCTGTCTTTTTCTCTCTGTCACTCTCTTCTACCACCCCCAGCCCATTTTCCCTTTCCCCCGTACTATTTTAGATGCATCGCGGTGCATCGACGATCGGTTAGTTCGCCGGATATCGAGAACCATCTTCAGATATTCCGGACGCCGAAGGAGAGCCCATCATCGTTAATCATGCCAGCAGAAAAATATTACGGTTCCTACTGTTGAGGTTTTCGGGTCTAGAAAGTTGCGACTAGCCTCCTATAATCTACTACTATACTCGTGACACTGTGATTCCATATAGGGTAATTAATAGACTGCGGATCTTTATGCAAATCAAAAATTGTCTGGATCGATTGCGAGAAATAGAAAATAAATTGAATGTTATTTCTTCCCTTAATGATTTTAATAGAGGAGAAATCATATATTCACATCTTCAATTTTTAAAATTTTCCAGCAGTTTCGAATTTCAGGTACTCAATTTTCCTATAAATTCATAAAGATCCCCGCTGTCTAGTAATTAATATACCATTTCCTAAACTTCCCAAAAATGTATTTTCTGTCTACAGGTGTGTTTTCCTTTGCGCATCTGGGCGCAGCGTTTTATTATCCATACTCCATTCGTCGTAGCTCTCTGCTGTGCCTCTGGACGCACAAGTTTGCGTTCGTATGATGCGATTTGGTATGTCTTGTTTTTTACTTGCGAAGAAAAGCTAAAGAGCATCGCCCAAACTGAAACACATACGTCGATCGATTTACGATATGCGTTCGGCGCACGCGTTTGCCTTTGTATTTTCGCTTCGAGACCTCTGAATGTTGCACCAGATCCAAACGTTTTTTGACCCACTGCATCAGAGGCAGTCCAGACGCAGAACCATGCGTTTGACAACTCACTGCTTCAGAATACTTTTCGGACTATTGTTTCGGATTTTGTTCAAATTTGGATATGGTGTAATCCGTAACGATATATAAACGTATCTCAAAGAAATTTTCAAAATCTTAAAAATTGTTGGTCTCACAGACTGTAAGAAAATAAAGCGTCAACATTTCTTCCATTAAATTACAATAGCTGAACTAGCAAATCGAGGAAAATGAGTTTTTAGGAACTTATAGTGAAAGCAGAAAAGTATCCACTAAAAATGTTGTTATGTGAAGAAGAAATGTTTTTTTTTACTATTTATTTTTCAATTATTTGAAACAAATGCCGTGTTTTCGTAGCGGGCTACTTCTTAAAAAATTGAAAATGATGGGGATTATAGCACCAAGTGTCCCCTTTACGGACCTATTTAAAAAAAAAACGGACGTTTCAAAATTGACGAAATTAAAATTATTTGAAGTTAACGCTGCACCGCGATATACAGTCTCAGACGGCCGAAGAACACAGTGAGGATCGTGACATTTTACTATAACTATGTAACAATGTAATGCCAATGTATCTTGGCGTAGACGCAGTGGCTCGCGTCTAGACGCAGTTCCGATGAAATATGACGAATGGAGTATAAAAGGCGCCGGGATAACAAAACGCTGCGTCCAGATGCGCAAAGGAAAACACACCTTAAAAGAGTTTTCTGTTTTAATCGGCGCTTCCTTCGAATCAATCGGGAATTTTGATAATAGAACCAGTTTATCCGAAGGGGATACACGAATAAACAAAAGTTCGGAGAGTAAGCTGTACGCGAAAAAAAGGCTGGCGAATTGCAGATAGAACGTTTCGTCGTTTATCGCGTTCGAACTGAACGATCGTCCGGTGTCTCACAAAAAGGGACACACACCGATCCTACACAGCGTTTCTCCTAAACGAGCTCCCTTCTTTTCCGAGACACCTGTGTGATCATTGTGTGAATTCGATCAAACGAGCTGACATGTTCCCTCGATGTTCTGCTTCCACGGCGGGGATGGGAGACCGCGAGCTCGTATGATCGAGGTTCTACTTGTATCGTGAACGAAATAAGTACGTTTTATCCGGGAAAATGTCGCGAATACAAAAATTTCATAAAAACCGAATTATAATTATGCATCGAGGCATTCCTGTATGCAGTATCACGACGCAGTACAATTTAATTTAACTCCTCTCTTCTTTCTTCCATCCTCTGTCTTTCCGGCTCTCTTTCTCTCTCTCTCTCTTTCTCTCTCTTTTAATCAGACGTCATCACAGGATCCTGGTGCGTAGTTTCCCGTTCCCTCTCCCGTCCTCTTTCTCGCTGTTTCTTCGCAACCCGCAAACAGATAGCGTTTGCAAGCTGCTCGGGCTAAAATTCTTGCTTCTCCGACCCTCCCGTATCCGAAAGTTTATTAAAGCACAACACAGCGGTCGCAGTAGTAACCGAACTGTTGCGCGCCTTTTTCAGAACGAAGCACCGTGTTGTTGAGTGAAGCACGTAGTGAAAGAGAACTTCGTTTGATCCCTTCTCTAGGAGTTTCTTATAGGGTAGTAGTGTGTTGCGACGAGGCGAAACGCGTGCCCCCCGCGGTTAATCGAGTCGGAACACGGCGAATGAAGATGCTCCGTTCAATTGGTCGATATTACCGGCCGAATCGACTACCCGGGCCCGAAGCTCTTCGAGTTCCCCACCCCTTCAGGCATAAATTTGTGTTTACAGCACTGATCTGTTTCACCTTCGGAGCACCATAATCGCACGTGCACGCAGTGGCGCGGCGATAGCACAAGAGGGACGGGGAGGGGAATCTTGATTCGGGGTAAAAAAAAAAAGAAAAAAACGAGAAAGAAACAAAATCTCTGTTGCTCCAGCGAGAGAGAGAGCATCGTCTTATTCGAATGTCTCGTTCCAATGCGGTGAATACGAATGAGGGTACCTGCAGATGCATCGAGCTATGGCTGCGACACTGTAATCAATTATATCAATTTGTCCGTAGACGTTCTGTCTCCTTTTCTCTTCCTACGATTTTCTTTTCATGCTCCTCTGTTTGCTACACGACTACATTGACATGCAACGATTGTTTTCATCGCAAATCGTGCCGCGACTCACTCGACCAGCCGCGATACTGTTTACGCTGGTATCCGGCTGATCAAGGATCCCATTCGTGCTCTTCAGTATCGTTCGATCGATTCAATTAGTAATTACGTACCCCTTAGATAGTGTACCCCAAATCACGCATGACCTAGCATCGTGAAGTGTGTATTTGTCCGCCAGTGCGCGCGCGCGTCACCCGGCGAGAACGCTCGCGGGTCTCTCGTTGTCGTACTCGAATCGCCGATGAACGTCGACGTAGCCTAATCGCCGGGACGTACACGTTGCTTGAAAGTCGGGATCGAAACCGAGAGTTCGAAGAACAGCGACAAAAAACATATTGTTGACTTTCCGACCTTGCAATTCGATGGCGAAGTTCATTTAGCTTTCTTATCCACTCTGTGCTGCACGCGTAACGAGTTCGGCGTGTAAAAGAACAAGCTTGTCCGAAAACTGGCGTTCCTCGAGGCTTTACACCGCGTTACTCTCTATTGAGTGGCCGAACAAAAACCACAACTCCTTCAGGTCTTAATTAGGATGCCGGAGGTTCTCCTCGCCGCGAGAACGCGTGGGCATTCTCAATTTTTCGTTTGCGAGGTATAAAAGCCACCCGGTAGACTGGTTGGTTAGTCAAGTCATACGTATAGAATAAGGGAACCAGGGTTTTAATTAATTTTTCTGTTTCTCCGAGCTGCTCAAGAAACTGCTCACGTTAGTCGGTAAGGTGCCTTTGCTATTAAAAATATTTAAAATATCGTCGAGGGTTATTACCGATGGGAATCTACACGAGCACGAAATGTCTGTCATCGGACATTTTCGAGGAACGGGCGTGTTACGAGAAATCTGCTCATTGTTCTTGCGTGCCGAGTTTCCATCGGGGGTGGCACAGGGCGCACCCTCCGTAACGAGTTAAACGAGTTGCCCGCTCGTGGGGGTTGTTTTCGTTTGCGGGGAGCGTGCGCCTTCTTCTCAACGGCCTGCCCTAATTTTCCTTGTTGACGACAAAGTTGCCACTGCAAAAATAGACTAATTACACGCCTTTGGTCGTGCGGCCACCCCGAACGCCGGGATTGGCGCTGGAAAGACGGCAGCGGCTGACTGCCGGAACGAAACCGATTTCTCACGGATTCGAAATTTTTTGAAACTTGATGAACTGATACGAGAGAATAATAATCCATTCACGCGTTTATAATCCTCGTTTGAAGACCGTGTGAATCCGACGCACAGTGCGGCCGATCTCCGATCTAGCTGTTCAAAATTCAGAAAGTGCTTTTAATGATTTCTTTTAAGAAAGACCTTGGTGTGTACGGTTTGTCAACAACAAAAACTTAATAACTTTATTATTATAAAAGAAAATATAATTATAATAAGAGCAAAACACTAGATTTACGGTCATTACATGTTCTTTGAAATAATAATTGAAAAACGTAATGACTTTATTTTGGTCATAACAAAATGTCAATCATCAAATAACGTGGGATGACATGTGTGTGTAAAAAATTATAAATATAATTATATATTGATAATAAATAAATAAAATAGTGTGGGATGGAAATATAATATAATATAATACTAACGTTCCTTTATATGTACTCCATAGCTCGTGAGAATAATTTTTATAATAATACTTTTATAATAATAAAGTTATTAAGTTTTTGTTGTTAAATAAAGTTATGGGGGTAGGGGAGTGAAAAACCGTACACACCAAGGTCTTTCTTAAAAGAAATCATTAAAAGCACTTTCTGAATTTCGAACAGCTAGATCGGCGATCGGCCGCACTGTGCGACGTTAGCAAATAATTGACAAGCGATTCTATGCGCATCGGGAAGCCGGCACGTGGAGTCCTTCGATGAAACAATACTTCCTCCTCGTGTCGTCGTAAGAACAAAAGTGCCGGCGAACGTTGTTCCGCGTTGCCCAGTCGCCGGCGACATGCGCGACAAGACCAGACAAAGAAAAATGGAAAGAAAAAGCCTCGGTCCTGAGAAAAACAGCTTCGCCGGTGAAGGACGCACGGGGATGCTTCCTATTGTTCCCGATTGCAAACTTTGTCAATATATCGACGGCCAACTGTTACCGTTCGACCATTACCGGCCCGGCTACTTACGTCGCGTATTCTCGAGGATCAATCGCGACCGCTAATACAGCGGCTCGCGAAAGTATTCGAACGCCCTTTAAAACCGTATAACTTTTCTTTTTTTCTGTGCCACCTCGCGCCGGGATTAAAATTTTTCGATTCTAAACAAAAGTTTCTCGTACTCCTTCATCACCCTTTCAACTTTGATATCCGCTCGCGATGGTCGGGGGTCGAAGAAAACGCTTCAAGTGCAGCCGGCAGGGGGATTTTCTTCTTCTTTCTTTACTTTAAAGAGACATCCCTCGGTGGCAGGGTGGAGGACCTCGATGCACTTGGCGCGGGGGTGGCAAACCCTTGCCAACCAACCAACCGAAGGGGGGGCCGGCGGGGTAGTCTCAAAGAAAAGAACTACTCGTCGAGACGCTCTCCTGCCAGGGCTTGACCCTTTTTTTAATTGCATCCAGACCAAAGTTAGAAACAGCGGACGCTGGCTTCCACCGAACCGCACCGCGCCGCGGCGCCCGGCGTCGACAACGGGAAAGAATAAGGCGGAAAGACGTCGCGCCGTTCTCTCGACGAAATTATACCGCGGAACGTACGTGTCTCCAGCACTGGAGGAAGGAAAAAAAACCGGTGGAATGCAAAATATGTGGGTCAGGGTCGCGCTCGAGAGCATCGAGTTCGTTTCCTTTCTTCGTTCGCAAGCGGCTCTTTTCGCACTTCGGAGCCGAGTTTAATGGCTTCCGTGTACACCCCGTGACGAGACAATAGGACCCGAATTTTCTCCGAGTCTAACACAGTTTTCGTTCGATACAGGACGACGATGTTTCTTCCCTCTTCTTTCGAAGTTTTTCTTTATTTTTGAATCTTACACGAACCGTTTGTAGAATTCTTATCAATGATTTCTGCCGTCCAGGAATTGAATCCGGGAATTCAGGCCGCATTTCGCGTAATTTTCCGAGTGTTACATGTCGCGAAACGTTGCCGGGGAAATTGCGAGTTTGTGATTACAGCGCCTAGACTTTCTGAATGAGTGGTTTATCGATCCAGTCGAATGACAAGTGAGCCCGAATGCCAACAATAAAAGTAATATTCGCGTGACTGGAACGCATTCGATGCCGCAAAACACACACACACACGTACACACACGTATGCCCAGCGAACCGTTTCTCTGTGGGAGTTCAATTTACCAAGTAAAGTATTAATAAATAGGCACGAGCCCATTAAAGGATATTTATTCTCTAATTTACGCTTCGAGAAATCTCCGTGGCAATTGCTCGAATATACAGCGAGTCATCGCGCCGTGACTTTAATATTTTCCTAAGTACACCATTACGAGAAACTTTGTGCTCCCTTCGTAATTTATTTATGCAACGCGATGGGCCCGTTAGGAACGAAACAAGAACACAGGGAGGAAAACAATTACTGCGTATTACGCCACAAAGAGTGCTTGATAAATACATTATTTACTGTGAACGTTATTTCGTGTTCGAGCTTTCTAGTTCCAATATCGATGCTGAATTATTTGATGATGCAGTGGCCGAAATAATGATAGGTTCACTTCAATTTGTTGACATAATGTTGTGTTTAATGCAGTATTTTTGATTTTACTTATTATTATTTATTCATTCTCGTGTAATTGACAAAATAAACAGCTGAATTGCATAACACAATGTTAATAAATGTCAACTACAAATTTTCTATTATAATACTTGAATTTTAGTTGCGAACCAAACAGGTTCATTATGTATTTTTACATAAAAAAAATTAAAAAAAGGAAAAAATAAAAATAATTCAGTATTTACTTGAAAGTGGGGGGGGGGCGCTACTTTGTGTTTTATAACTTCAAATATTCTGCGTGGAATTGATTCTATTCATTCTTGTAATGTTTCTAATTTAATTTCAGACCACGTCTCTCTAATCCCATTTTCAAATTGTGAAACAGTGCTATACTGTTTTCCATTGTCGTATAGCTTCCGGGCTAATATTCCCCAAAGATTTTCAATCGGATTTAAATCCGGACTCCAGGGTAAAACTTTAATTTTTACCCTCTCAAAGTAGTTTTTAATTGTTTTTACACTATTATTCAATCAGAATATTAAATTAGGTCGACCAATCTTGTCGCCATATTCATCCAGTACGTATTCCAATAGTTCCTGATATTTTTCAGCATTGGTTTCTGGAGGGAACTACATTATCGGAGTCTTACCGTTCCAGCCGAATGCAGCCCAAACCATTACACATCCTCCTCCATGTACTCTTGTCATTTTTACACTTTTTCATCAGGCAGATATATACATATACAATATCGTGCCAGTAATATTAATACCCATCTGGATCGTCCAAATTAAATTTTTTTTCATCAGAAAAAAATCACCGTCTTCCACTTTTCGGTTCATGACATATGATATTCTTCAAACTTTAATCTCTCCTCCTTGTGGAATTCAGTTAGCGGAGATTTTTTCGCTTTTTTAGAATATTTAAGTGTCCCACTCGATCTCACAACTTGCTGTACACGTCGAACACCAACAGGCAAATATAATTTCATTTTTATTTTAGAGGCATTAAGCATACTTTGCCGCTCAAATATACTTCCTCCACGTAATATTTCATCAATTTCACCGTTTGGTTGATAGATTGATTCTCCGCGACCCTTTGATTGCAATCTTTCTCTATGGCCGCCTTTCTGCGAACAGAGGATCGTAGGATGATCGATATTCCGCCCTCGGGAATAAATGGTTCGAATAAATTTTTCACACGGTTTTTTCCCTACTACTCAGCATCTATCAATCAGAGGAATAGTAAACAAACTGGGTCAGCAACGAAAATAATTCGAAACGCAAAACCTTAATACTCCCGTTGAAAGTTTCACGAGGATGGAAGCCGGACTGTGCCACTTCATAATTTACGTATGACCGTGGG
Source organism: Lasioglossum malachurum (assembly GCA_028455605.1). Classification (NCBI taxonomy): domain Eukaryota; kingdom Metazoa; phylum Arthropoda; class Insecta; order Hymenoptera; family Halictidae; genus Lasioglossum; species Lasioglossum malachurum. The sequence continues at coordinate 2,602,777 of CM052312.1, forward strand.
AAAAGTTGGAGTACAGGCTGATTCATCTAACCGTGTCCCGCCTAAATTACTTTCTAAACTATTCGTTATCGGTTAGCGATTGAAACAAAAATTCGACGGAGAGTTGTGAAGCGGGAATTTTCTCGCCATTTTGTTAGGGTATACTTTCGAGTCGATCTCGAGCCCGGGGCTCGATTAATGCGTCGGGCACGGTTCACTGGACATTAATCGTAAATCTTTCAAGCAACGTGTACGGGAATTCGTTGATCGCTCGCGTCTAATGGACAACGAGCGCGTAACACGGGTTTCCTTTTAAGAGCTCGCATATCGGCTCGATCGGAGGTAGAAAAACTTCGACGACGATGCTGCCGGTAAGCTCATTAGACACCGTAGAGACGCGAAACGCTAGATCCGGACCGGGCGGCCATTTTCTCATTCTAGTGTGTCCGCGAGACTGGAATAGAAAAAAAAACTGTAAAAATAAAAAAAAAACAATAGCAAAAAAGAAAGAAAGTCTCGGAGAGAAAAGAAATGCAACGAGAGAAAAGAAAAGCGACCGTTAATCGATGTGGATTAGAGGAGACGGTAGAGACGGTGCATTGTCGAGACACACGATTAACCATATCCCCACCGATGTCTATCTTTCCGAAAGACCCCGAGAACACGGAAGCGGCGGATCTGCAGAGGAAGCTGGAAATGCTGAACAACATGATGGACCAGGAAGCACGAGCCGAACAGGCACGACGACAGATATTGTACAATATAGGCCACTGTAAGTACACGCCAAGTTACAGTTTAAGTGGCTGCTGTTTTATTCGAATACTCTCTGACACGAGAGGAACGACCCAATCAATTGCTACTCGGCCACTCGTGCGCGCCGTAGCTCGCGGTGAAAAATTTTTCAGTTCCCTTTCTTCCGCCATGCGTCGGTGCCACACGCGCGAGCTGCTCGACACAATGAGAATTTTCTTACCGATCGTTCACGGACTCGAGTACAGAATTTTTAGAATTACGGTATTTTTCTTTAGAGATCTCAAAGTCGCCTTCATTTTCCTTAAACGGGGCCATCATTAGGAACACAGACATCAAGTAAAAGCGATGATATTGCAATAGCAGATAGGCAATTTATTGTCTACAAAAATAGTGTTCTTTCCCGTAAAATCTTTTCAAGAAAATTCTCATTACGAACATCTCGCATTTTTAAGAAGTACTCACGCTTTCTTTTTATTGTGACAGGCTTCGGTATTTTCAATTCCTCGCCTTTTCATTTGACGAAGAGTACGCGTAAAGTAGAAATGCCACTTGCGCGAGCTAGAACACACAACTTGCGATTAAAATCCTCGAGGCAACAATGGAGTACTAAATTGTCACATAAAGGCGGTCCGCAAAACGGTCGTTTGGGATTCGCGTAAAGCACCAAACAATCTGAAATCTCCGGGAAACAGGAGATTTTCTTTCTTTGGCTGCATTATTTTCGAATATCTTGATTCGCTCTTATCGAAACGTTAATTTCAGCGTGAAACGTTCAAATGGCGCACGAGAATATCGCAGGGGTGCGTGCGAGAGAGCTGTTAATACGTCTTATGTTGCTTTTACGAAGAAGTGTAGCCGCGGCACCGAATGAATATATTCATGGCGTAGCAATAATTACTTCACTGTTCCTCCGCGGCGCGTTTTGTTCACGTTTCCCAGAATAATGTCGCTGGCCGGCTACACCCCGCGGCAAAACTAGAAGACATATCAAAAAATTAATGAGAAGTCTATCCTGGTAACAACCTCTATAAGGTGTCCCAGAAGTGTTGTGTTTCCTTTCAAGCAACATTTTTCTTAAACAAAGAAAAACGTTCTTACCACAACTTTTTGATTAATCTGCTTACACGTCTCATAGTTTTGTCGCGCGGTGTATTTTCGTGCCGGCGATCGACGCGACGCGGCTGGTTTTCCGTGTACCGGATCGATTCGTAGTCGTGCCACAAATTTTTTGTTGACTATCAGCGCGACCGGTGAGCATAAGGGCGCTCCGTGCGATTGCAATTGCATTATCCACGGGTTACGGACATTTTCATCCGACGAATCGCAACACGAAACGCCGCTTCTATTGTCGTTATCGACCGACGAATTACCTGTTGGTAACTTATCCCTTACAAGTTCCACCCACTACCCTAAAGATCTCTCGTCATCAACGATCACTACGCCCTTTAGCATGGTAACAGTTCGACAGTGCTCCCTCTTGTTTCCGCAACGAACGAATCTCATCGATATACTTTTTTAGTTCTTTGTTTATTCACCACGTTCGTACGATACATCTTCCATTATTCCCCTCGTCGAAAATTTTCAATTTCCCCCATCGACGAGTATTATGCCTAGATGTAATCAAACTCGCATGGACATTAACTATTTCTGTCTGTACCCCGCTGTTGCACTCTGTTTCTGTTCTCGGATTTTCCAATATCGACCAATTCTCCAGTCCCGGGAAAGACAAGCATTCCGAGCCCGCGAATCCAGACGATGATGTTCGCAACGATAGAAAGACGTCGTTGCGTCCCTCCCTTTTGTTACCTGTCCGGGTTAAGCTTCGCCTTACGGCAAGAAATGTAATCCTGTACATTTTCTCTCGCGAAAGTCTGCAGGTTTATATGAAAGAAAGTCGACAATTTGTGGTCCCGTAAGGTGAAGCTTAGCCCCCCCTGTCCGCGTTACCAGGCAGATACAGGGAACTAACGAATGAGAACGAAATGTCGGGGCCAGTGATCTTTAGCGAACGTTTCCTTCGTCTCGAGTATGTTCGATTTGTTAGGGCGAGAGAGAGAAAGCGATCTTGCAAGCAAGATGACATCTCGTCGATAACACCAGTTAGCCAATTCTTTTTCCTTCGGTGGGGAGATATTCCTCCCGGGAGATTTGTTACCGTAATAACGTGAAATTTTAATTGGCTTTCAGCCGGTTACTCGGAGGATTCAGACTATACGTCGGACCTGAATTATCCAGTAGGCGGACAAGGTGCAAACAGCTCAGCTTCGCAGTTTCGTACCGCTGCCAACCAATTGGCCACCCCTCAAAGATCTCTCGAGACCTCGAGAGAAAATAGCTACGAGAGGGACGACCATCAGGTATTAATTCATCGATGATTACTTTATTTTGTAATCAGCGGGACATCGAACACCGAGAAGCGACCGGGTCCATGACTTTTATTAATAACGCTGTTGCGAACCTTCGGGTGCGTTCACCCTTCTGCATGTTTCAACCCTTAAACGGACTCTCGGTGTGAACTTGAAAAATTCCAGAACCAGATCAATTTTCTTATCATTTTTTGCTATCTATGAAAACATATAAGGTGGAGTGGGGTAAGTCCGCCCTAGTTTTTGCAGAGTTGGACTTTAAACTGATTTATTTTCCGTCTGGTATGTTAAAACTTAATTAGTGTTTTTTAATTAGTGTTTTTAATCTTAGTGTTTTTCTCAATAAATTTAAATAAATACAATAAAAGCGGTTTATTTTATGTAAACCCACATCAATATTTGTTGTACTTACCTAAAATAACAACACAGTATATATTAATAACTTGTAAACTGTACGTGTACCTCGCACGTGAGTGTTTGCAATTGGTTGATTTAAGCGAGGAAAACACCTTTATTCTTGGGCGATATCTATGTCGAACAGTTCATACTAACTTATGCTATATTAATAAATACAACCTAGAGAAATTTCGTTCATATTATAATACAAAATAACCAATTAACAGACTTGCCCCGTAGACGGACTTACCCCACTCCACCTTAAATGCATTTCTCTAAAGTTCTACACTTCTTTTCCTAGAGACACTAAACACAGCTCCAGTCTGTAGTAAACAGAACGACGCGGTAAACACAGCTTGTGCAAACAGATGAGTCACGTAAATATCACCGTTCTGCTCGGTGTTTCAAATTTATTGTTATAACCTTTAAATAAAGCATATGCGTCCACACGTGTACGTAATATTTTTCCTCACTTTTATTTGTGCAATATATTGGCATTGTTTGCTTTTCTCTCGGCACCAGTTTCTGGTGACTGATGTAGAAAATATTGATTTTGCACGACGATTCGGAGTCTACTAAAAATTGTTAGAAAAACGCGGGACACCCTGTACAATCGTATCTTCGGAATGATGAATTCTTCTTGTCGATAGCAGAAGTTTAAAATTTCCCGGGATGAGGTGTTCGCAGAATCGGAGAAGTTCCTGAACGGACAGAAAGTAATTGGAAAATGTGTGATTAGATTCCAGCGACGGTCGGGGGAAGACTGGCACCGAGTAGTGGTTACGGAAGTTATGGTGGATCTGGTCACAGTCCTCGTTATGACGAACCGTATCCCGAAGAGGGTCCACCGCAAAGGTATTCTCAGTCTCAGCACGCTTCAGAATCTTCCGAGCCACTCTTCTACAATAGTAGACCAAGACACTATAAGGAATACAGGTATTTGACATTTACCAACCTTAAGAACACCAAGTACACACAGAAAATATCAGCGTAGATTCGCACACGTTACAAAGAGATAGAAACAATTATTCTGTCACAATAGAGACATTGATACTCTCTTTTAACATTCTCTCTCTCTCGCTGTCACTTCTTTCTTTGCATCGCGAAACTGTCGGCCAGGTTTACAGTCTCTCTCATAATCGATGGCACGCGCTTCAAATCGGAACAACATTTTTATACAGTGTGAGATTCACCTAACATTGCCACCTCAAATATCTTTGTTTTTTTTTTAAAGATACGTCAAATGTCTGCAGGACAAAGTTGAATGGTAAAATGGGGCTAATAATTTTTTTTACAGATATGAAGGTCATATTTTTTAAATGGAATGTCCTATTTTTTATGCCATAGATCGATAGAGTATCAAATTCTGAGGATGAAAGCGTTGCCATTGACCTTGTAAGTTTTGTAAACAGGGTAGGGCAATAACTATGCCCACCTTGAATATCTCCGTTATTTGTAATAATACGGAAAAATGTTATCAACAAAATTTGCACGGTACAGAGGCGGGCATATTGTGACATAAACATTTTCTGCGTGGTTGGAGGCATAGAGGACATTTCAAGGTCACCTTGATTTTTCTTAATGGAAACTTTCTGTATCATAAATCGATAGACTATCGGATTCTGAGTAAAAATGTATTCACCTCCATATGTCCTAAATCTAATAGTTTACGAGTTATTATCGAAACAATTTGCTTTCTTCTTTGGATAATATCTCGTTAACTATTTGGTTTAGGACTCAGAATTTGTTACTGTATCGATCTATGGTATAAAACGTAGGACATTCCATTTTAAAAAAATGAAGGTGACCTTCATATCTGTAAAAAAATTAAATGGAAACAAAAATTTTGTTGTTATCGTATGAGCCCTATTTTACCATTCAACTTTGTCCTTTAGACATTTGACGTATCTTTAAAAACAACAAAGATATTTGAGGTGACAACGTTAGGTGACTCACCCTGTATATGGACCAAACGAGGAAAGTTGAAGTCGTTTGTCCATTGATAAAGAAGTTATTCCGATTTGTAGTGTGCGCCATCGATTATGAAACTGATTGTAGTCTCTGCGATGAACGCAGGGCCTGCAACATTTTTCTTCTTGTTTTCGATGCTTTTTACGAGTTACGATATTGAATTGCAAAGTCTGTTGCACTGCCCTGATCGCGGATCGCGACCTACTTGACGAAAATTGTTTATGGTTTTTTGCTTGATTCAGACGACGGAAGCACACGTGGGATTACGAGGACAGGTACGAATAAGTACCCCACCAGCTTCGTGAGAAAGTTCTACGATTTTTCATCGCATTGCTCAAGTTTAGATCACACGTCTCATCCTGCATTTTGTTCATTAGCGTGCCACACCTAGCCCGATCTTGGTGCACTCTCGACGTAGACTTTACATGCAGTTCAAACACACGCTGGACACACTAACTTTTTGTCAGAGATTTCATAAAGGCAGCAGTAGTATTACAAAGTTGAAAAATCCTATTTGAATTCAAAGATGACAGATTCAGACGTGGTAAATATAGGATTTTGCAATCGAGAGTTTCGTTCTCGCACTAGTCTAATTAAATACTCATCTATCGATTGTGGGTTAGTCCTAATCAAGTTTATCAGCCTCGGTTTGATGCGGTTAGTCCTTGAATCGACTTGATTTGCATTCGTCGGCTCTGAATTACCCCAATCCGAGCCGCCTTTCCACGGCGAATTACATGAATTTAGTGATGTAGGTCCTATATTGTATAGATTTGAATCTGTCATTGATGGATTGGACGGAGTCCATCGATTCCGACCAAACTCTCTACATTCGATTGATCTATCTCGACTGTGCGCGAACGCGAAACAGAGACAGAGCTCCCAGCACTCCTCTCTAATTTCGGAGCGAAGAGAATGATACAGGAATATCTCGATGTATGAAGAAGAGCCTCTCTCCATAACTGAAGTTACCTAACTGACTCTCCTACCTGACGTCAAGGTGCCGAAGTATTCCCCAGGAACCATAACTGTTATAATCAAAAAGGAAAAAAGTCATAGAATAACAAGTATTTCATCGACTAAAATCGTATTGGTTACAAATAAGGATTATAGTAACAGAAAATTTTTTTCTCTTGTTGGTAAATGTTATCGTTTAGAGAAATTAATTTCGATCACTTATAACAGTTGTCAATGAGAAGTTTATTTCGGTCACTCATAACAGTTATCGTTGTGTGAAATTAGTTTCGATCACTAATGTATAACAGTTATCGATTAGATAAATTTATTTCCATCGCCCATAACAGTTATCGATCAGAGTTTATTTCGATCTCTCATAACAGTTATTCGATCAGACAAATTTATTTCGATCGCTCATAACAGTTATCAACGAAAGAAGTTCATTTCGGTCGCTCATAACAGTTATCAACGAAAGAAGTTCATTTCGGTCGCTCATAACAGTTATTGATGAGTGAAATTTGTAAAAGTTATTATTAAATAGTACAACTTTCAAATGGTAGACAATCAATTATTTCATAAATTTTTTATTCGTAAAGTTTATTGGTACAATCAAAATTTAGTGTGACCAACAAACCGATTTTGTGTTGTACATATTATCTGTTGATTTGTCTTGTTGCACGAAACCTTCTCAATGAATTTCACAGTCTTGTTCCATCCGAAAAAGAGTAGGCAACTCGATAATTAAATAAGCAACCAATATAAATTTCCGCATGTCATGTCTAATTATTATGGACAAGTGAAAAGAAATTTGATCATCGATAACTGTTATGAGTGATAGAAATAAATTTCTCTCATTGATAACTGTTATGTTACGAGTGATCGAAACAGTTTTTCTTCGTCGATAACAGTTATAGAGGATAATCCAATTTTTTGGAAAATGTAAAAAGTATAAAAATCGATATTTTTAATCATTTTGTTCATCGAATTTTTTTCTTTGTATTTTGTGTACATTATCTTAAATTTGAATAATAATCAACTTTTTATATAATGATTTTTATATCGTAGAAAATTTTAGAATAACTGTTATTTTTGGACCCTGGTACTCCCATATATCGAGAGATTACTGTATCCTTGTTAATTTTCCTGGAGCAAGAACAAACACGCGAAAATATTGTAAAGTTACATCGAAGTCGGCGTCAATCAGTCGAACGACGTTCCTTGATGGACCGTCTAGACGTCTATCACTGTTGGCTCGTTTCGTTTTCGTATTTTTGAGCGAAGTCACAAAGCAAACAGAGAGAGATCATTCACAGGCATTTGAGCTTTGAGGAAAGTAGAACGACGCCATTAAAATAATAGCTCGTGTTCGCCGGATCAAAGGGAATGCACTGAAAATTCACGGATAGTTGCATGGTGCAGTCACTGTCGCCGCAGCGTTCACGGGGATCCATAAGAGTGACTTTTTTAATCAACCGTATCACGGTTTCTAGCAAACATCTTCATTTATCTCGGATCATTTCATCTACGCTTTTGTGACTCGTACTCGATCGCTATCACTTTATCTCAACTGTGTTCCATCGTTTCAGCCAAGACGGCTGGTACAGCGAGGGCTACGACTATCATGGCACGAGAGTCGACGAGACGAGGATCTATAGCGACACCGAGTACTATCCTAGCACCACGACGAGCTCTTCTAGACGAAGAGGTACGGTACTGCTTCACATTAAATAAAATAAGAACGCAATTAACATAACCATAAATCTTCTGTATGCATACAGGTCCCCACAGACGGCCGTCTCTGGAAAGACAGATGACTTTATACGATGATCATTCTTACTACACAGACGGGTACAGTAGCGACGGCAAGGTGGGCATCTTGCCCAAGATGACGAGCGCCCCCTATCCGGAAAGCCAAACGGACATCAGATACAATGAGTACTACGATAGCATCACGGGATATACTTACCAAAATGAAAGGTGAGCGCTATCCTTTTACATCTGAAAGAAATTCTTGAAAATCACCTAATCTCTAATTTCTGTATCCTGTTTGCCGTTAGGTATGGCCAAGACGACGAAGACAGACAATGGGACAGTGGAGGGAAGTGGTATTTAGGAACTAGTACCTATTACGAGAACAAACGGAACAGAAAAACGCTTCCACTGAGGCCTGCATCTAGCATCGGAATCCATCGACCCGATTACAGACCAACAGTCACCAGACAACGGAGTTACGAATCGGACGAACTCAATTACAGGTATCCGTCGTATGCATTATTTCATTACCGTAATTCAGAATCGTTCGAATGATGTCTAACAACGATTTGGTCGTTTCGCAGTAGCCACAGTCGTCGTTGGAAGCCGCTTCAGCCGCAACAACGGCCACCGTCCCGTCAGGAGGGAACGGGGAAGAAGTTGCCGCCGACGCCAACGAAGCCGAGCAATGTGATTCTCAGTCGTAAGCTTGCCTCCCTACCTGCCACGCCGAGCAGGCAACTGCCAAAGACTAGAACGCCCTCCGAGGAGAGCTACTACAAGTCTGATTACAACGAGGACTATAATTACGCTTATCGCAGCCAAGACAACTTACCTCAGGAAACCTACATTGACAGCGTGCACACTGAGCAGAGCGGTTACAGCCAGCACCCGGTATACGATTTACAGGCGCACCCGTCTGCCAAGAGCCAGTACCCGGATGAGAGCCAATACGGGCCAAGTTACGTGGCTCCTGTCGACGATCAGTATGGTCCGTATCAGGAGCCGCAGACGCAGGATACGTATGATCAGACGTACGCGGGCGAGTACCAAACGCCTTACGTTCAGCCAAACACTCAAGTCTACCCAGACACGTATCAGGACATGACATATCCGAACACCAGCCAGCCGAACGATCAGTATACTAGCCAGTTGAACGATCAGTACGCGAAACCGGGAATCCAGGACAATTATCCGGCGGCGGGCTACGAGCAGAACAACGTCCAGTATCAAGAGCCAAAGACGAAGCCGTACACCTACAAGGACGACACTTATCAGGCGCCGTACGAGGATTACAGCGCGTCCGTTCCGTCGAGCGTGTACGATCAGAACAATGTGACGAACACGTACAACCAGTACCCCGCAGACAATTACGACTCGCAATATAACATCAACACTTCGACCAGTTATCAGAACACCTATCCGGACACCTACAACCAGCAGGATACCTACGTCCAACAGGATGGATACAACCAGCAGGAGGCTTACAAAGATACTTACAATCAGCAAGAGGCTTACAAGGACACGTACAATCAGCAAGAGGTTTACAAAGATACCTACAATCAGCAGGAGTCTTATAAAGAACCTTATAATCAACAGGAACCTTATAAGGATACGAATAATCAGCAAGAGACGTACAAGGATACGTATAATCAGCAAGAGCCCTACAAGGATACGTATAATCAGCAAGAGCCCTACAAGGATATATATAATCAGCAAGAGCCCTACAAGGATACGTATAATCAGCAAGAGCCGTACAAGGATACTTACAACCAGCAGGAGGTTTATAAGGATACCTACAACCAGCAGGAAGTTTACAAGGATACTTACAACCAGCAGGAGGTTTACAAGGAGACTTACAACCAGCAGGAGGTTTACAAGGATACATACAACCAGCAGGAAGTGTATAAAGACACTTACAACCAGCAGGATGCTTACAAGGATACGTACAACCAGCAGGAAGTGTACAAAGACACTTACAATCAACAGGAGACTTATGATAGCTACAACCAGCAAGACACGTATAAAGAGGCTTACAGCAAACAGGACACTTACGGCCAGCAAGAAGTGTATAAGGAGACTTACGAGCAACCGGAAGTGTACAAGGATACGTATAACCAGCAAGATACTTATAAAGATACCTATAATCAGCAGGATGCATACAAAGACGCGTACAACCAACAGGACGACTACCGACAAGAAGAGGCGTACAAGCAGGTGCCTGTCACGTCTCAGAGCAGTTACGAGGAGAGTTACGGTGATGGCAAGGATTACGTTGACTACCAGACGCCGTACAGCGAAGCGGACAGCGGCAAGACGACTTATACGAGCGACTATCACGGAACTAGCACGGAGAGGAGACTGAGCGAAGTGCCGGAGTTGTCGGTGACCACGCCAAGGGGTCAGACCAGAGCTAATGGCTACCATTCCGGCGACTCGGACTACTATTACACTTCCCAGGAGAGCCAGGACATGTCGCCGGCTAGCCAAACCAAGAAGAAGCTCATGAAGGAGCCGAGCCCGCTGATCCAACAGCACACCTTGGATTCCAGGGAGGGCGAATTCATCGAGCCCACCGTTGATACTGCCATCCAGCAGAAGAAAGGAATCGTCGATTATCCAGCGGTCAGCGATTCCACTCCTATTGGTCTCGGTTTGATCGAGCCCCCGGTGACCTCTGCGGTGCAGCCAGCAACCACCATGATGAACCACGTGGCGGCGAATCACGCCACCAGAGTGACGGTACAGGCCATGGTGCACACGACCACCGCGGCGAATGGCAAACGACTGACCAGAGCGGACTCCTATCAGGAGGAGGTGATCGAGGATGAAGAGTACCCGGAGATTTTACCCAAGGAGCCGCAGAGGAAGGACTCCCAGCTGTCTCATCACAGCCAGCTCAGTCAGCACTCCCAGATCAGCCAGCAGAAACGGAAACTTACTAGAGGAGACTCCTACGCTTCCGATCACTTCCCCGATGAAGCCTACGATAGGAGAGACTCGTATGGACAACAAGTCAGGAAGGACTCGTTCTCCTCCACCACGCAGGAAGGATTCAAACCGCCTTTGACCAGGACCGACTCGTATCAGAGCAGAGGCAGCTACGCTGGCAGGACTGACAGCTACCAGCGGGGATACTTCAAAGATCAGGAGACCATCGATGAGCCGGAAGTTCCTCTCAGCGCCGCGGGCCCCGATGACTATACCATCAGAGAGGATACCTCTATGGAGAGGTAATTGAATATTCACTCTTTTCGTACGAATTTTAAGATTGCGAAAGTCAGCGAGGCAGGATTTAACTCTTTGTACTGGGAGCTATTTTAACTAACAATCAAACACTTCTTCTGCCCTAGAATATTTTTATTTTGAACATTTACAATTGCCACATAAAATTATTAATAGTTACTGATAATTAGACTGCGGATCTTTATGCAAAATAAAATATATTCGCATTGATAGCAGGACACAGGAGCCAAATAAAAATTGTATTCTTCTTTTAATTATCGTATTAAGCTGAAAGTAATAAATTGGTGTCCTCAAATATTTTTAACATGTCCACTGCTATAAATAGTACGTACCCTTTTTTGTCATAAATGCATAAAATCCGCAGTCTACTCATAATCTTTTTCTGTCCTATGCATTGCTGTGAAACATGTCGAACGGCACATTGAAACGAATTATCTGTTTGCTTTCAAAGATACGAACGGGAGGACGAAACGATACTTCGTGGGTCTCGAGAGGGCTCGTTAGTGGACACGTTTAAGACTACACCGCCAATGTCACATACCGACAGCCCCCGAGGTAAGATGATAGTCGTTGCGTATGATATTATGTCTGATTTATTGCATTCGGCGACGAGTAATACTCTTCAGTCATATAACATATGTAATTATAGTAATATAATAAAACTGCAGATTCGTACGTACATCTCTGATACATTGATTTACTGTTTGCGAACAGGGAGCATATCGAAGCAAGCTTCGTTGGAAGAAAGTGTTCAAATGGACACTCCACCGAGGAGTCCACCCGAGCAACCTCCAGACGAAGAATTACTGGATATAGTTGGCGTTGTACCAGTGCCTACGCAGCTGAAGGAACGACCGGAGATGACGGCGAAGCAACGGTGGCATTGGGCGTACAATCAAATTGTCATGCAGCTGCGGGTGAGTAATAAATGCAAATGAAATTTCATATTATAGTTCGCCGATGTTTTGATCGAGGAACACGAGAGCGAACGAATTTACTGCAAACATTTATGCAAATTCGATGGCTCATAGCCGGTATTCATGGTAGAACCTCCTGGCGGAAATGTGCAGCACTTACTTACAATTCTCTAGACCTTCGTAACTAGCAAATTAAATAGGAAAAACGTTTGTCAACGACCTCACGGAGGCGACCTTCCGAAAAATGCAGTGTCGGATGCCGGCGACCCGCATTTCTCCGCCAGTCCTTCGCAGATACAACGCCGGCCTTGTCAATCATTACCTTCACGGTATATCGATTCGTCACGTACAGTTGTCACGGTAGAAACTGCACCTACGGGTTCGTCTGTTATCACCTGCACAACGTGTCATTCATCGCCGGCAGTAAAGTCGCTATGAAGTCCGTTGATCTCTCTGTAACGAAACATACATGTACAGAGATGATGGACGCACAATTTATTACTGGAAACACTCGTAGTACATACGAAGTACTGGGTTGGCAAGAAGGTAATTTCGGTATTTTAAGGTGAAATAAAACCGAATTCATTTATTCAAGCGATGAACTTTAATCAATCAAATATTTTCTTATTTATTTCTCTTGGCAAAAGATCACCGAACGAAAGGGAAAATATCTTATTCATTAATGTTCATTGCTTGAATAAAAAAATTGGGCTCTATTTCACCTTAAGATTATTGCATAATTTTGAGAAATTATATGTTCATAACTAAACACTTTTTAATGGAACCTTCAACAGTGACAGCAATTTTCATTGTGAACTAACAAGTCATCCTCAATAACGTCATCTAATACTTCCGATTACTATTGTAAAGTAAAAGAAAATTTCTATGCTTTCTTTTGGTACAGCACAATTATTGAAAATCCTATTAATAGGCTTTCGGTAGGTACAGTAAATCCTCTATAGACGCAACAATTTCTATACGATAGAGCGACCAATACTATCCACCTAAACTTAGTAATCTGATCAACGTCACAATGTAACACCAATATTTAATCTTCTTTATTTTTCATTATTTTTCTATGGAACTTTCACCATCATATTCGTGGCATTTGCCTAATGCAAAATGATACCAAACAGGATATAATTTCAACTGTACTTAGTGGTTTAATTAACGATGGACGTTTCAGGCGCAAGGAAGGATAGCCTATAGAAAAGAAAGAGACGCGAACAGTTGCCGTCGTCGGCACTGTTCAAAGGGCCGCGCCTTGTCTCTCTTTACACGCGCTGCGCCTTCTCTACGTTCGGCTCGGACTTCGGAGATAAAAAATAGTTACCCTATACGATAGATGCGACCAAAAGCCCCGAGGCTGTCGCGTCTATAGAGGATTTACTGTAAAGTGTTGAAATACCGAAATTACTTTCTCGCTAACCAAATATTTAGATTTAATACTTTTAGGATTCACCGAAAATGGACATTTTATAGTACGCTACTTGAAAAGGACTTGAAACGGACACGCTGACTTATTTGGTAGTTCAATTAACCCGGTTAACACTCAGACCGATTAGCTGAATAATTCCAGCAGCGTTAAAGTTTCATTCGATTTCGCCAATCGATCGAATATACACCGGGTTATCGAACGATTGTCGTAGCATCGAACACGGCACATCCTGGCAGAGCATTAGTCACTAACTATTACCCTCGTCCTAGAAAACCGCAGCGTACGAGCTTATAAATAACGTGTAATACATCGCGGTATCGCGCTGGAGAATAAAGGTTCCGTTGTTATCTTTATGAGCCATTGGCGTTGTACATGCAATGAATGTTCATTAAAGTTGCATTGTGAACTGCTGGGAAAAAATACGGGATTACGTGGAGCATTTATGACAAAAATTCGATGACTCCCATTGCTACGGATGAGATTGGATTGGTTTGGATCGTTCCGACGCGGTTCGTTCTCGTCCGACGAGGAAAGGGGCACGAAAAAGATTGTATAATTCGGAAATCAAGGAAAGAGCTGCCGGGCGAATAAAGTGGCCGTTATCGGGCCTCGTCTCGTCACCTTGAAAATGGTGCGTCGCAACGACGAGTGGCGGATTAACAGAGGCCGACACGGAACTTCCATTAACGCAAGCTTGTCGCCCAATTGCGACGCCCTAAGTACGCACCTGGCGCGCCCCTGGGAGCCGTTCCAGTCGATTAACAACGGAGGAACTTGCCCCTGAGACGGAAAATGTAAATTCGTTCGGCCCCAACCCGTGCGAGAATTATCGGCAATACATATACAGAGTCGGGGACAATATTAAGTGGACAACCTCTGAGAACCAATAACATTTTAAAAGTCGGACAATAAAACTAGTAATGTGTAGAAAATTTAAAATTAAAAAATTTGAATAAAGAAACCGCTCCACTGTGGTAGCAGAGCTATGATATTTCGCGGGAAATAAAGATGCCATTATTCTAAAGCGTTATCGTGCCAAGTTTTCCAACTTCAAAAATTCTATAAATATATAAAGATCTGCAGTCTGTTAGAGATATGTAAGTTATGAGACGATGAGCAAACTGCGCACCCCTTGTTCATCTATAACAAATTTCGAGGAAATATAATACAGATTCGTATTTTTATTATTTGTTCAATTTTAAATTGCAAATTTTCATAAATTTCTACTTCGGCTTTTTCCACGACTCGTTTATTCGAACAGCTTGAGCCATCGGCTCTTTGTTAGTTGTAGCAGCAGAGTGAAGCGATTTGCAAGAAGTCACGAACGTCACGGCCCGTTACCTTTATACTTTATTCTTCCTGATTCCCCAAAATGGTTCTTGCGGGTCGGCGGGTTCTTATCGCTCCCAGACACCGCTCTCCCAGCGTTATTTTATGTTTGACGAATTCTCTGTACGGCACTGTTTTATCGTTCCCGTAAAGATGCACTTTCCTCCGCTCAGCTTCTGCTTAGCTTGCACTTATTTGCGATACCCTCGGGCTCTTGCCAGGACGCTCCGTGTTTGATCTCACCGATCCTCTCGCGACGGGAATACGTGATACTTCACCAGAGGAAAAAGTCTTCCCCATCGTGTTCGATGGATGACTTCTTACCATAACTTCTCATCTCTGAAAGTAAAGTGAAGAGACTGGTTCGAATCAATCGGCGAGGAAGAAGCGGGCGATTCCGCTAAAAATTGGGAGAATTGATACGGTGCAAGGTTGGGTAAAATACTATTTCGAATGGCAAATATTTCCACAGGAAAGAAGGAATACGTTGTCTCAGAGAAATGTCAATCTTAAGATAATGCTAAAATACTTTCGGCCAAGTTTGGCCACCGCGATCAACGAGCTCGATCGATGAGACCGGGGACTGCCGAGTATAAATATAGCCGATTTGTCGTCAGAACCCAAAAATGACCTACCCTTTTTCATCCGTGAATGCGCAAAGGGTTCTCCGCACACATGGCGCTCCAGAAACTACAAGTGACAAACTGTCGACGATCGGCGAGCGTGCCAGCGAGCAAACGAAACTCGCTCGACGAAAAGACCGTTCGCGTATTCGGGACACGTTCCCTTGGCCCATCGAAATCGCTCAGGCGACGATGGGACCTCGTAGGGCCGCAATCTATGTAGGCCAGTGTGCCCGGCCGCAATCGGAAGCCCGTATGCGGCTGGCGGATTGTCGAGTTAGTGGTATCACCTTCGCCGTCAAGGTCCCGCCTCCCGCCATTTCGTTATCACCCGGCAGCCACTTGTCATTACGCACGAACTTGGCATCCTTCGGTATCGTATTAGTTCACTGGACGCCGGCCACGTGAAACGATCGACTCGGAAGAGAGCTACGCCTTTCCACCGTGGAAAGAGCAGCGATCTCCACCGCCCTCTCTCTCTCTCTTCTCCCTTGGGGACTTTGTGGCACAGCCTCCCCTTGCTCGTTCTACCCGAGATCCTCGGGGGTCCGCGAGCCGTGTGTGGAGAGGAATCCGCACGTCGATCCAGGGTGAAAGCAGAGAAAGCCGAGGCGACGCTTATCGATCGTTATTAGGCTTTTATTAGACGGAAGTGTTGTCGATGCCGAGCAAAGGGTACATCTTTACGGGGGGTCGTGTTAACTTAAGTGAAAATATCACCAAGAGGTCCGTCAGGGGCTGTGACCACCTCCTTTCCCTTAATTCCCGCACGATCTGTCAGAGAGTCCGATCCCGGTGCTGCTCGAGGCAACACGCTTCTCTTCTTTCTCTCCTCCGGCGTGGTGCACGTTCGAACGATTTGTACAACTGGAAACGAGACTGTCCGCGATCCGCAAAGTGTGCCGAACAGTGATCTCTTCGGGAAGTGCGTCGGAATTCGAAGCTGAAAAAACCCGGAGAGTTATTGCATGAATGTTACAGGACAGGAATTGCAAATTGCGACTTCCGAAGTTTGATAACCGGCCGGGCGGAAGTGTTCGAGCGGCATACCGGACGCCGCGGTGCCGTGCGGACGATGCTATCTCGCTGGTAGTCGCTAGTGCGAACGGAGATCGCGGTACACGTTGTGGGACGATGTTGGCGTCGGGGCGTTTCTGACGAACGAAACCGGTGTCTTCGGGATAGAGTAGACACAGGACCAAGGGACGATGGAGGCGCGAGAGAAGTCGCTGGAATGGGCGTTGCTCTTCCCGCTGAAGGCAGGCCTGTTCGCCATGAAGTGGTCGCTGTCCTCGAGGAGCGTGAACCGCGAGAAAGAGAGGATCGCGAAGAGCAACCAGCTGCTGCCGAACACCAGGATGCGTCGCGGATCCTCGTTGTCCGACCTGGACAAGCTCCAGAGCAAGCCGATCCTGCCGGACGTGGTCAGGTCCACGGAGAAGTGCTCCGAGTCGCTTCCTCATTCGCCGGCCCTGTCCAGGACGAACCTGCAGCTGGGGAGTCCTTGCGTGAGGGGCAGCATAGGCGACTTGATCAACATGAAGATGTACGGCGCGTCCACGTGGAGCGTTCGCAGCGAAAGCTTGATCGCCAGAGCTGTGCCGCTCAGCACCGTTACCCCACGGCACAGTCCTCCGCTGGAGAAAAGCGTCGAGGATCTGGAGGATGAGTCGCAGGACGAGTGGCACCCACCTGGCAAGCCCCTAACCTGCGCGCAGAGGACCCAGCGCCTCAGCAAGCTCATCAAGAAGCAGAGACGCATGATGGTCTTCAGTCCGAAAACTCTGAAACGCGATGCCGTAAGTTGGAGAGGAGCTATCCACGATTCGGCCATTTTTTAACATATAGCACGTACCGTATCCTCAGCGAGATGTTCATTTTTGTATTCCGTCTATGGGATATTTCGGGTGGCACGTGATCCCGTGACTGCTAAAAAATAACGCGATCGATCGCCGGAGCTAAACCTAGAGGCAGCTCGTTAAACTTGAAACAGGTTCTGCAGTTGTGGGGAGAGACACTTACGGGGGTTGAAATATTCATGGTAAACCATCCTCTTACCCTCGTTGGGCGCTCCATCGGCTGGTGGCCTGCATTCTCGTACCAGCAACCATCGTTGTGGCCGTTGTCTCGAACAACATCTACCAAATCCGGAGAAAGTTGCTCGCCTCGCTCCGGTATTTTGAATAGCATTTGTACGCGAACGACGAACCCTTAGTTATCAGGAATCTGTTCCCTCCGCTAGCTTGATTTAAGTGAATATGCTAAGCAACACACTTAAAAAGTTTCCGAGTTAGGAGGATGCTTCGCCGACTTCATGAATCCTTTCGGAAAGTTTCACTTCACTGCGAAAGTAGCTGCTGTAATATTATAGGATTAATTAGATGAGCACTTCTCGGTCTTCCGCGTTTCTTTTACGCCGTTCCCCGCGAACAGTTTTACGGTAGGTGATACATCTGCTGAAGACTGTTTCAGAAAACTCGATGATTAACTAGTTAGCTTTGTGGCTTCATTTAACAAACCAAAGTTGTACGCACACCTGTAAAGATTTTCAATTTTCAACAAGTGCGAGAATGTTAATTAGGTTAATCTTCAAGTTCCCGGTTCGGGAAACGTTCGATCAAGAAGCTGTGTAAGTCAGACTACGAGCGAAGCAAGGAGAATATACAGCCAGTATACAGCCGTCGGTGTTCTTACGTAAATAAAAAAAGAGAAGAAGTAGGAAATCACAGATTTAGCACGGTTCGCGAGTACACTCTACGTGATTCATAAATAATTCCTCGGGCTCACTTCCAACGTGAAGGATCATACTTTGAAATTTTCTTTTTCCTTCGACTTTTTTTTGCTTCCCGGGCTACGTATCGATACCTTTCAGCGACTTCGCTCTGTTACTTAGAGCTTTCAACCCCTCGACGTAGATTTTAGTATTCCTGGTAAAAACTTTTGAATATTCCGTGTATCTATTACCCTCGTTTCTTTTCGTTCGTAAAAATGACTTTGTTACTTTACCTCATTTTCTTAAATCTACTCCAAAGTTCAATTCTTAATGTTTCTTTAACACTAAACGGGTTTTTTTAGAACTAAAAGGTTTTTACAATTAGAAAAATAATTAAACTGATTGTTTAAGACACGATTGTATAGATATCTTTAGTAGTGCACGTATTCCAATAGGAGCCGCACAAAGTCTAAAAAAAATTTATAAAAAATTAAACAGACTTCAGAAAAACCCACTAAAAAGTATGAAATAATTTCCATTTAATTTATGTGTGAATACACACGAACTTAAATACAATACAATCTTTTCGGAGGCGGCGCAAAATTGAAAATTTTCCAAATGACAGATGTTGCTGATTATGATTCCATTGACATATGGTGAACTTGGAAATCAGTAGGTGGGAAGAGAAGATACATTAATATGTGTGCAAGCATGTAGAAGAATTTAAGGATTTCCGTAATTTCGAGTGTCGAAAATTTTCAATTTTGCGCCCTCTCCGAAAAGATTGTATTGTATTTAAGTTCGTGTGTATTCACATAAATTAAATGGAAATTATTCCATATTTTTTTAGTGCATTTTTTTAATGCGTTTTTTCGAAGTCGGTTTAATTTTTTTTTATAAAATTTCTTTAGGATGGTTTTCGGTCTTATTGGTTATTTGCAATAAAAACCGCAAGGAATGAAAAAATGCAAAATTTGTTTTCAAGTGATCAATCGGGAGACATACCTTATAGGATGCAAAAGGTTTTCTTCTGATTGATCTACTGATGAACTTCTTCCGTTTTCGAAGTCGGTTAATCAAACTTGTAATTTTTAAGGCTCTGTAGGTTTTGTGTTAACGAAGTAAGGAAATGTTTAATTGCCGTTTTACCAGAACAATTTTCGCTGTCGTTGCTCGAGATGCCTTCCCGAGGAAGAATTTCGAGTGGCGGTGCCTCGTGGACAGCTCCATTCTTCTGTAGAAAAACAAAGAGGCATCGGGAATCGGAATTTATCGTCGCGTCGGCAATACGGCAATCTCCTTCCAGCCGATAAAGCCGGAAAAATATATGCCGTTCGTGAGGTATCGCGGTTCCAGGACACCATTGTCTGTACCCACAGCTTGACTTTCCCGGGGAAAAGCTGCAACAGAACGTACGCCGTCACGGAACTACGTGTGAGAAAGTTGCCAGCCAACGATAAAGTTCGATCTCTCCCGACACCTGTGCCCTTCCTGCGGTTCCTCGCCGAAAACGTAAAAGGAAAATCTGTGAGACGTACGCGTTACCCGCGGTTTCCGACACCCAACTTCCGGCGAGACCGTTTCCGGAGATGTTCTCTCGTACCCGACTTTCGTTCCACTTTTTTTTTTTTGAAAAATCGGGAAACAGAGGAATAATCCGCGCTTCTCCAACCATTCGAGAAAATAAAAATTCTGTAGCAATTTGTATGACCATTGTTCCAGGAATAACATTTTTTGAAACGCGCGATGACTGCGAGGGGCACTCAACTTGCTTTTCAAAAAAATTATTGTTACGAGTTAACTCGAGCGGACTTACGCGTGTGCTTCGTTACGTGCATAGTCGAGGAAAGGGATGTCAGCTGCAGGAGCCTGTGTTAAACGCGAACATTTGTTAATAAAAAACAATAGGCCAAAACGTAAACGCGAGCAGAGTCGGTGTGCACCTTTCAAGTCGTTCTATGTATAAATTACTCATTCTTCCATTGTGAAAGAATTCCGAATATAACTGCAACGCGCCTGACCTTATCTACTATTATGTCAGCCAGTGAAGCTGCTCGAAGCTTTTTGGAAATTTAGGTTACAGCATGGTGACTCGCGTATTTTCGTTTCATCAATGACGCATAAGCCTTTGTCAGCTGGAACTTCCCCATTGAAGAGCGAACGCCGATTTTTTAATAATATATTCACCGTTCCTTCAAACTTCCAGAGATTTGCGGGCCGACTTAAAGGAGAACTGTGTCATTATAGTTTTAATAAAAACACGGCTTAAAGAAATTTATAGTTCATGTTCGTCGGGTGTTCCAGCAAGTAAATATTGACTCCATTCGGTCTCGCTAGCCACGAAGTTGGTGTTCACGCTTCGAACAGCGTGTCTATAGCCAAAATCAATCTCCTCTGAAGTGTGCTCGAGTGGATCATCGTCGGGCGTGTGTATCATCATTATGGCGCTCTCACCGGACGCGTACGAAGTACTCTGAAGAGTTTTCGCATGTGAAAACGTTCGCAACAATGCCCGGCAAGTACCGGCGTGCGGTTCGCTCCGAGCCAGCGAGAGCGTAATCGAACGTAGCGAACACGTTCGAGTTCATGTTCACGTGAACGATGCTTCGGAGAGCCGAAGACGATGATAAGGGCCGGGTGAAACGATCGATCCCGGATTAGGTTGATTCCGTGGTCAGCTGGAGTCTCGGTTTGCACACCTCTTCAGGGCGCGGGTAATCCTACGGGTCCTTGTTAACGCCGCCGTGATTGACTTACGCCATTACCAAGATGCTGCGGCAACAAATCAGCCGATTGTTAGTCGCAAAGCCTGCCGCTTTCAACGAGATTTACTCAAATTAATATTCGCTCACCGACCAACGGAGACATTGCCTCATACTATACATTGTACGAAATTCCCGCGAAGGGTGACTCGGCCAACTGTGCCAGCTAAACTTCTAAACCAGTGTTTCCCAACCTTTCTTCTAAAATTCTTGTGCCCCCTGTGTAACATATACATAACTTTTAATATTCAAGAATTGAACTGTTCGATGAAGAAACTTAAATGATAGGTTTTAGGAAGGAATCACTAGGGAATTGTTGAGAGAAACACAGTTCTATAAAAGTACAAAAACAGCACTAAAAATTTAAGTACGAAATAATTTTAATGAAAGATTTTTCTATATTATTTTAATTATTAATGTTTATGTATTATTTACATTTAGAGCGCGATCCTCGCGCTTGATGCTTCCTGCAGAGATTTTATGTTAGGTTCCAATTTAGTCAGCTTCGGTCTTTAGTGACCTTGAAGGACTTTCCTAATAGCTCATTGCACTCGTCTTGAAATCTTGCTTCTTTATCGAGCTGGGAAGATAGCGTTTTGCAGCAATTTATTTTCCATTGCAGTTGACACTGAGTGACCTTCATAATAGCTAAACACGTTAATAATTTGTTTGTCCCGTGCATGCCTCTGTACACTGTTCTTCGGGTCGAATCGGTTCAAACTCAGCCACGAGGACATCTCCGGGATACCCATCCGGAGTCGAACGGTCGTCGCAATTCCACCTTACCTTTGAGATTTGCCGAAGAACGAAACGAAATATCAATCGTTCGACGGTTATTTTCCTTTTTTTTTTTTATCCCGGCGAATAAGCAGAGCGCCGCCGGGGGTTCCTTTCAATTTTGCGAGAGGGGGCTCCGGCGATTTCGTATTTACAGAAGAGATTGCGCCGCGAGAAAGAAATTAAAGGAGGACCCACGAACCCTCGGTACCCTTTGAGAATGTTCATATCTGTTGAATCGTCCCGATTGCTTCTGGTCCAGATCCACGGAAATGTTCTTCTTTATCCGATCCCGTCAGGCAAACGAGACGACGACGACTGTCTTTTTCCCCGTTCTCTCACAATATTTTCCTCGGTCCGACCCGTCCCGTCGGGTAACCCTTCCAACGGGACCCACCCAGCTAGCGATCCTATCTGGTATATCGTTCCAGGCATCTCCGGCTAAAAGGATGCGAGCTAAATCCCGGATTAAATTCAACGGGAACGAAATCGTATTCCCCCGACGGTGGGGATCACTGTTTCCCCTTTTTACCGTACCACTCGCAATTCGACGACGCGCCCTTTACGCGATATAAAGTCTCTGCGCTGTAATTGACGAAGACTCCAAGTCGAGTAGAGGTGATTCTTGGTGAATCTGGGTTGCAGATCGGTAGGGTGTACCCAGGCGAATCCTCGGTTTCATAGTGAAAAAACTACTACGCAAAACTAGGGCACTTGTGCTAATCACTGTGTCATTAAACTTGGTAATTCATGAATTGATAAGTTAAATTTATACCGACTGCCCTGACTAGGGATGGGATCAAGTACCAAACAGGTTCGAACTTTGATTGATCGAATTCGAACTCTCTATTAGTACTTCGAAAAACAGAAATAGTACTCCTAAGTATACTCGAACCCATGCCAGAGAGTTTCGAACCTTTTACAAGTATTCTTTTATGAATATCGTACCGGAAATTCACTGATTTTTCTAATCATGATCTCTTTCACCTTTTAAATCAATTGTGTTGTCCTCTAATGCATAATTTAATTCAGCATGTATAACTATAATTTCATAGTCCACCGGAAATATTATTCAACATCGAAACTTGTAAGTACTCATTCCGAGGTTCGATATCAGTTTGTATAAAATGAATACTTTTCAAATGTAATCATTGAAACATTATTGCTTTTAAGTAGTAATCGAAACCCATGGAATGAAACTCGGTTATCGAAATTGACTCGGATTCCTGAGTACATATTGAACTTGATCCCATCCCTAGCTTTGACCCAACGTACTTGAATAAGGGCAGAATATCTCATCGGATACAGTGTCAAATATTTCAGGGTTGCTGAAGGTAATTCCAAGATAAGTGAGCTTGCGCAACCCGATATCGAACATAACGGTGTCTTACACATGACATATAATTTCTGTACACCCTGTACAAACCAGGTTTAATGAAATAATGATTTTTAATTTAAAATTGTGACCTAATAACATAAGGATCATTCCATAAGAAAATTGGGTCGACTTTGCTGTACTCGACGTTTTATCACGCTGATAATTTTGCACTGATAAGCCAGATTAAAGTTTGTGGCAGAGTGTGCTTTGCATGCCGCCGGGTATTATAAATGCATAATTATTTACAATGTATTCATTAGATTCTTCTCTCTATGCATATCTGCCCTTTGATTCATACATACAGGTATGACAGTATTTTGTCGAATAATTGGCAGGATATTATCCTGGCATAATTTCAGGCGGTATCGGATTTTGTATCCGGTACTCTCGCAAAGTTAGTTAATAGCTTATCAACAGTATTAGCGTATGTTCATGTTGAATATTTTGAATTTGGATTTGTTATCATTCTCCATCTCCGTGTAATTTCGTATGCATATTCTCTGAAAATACTTCATCAGCCGTTCTTTCAATTTTTCATGAGATCCCTTATCACATGCACGACGATGGGTATCTTAATTTTTAATTGCCTTCGTTAAGAATACAATTTCCACAGCTGCGGGCGTTCGCTAAGAACGCATTCGCTGTGAGAATTACACTTTCTCCGTTGAACCCACTTTGTCATACTCATCGCCATGCCGTTTTCCAGCACATGTTTCTTGAGATATTTTCGGCGTTCTAGCCAGATTAATTTAGCCGCTCATATTTATTCATGAGCACCGACGGAATAATTAAAACGGCCTCTGCCGCCTGTTCATATTTACAAGCCGGCACCGCTGTGTCCACCGTGCCGCGTTTAAACGCGGTTAATTGCAAATAATAATGGACCTGCCAATGCCATTTTTGTTTCCGTTTATGCACCACTCCACACTCTACCCGCGGGCAATGCGACCGTCGTCGTCGACGCACCGATTCGCAAAAATTCATTGATATCCGATTTTGCCATTAGTAATTTTCTGGGTTACCAATTTTCTTCCAAGTGTTCGATTTGCAATTTTATTCCTGCATCCGACAAAGAGAAGCAAAACTGATCACACACACTTTAATCAGAATAACTTTTTTATGAATGGACCAAACCAAACCAAACAATAGACCAGTGATCAGTTTTGCTCCTAACTGTATTAATATTTAGCGAGTGGCGAATGTTACTGCCAAGATATCGTGATTATCAATATTATTATTAGTACCTATAGGTCCCTGTAGAATATAATTCTAATCCCTGCTACCTTACAGTCGGTTCTGACATTTGACTAATTGAATCTGTACAGAGTTCCGAATGAAACGTCCTGCGTGGCACGAGCTAGCTCGTAACGTGAATGCATGAATTCATGTGCATTTAATTATCAATCGCAAGTCAGGCAGTACAATGCAAGCCCAAAATATTATCAGAATTCTACATCGTACAATTTCATAAATATGATAAGATATTGAAATCTTTAAACATAATTAAATATTCTCGTCAATATAAAGTGTCTGAATATCACTGTGATTCGCTGTATGTATTCGTTTCAACATGTTTCTAAATTAACCTAATTGTGACTTTGCTTTATGTTGCAGGTGAGTAACACAATCTGTCCAATATTTTCGAGATCCGTATCGATCGGTGGCGCCAGATCGTTGGTCGCAGGTGAGTCTTATCTCAGTACGATGCTTTGCCCTTAATTACGACAGCGTACGAATGGAACATAGAGCCGTGTTATTACAATCCCGAGCGAGCGTCTGCTCCGCGATAGTGTCGGGTTTACACTCGGCGCCTAAACGGCCTGGTTAAAACCGCGATACCGCAGGAATAACATACTACCTCGAGCGAATCAAGTTCTCACGTATAATCGCGGAATTTAAGGGCGGTCCTTTAATACCGCACAACTGATAAGGCGAAAACAACGCCTGGACGATTTTATTCAATTCCTCCTGTGAGAATGATTGTGTACGGCAAAGCTTCACTGTCCGTGACGACAGAGTGTACATATTGCTATAATTTCTATTATTATACTAAGAGCAAATTTAAGGCCGGTCCTTTAATACCGCAAAACTGATAAGGCAAAAACAAAGGATGGACGCTTTTATCCAATTCCTCCTGCGAGGATCATGGTGTACGGAAAAGCTGTCCGTGGCGACAGGATGTACAGTTAGGAGCATCACTGACCGCACACACTTTAAATCAGAATAACTGTAAGGCTAGAAGGATTAGTTTAGTAAATAACGTCTAAAAAATATGTTGATAAAATGCATTTGGTCGGAATTGTTAAACAACAATAGTAATAATTGATTTTTACAACTTTTTTTAGCTGCGCCAATAACGAAATTTTAAACGATCTGTTTGGTCAACTCGTATAGTTTATATATGTGCGCTCCGAAAATTTCATTGAAATTGGTTAATTTGTTCACGAGTTATAAACGATCAAAAGTGGTAAAAAGCCGAAAATCATGAAAAATTGCAATTTTTACCACTTTTGATCGTTTATAACTCGTAAACAAATTAACGAATTTCAATGAAATTTTCAGAACGTATATAATTTATACGACTAAACACATCTTTCAAATTTTCGTTATTGACACAGCTAAAAAAGTTGTAAAAATCAATTTTTGCTATTGTTTTTCACAATTCCGACCAAATGCATTTTGTCAACTTATTTATCAGACGTCACTCAACTAAACTAATTCTTCTAGCCTTACAGAGCAATTGGAGTCGTTTGGTCTATTCATAAAAAAACTATTCTGATTTAAATCGTGTGTGATCAGTTATGCTCCTAACATAGAAAACGTACATATTCCTCCTTTAACACCGCAAAACTGATAAGGCGAAAACAGCGCCTGGACGATTTTATTCAATTCCTCCTGCGAGGATGATTGTGTACGGCAAAGCTTCACTGTCCGTGACGACAGGATGTACATATTGCTAAGATTTCTATTATTATGCTAAGAGCAATACGTAGACTGTAAGCATCGTATTCCTTAAGTAAAATGGAGATAGTGTAACATTGTTTAGAGATAATTAACCTTAAGAAAGAAGACAGCGCATAATCGTTGTCTGAACCACAGTGACAAGAATTTTACATCGAACTAATGTGTTGCGAAATTCGAAGTGGAAAGTTTTGAGAAGTATCCGGGTATTAATGGCGGTGACATCGTACGTACGGACAACTTGCGAAACAGCTCGCAAACAGTGTTCACAATTCCGTCCGGCCGGAATCGCGGAGTGAACGGCTGCGCGTCGCGTCGGTTTGCTCGCCGGAATATCGAGTACTCTTTCCGCAGTCGATAATTCGGGTAGCTGTAGAGCATCGGTGCGGCCGATGACGCGATTTACATTTCACGCCGATGTCCTGCGGCGTTCTCTCGACGCTAAATCGCCGTTAAATCCGGTAACGTGGTCTCGGTTTACCCCGATACGAATACCAAATATGCGCTTTTCGTGGACACCGCGGAACGCTGCTCCGGCCACTTTGCATTCCCGCTTAATTGACTAGTCGGTTTCCGCCTTTCTTCGCCCGAACTGGTCGATCACTCGAATCGAACTGCACTCTACGCCCCTTCAAAACCCCCCTTCTTACCGCGTGATTTTACTTTGACAAATAAGTTAATCGCGCGAGATCTAAGAAGAATCTACGTTTAAGCAGAATAAGTAAAATATACAGCGTAGAATTCTTTTAACTCGCTTGATTAAATTTCAAATAGAACTAACAAGATACTTTCTTCCGACTCTTCCGGTCTAAATTTTTAAAAATCCAGGCTTTAGTTTTTAATAAAACCAGCTGCTGTAACTTCGTTAGCCGCGCGACGCGCTCAATAAAGTGGCCGCAATTTATGTCCCACCATAATTACCGTGTGTGCCATGGGCATCGCGGAACGAGGCAAACGATGCCACGTTTATGTAAAAACAGGATTTTATACTGTGGAAAAAAGGGCTTGTAATGGAGAAAAGGTATCAGGGAGAAGCGTTGTTGGCTTGAATTACGCGAGCCGCAATTTCGGCTGGGAAATTTCAGATTTGTTCTATTAAGAATATGACAGAAATAGGACAGAGACTACCACATGCACAATTACCTTCCGAATTTACTTCCTGCCCGAGATTTGACGATGTTCCGTATTTTCTGCATTTATGCTACAGCTGATTCTACTAATTAGGTTGAGCTCGGAGTAAAAGGCCAGCCGACCAAGCGTGCAAGATCCAATTTGATCGTTAATCTCTCAGTCGAAGTTCTACTTTGTTGTATCGGCGTCTGGAATCTGTGGTGTAGTCGGTATTTAACCAGCGTTTGGCAAATTGCTCAATTAACGGCAAGACTTCGGCTCACCGGACGCTCGGAGCATGATCCAGAATGACCATGATCCAGCATGATTCAGAATAACGTATCGGTTTAATTATTCGGTCGTGTAATAAATTCCCGCGTTTTTTGTATTTTATTTTTTCCAGCAATTTTGTGTTTTGTTAGGTAAAGTATATATATATGTATTTGCAAGTCTTTTTCTTGCTCTACAAACCTATGTGCTGCAATTTTTCGAATTAATTAGGGTAAACTGTAAAATGAGTGGCACCCAAAGTTAAAATCGTAGTAAAAATCTTTTTATCTTTCTTTGAACTGTTTAAACGAGCTTAACTTTCTATTATTACAAGCTAATAGGGATTTTTCGGCAAAATCAAACAGATTTACGAGTCATAAATCTTTTATTATAAATTATATTCAGCGAATATCAATCGTAAGACAAATAGTACAGTCATATGTGGAACTCTGTTATGAAAACTTACAACGTTGCTTTGAAATATAAATACGAATCAATAAAAAAATTATTTTTTATACCAGGAATTCTCAATATTAGCCTTTTAAATCAAAAGTGCCAATAACTACTACAGTGCCAGCAATAGTACCCTAATTTTAATCAATTTTCAGGCTTTTTCAATGGAAGTTCTAGGAGGCAGAAAAATTCATTTTCGACATTTGTTCGACATCTCACGCAAGTTGTGTGGCACCAAGCTCCGAGTTTTTGAGTAACGGCAGGTTATTTAAGGTTGGCGGTTTAATGGTTACGGGAAAATCGATCCGTTGGCCCGTTGGTAACACAACGAGGAATGGAGTTATAGAACAGGACAGGGGTTGAAAGAGCAGGATATGAGAGACTCGAGTGGCACGAAGTGCTGGCAGGTCTGAAAGAGAGGAAGAGAGGGAGAGATTGGGAAACAAGCGTAACTTGAACGTCGCAGAGGTGGAGTATTTGGACCGAAAACCTGGCGAAATGTCGATTTCAGGATTTCGTCGAACCTGTAAAAGTTTTGCTTTCTAAGACAATGGAATAGCTGAAGAACAATGAACTGTTCTTCCATTTTCTCAAGATACACAATTGGGGTAGTTGTCCCGTTTATTTATTCGAATTTATTCCTTTTCTGCGAGGACAATATTGAGATCGTACGAAGAAGACGAGTGCCTGCGAAGTAGAGTAGAATTTATTTAATCCTCCGAGAGGTAGAACCTTCTACCCAATAAATTTTCCTTTGAACGATAGTAGAGCATTTCGCTGGATATCGTGGTCAAAGGAAAATTGAAAACTGAGTGTTTGTTATCCTTAGAAATAGATGCGATTATACAGAGTGATCCAATAACTTTAACTACCTTAAATACTGAAATACAGCGTTCAGTATTTTCTCTGTAATTCCGACCAGTAGCAATTTCTATAGGACAATAACATAATAAAATTTGACAGCAAAGAAATGCAACATGCACGCAGAGGTTAACAGTAACAAATATAAGAATAAATCGCACGTTCATGTCTGAGAAACGGTCTCAAGGAAGATCGTTGAAAAATTCTACACGGTCTACACAGCAGCTTTCTATGAAGAAGAGTGGTTCACAGACAAGGATAGATTGCCAGAACTTATCGAAAATTGCTTCTGTTTCACCCGGGGAAGACCCGCGGAATGAAGTTCCGCTCCTCGAGCAGAAGAGCTTCCTCTGCTACCCCCGGGGAGAAGGGGACGCGCCGGGCGCATTTATCCTCGACGCATTACCGTTTCACACGTTTGATGCTCCGCGTGTCCTCGATAGCGGCGCGCCAGATAAAATGGTGATCACGGTTGGCATATCGCGTTTCCCTTCATACAGGAAGATTCATTCGGGGGAAAAAAAAGAAAGTAGGATCGCGCGAAGTCGGTCGTTACCCCCGATTCTCCTAGCGATATCAAAGGTGTGCTTATCTGCCGCGCGCGCAACAGATCGAACTAAACGACGAACAGCAGCTAAATTCATTTCTGAGAAATTTTCATCTTGCAGAAAATCTTATTTAATCGCCGATCCTAACAAGGGAAGGACCCCAAGTGCCCGACTTCGATTTTGATAATTTTTTGTGAGGCGATGATATATGGATCCCCAATGATGTCTGCAAAATATTAGGTGTAGTTGCTCAATAGTTTTAAAGATATAAACAATTAAACTTTCATACCTTGTTGATAGACCATGATTTGCAGCTCCAGTTTTCAATTGTTTATATCTTTAGAACTATTGAATAACTGCAACTAATATTTTGCAGACATCATTAGAGATCCATATACCATCGTCTTACAAAAGATTATCAAAATCAAAGTCGAACACTTGGGGTCCTTCCCTTGTAAAATATATAACAGGCACATCAAACTACTTCATCATCAAGGGCCTCATTAAGTATTATAAATTAATTCGAGGAACGCAATAAAAAAAGCAAACTCGAAATAAAGATGAAACTATTATTCTTATTTGAATAAAACTATTGCATTTTTTTGTTCCGGAGAAACTTGGCAACGGTTTTCAGTAAACAAATTTACAACATTCGGTCGAATTTGTTGAGTTGTAATTATTTTTGAAATTCATTTCACACGCTCGGCTGTTAATCTTGACTCTTAACCTTTCCTCAGTTTTATTATTTCTCAACGTTGAAAATAGTGGGTCGCACATACATGAAATACAATGACAGATTGTAATTATAGAAATCCGGAATCCCTTCATACATACATTTTAGTTTCAATACGGAATCATACTGCATTTCGTTTAATTCCAGTTGTAAACTGTCAGGAACAGTTTCAAAGTTTTTGGTCGGGCCGCTGAGTACTTGTCGACGGGCCGCATGTTTGACATGTCTGATGTAGAATCACGCTGTAACGGTTTTTACAGATAACTTCTCGACACCGTGTACATTCGGCAACGGCGCGGTAACATAAATTGACTGCAAGGTTCATACGAACTTAGAATTAGTCGCTGGAGCACCGCCAAACGGCACTGCTCGCATTAAAGGATACCACGCGTCCGCACCATAATTGTCCCATAATGAGCCGTTCGTTTTCGACTCTCCGGGGCCGAATTACGAGCGCGATCCGCCGCTAATAAAGTGACGTCAGCGCGTGACTACACTGTGATTACTCTGAATTAGTGATCTTCATTGTTCGACGAGGGGAGGCGGGGGCGAGATCGTGCTCCTGTTCTTTCGTCGGGATCGCGGGGACCTCGATGGTCGTTGACGCGCGGCCGCGAAACCGCAGCCCGTTGTCCGCCGAGTGTTTACACTTTCTCACGCGCGCATAGCATAATCGCAGACCGCGCCGCGGCCGTCCGAAATCTATCAATTAATGTAGCGAATAATAACCAGCAACATTCGATCGCGCTGCAACGCACACTGGCCCAGTTTCCCAAAGTTTTAATGGAACGGTTTTGAGTAGTGTGTTTCAAGACGAGCGCAGTGGTATACAGTAAATCCTCCGTAATCGCAAAAAGGTCGTACACGATGAATGCAAAAAAATATCCCCTCCACTGTAGTAATCTGATCTCGGCTCGGGTATATCGGTGTGAAACACTTCTAGACTGCGGTCTTTATGCAAAATAAAAATTGTCTGCATCGATTACAAGCCAATGGAACCAAATAAAAATTTTTTCTTCTTTTAATTATCTTATTGAGCTGAAACTAATACACCGATGTCCTTAAATCTTCTTAATATATCCACTGCTTTAAATTGTACGCCTCTCTATTTTGTCATATACGCAGTATAACCACCACTAATGCGACGCGGAGAGTTACTTATTTTTGTTACTTATTTTTTTATGAAACTTTTTGCAATATATTTGTGGCATTTTTCTGATTAAAATAATGCTAATCACGATATAATTTGAACTGTATTTAGTGGTTTAATCGACAATGAAAGTTTCGGGTGCAAGGAAGGACAGCGTATGGGGAAAAAAGAGACGCGAAGAGTCGGCCACGCGCGGTCTCTCTTTACGCACGCTGTCTTTTTCTGCGTTCAGCCCAGTCTTTGACGCTCAAAAAGACAGTGTCCGTCAACGAACTTTGCGGACGAACCTCCCCGAGGCTTTTGCGACTACGGAGGATTTACTGTATTATGAAGGTGATTCAAGGTCACTCAAGGTCACCGATAAAACTTTTGTGGTCTATCCGCACGAGCGCAGCCGGTTACTCCATCCAGTCTTTTCAAAGGTCCTTCATTCTCCGCCGAAGCATTATTGTCGTTTTAAGTGTCTTTTACCGGAGATACGTACATCTGGCCGGAAGATGAAACGCACTCGATGCACTCGAAATGTGCATCATCGGTGTGCTAAATTCCGACAAGTGTCTCTTTGTCATCCACCGCTAGCACCCAGCGCCAGTATCAGAAATGTTTTATTACTGGCGTCCCGGTTTTCCCGGTCGTATTTAGCGAGGCTACACGGGGGCCGCCCACCCGATGCTACCTTTCTCCCCGATTTTCCGTCGAAAAAAAAAAAAGCTCAGTCGACGAGTCGCTAGCGGCGCAGATGTTCCTTTTTTTTTATTTCTGCGTTGAGCTGCAACGATACACAGACCGTATTCTATCCTCCTTTTTCGGGGTTCAATCCGGCCCCGTTGCTTTTATAGCTCGGGAAACGCGCGAAATGTTGTGCATGGGTCGCCGGTGGCAATCGGGCAACCGGATCCTGTCACCCGCGTAGATTTTCACGAGTGGACCACACCGAAGTCGAACGCTGTCGTCGACAGTCCATTCGGCGGCTTTCTAGCTAACGATCGCGTTCGTTATCCTCGAGGACGAGCTTCTTTTATTATCGAGTCACGGGGAGACAATTTCTTTCTACTGCAGTTAATCGTGAGTTACCTTGAACTACCTTGAACTATTCGTTTTGACACATACATTAT
This sequence comes from Lasioglossum malachurum, assembly GCA_028455605.1. Lineage (NCBI taxonomy): Eukaryota > Metazoa > Arthropoda > Insecta > Hymenoptera > Halictidae > Lasioglossum > Lasioglossum malachurum. Next base: position 2,635,335 of record CM052312.1, read on the forward strand.
CAGAACGTAGATATAAGTCATACCGTTCTATTAACCCCTTGCATTATAACATCATGTCTCACCCGTGATGAAAATGTTGAAGAGTATCGATTCTTCCAGAATCTATAAAATTCTATTTCATTATTGTAAATATATAGTCATTAGTAGACTGCGGATTTTATGCATTTATAACAAAAATGAGTAGGTGTAATTTAAAATACTGAAAATATTAATACCGATATTATTCTCAACCTACTAAACATAATAGGAAAAACAATAAATTTCTATTTCACTCCAGTTCGTTGCAATTCAGGTAAGAAATTTTTATTTTGCATAAAGATCCGCAGTGAAGTCATTAGAGAACATATACAGTTAGGAACAAAACTGATCACACACACTTTAAATCAGAATAATATTTTTATGAATGAGGAATTAGTTTAGCAAATGATGTTTAAAAAATATGTTGAGAAAATGCATTTGGTCGGAATTGTGAAGAACGATAGTAAAAATTGATTTTTACAACTTTTGTAGCTGGGTCAATAACGAAAATTTAGAAGGTGTGTTTGGTCAACTCGTATAAATTATTATACGTTATGAAAATTTCATTGAAATTGGTTAATTTGTTTACGAGTTATAAACGATCAGAAGTGGTAAAAATTACAATTTTCCAAGGTTTTCGGCATTTGTACCACTTTTGATCGTTTATAACTCGTAAACCAATTAATCAATTTCAATGAAATTTTCAGAACGTATATAATTTATACGAGTTGACCAAACACATTTTTTAAATTTTCGTTATTGACCCAGCTAAAAAAGTTGTAAAAATCAATTTTTACTATTATTTTTCACAATTCCGACCAATTGCTTTTTTCTAACATATTTTTTAGACGTCATTTACCAAACTAATTCTTCTAACCTCACAGGGAAATTGAAGTCCTTTGGTTCGTTCATGGCAAAGTTATTCTGATTTAAAGTGTGCGCGATCAGTTTTGCTCCTCACTGTAGGTATTCAGTAGATGTAGATATTTTCCTTTTTCTAGTGGATTATGATCAATAAAGAACTTTGTATTATATAAAAATAATTTTTCACCACAGCTTCGGAAATTTTAGGATCGGTTGAAGATTTGATGAAGTATAGGTTTGTACAATCTCGAACCGCCGCGCCGCGCGCCGCAGCGGCGTCAGCAGGAATGCGTTATGGATTCTGGGCTCGCGCTTTCCGTGAACCGTATCACGGAGAAAGAAAAACGGATGTTCCCGGCGGGAACGAGTTCGAAAATCACGTGCCATCGCGAGATACGCGGCCGTGATCCTTCCGATGCCACCCACGTCGAATATAAAGTCGGACCGGAGTAACACGCGATCCCAAACGAATCGAGATTCGCCCGAAGTTTTCGCTGTTTTTCAACGAACTTTCCACGGCACGTGCGTCAACGATGATCACTCGCCGAATCCGACTCCGTTGCTCGTCGCATTAACGAATAAACTTGGCCCATCGCTGTTGATAAGTAATAACTGTTGCGCTTTTACGGTGCACAGAATCCGAACTTCCACGGTTTCGGGAAATGCAGCACGGCGCAAACGCGAGAAACAAAACGACCGATGATTGTTCTTCGTTCGTGATGCTTCCGAAGACATTACTCGAGTTCGAATGGGTACTTCGGGACTGAAGCGCCTCCGGCGAAGTACGGGGCTTCGAACTTGTATTTCGTAGTCGGGGGAATTGGGATTTAGACGCAACTGCGCGAGCAGAAAATGACGAGACCCGAGGAAGACTGGTTTCGGACGGTTGAACCGATTTCAATGATCGCTTTCTGCTGCGAGTTACGGGAACTCCTTGAATTCATCTCGAAAATTATTATCATCATACATTATTTTCGTCGTAAAAAATCTTTCCTGCAAAAAATATCTCCATTTTCATTCAATTTTATCCTGCACGGAAATTACCTTATTATGCGAACGAGTGGTAGAGAAAATTAACAGAATGACCAGATTAAATTCTATAAATTACCAAGGCCATTCTCTGGTATTACGACCGTCGAGAATACGCTGCGATTTAATTACTTTAAAATGTTATCAATTGAATAGCGGCTTTGATGTTAAATAAGACAGACTAACTTTCTTGTTTTATCGCTGATAAGCATCATTCGGCGAGACTGTTTCCTTTGTTCGAGATATCTTCATCTTCCTGGCTTCGTGCTGCAGCATCGGTACTCAGCTTTCCTCGAGAGATCCCTTATTTCTATTTATTTACTTTCCCCCGAGGGAGAAATCTTAATAAAATTCGCGATAAGGATATTTGTGAAGTTTTCCCTCGAGTGATGTACTTTTCCAATGGAACTCTCGTATTACACGAAACTTACCCGCTTCGTTATCACGAAATTTGTTCCGTTGAACATGGAAGACTTTCAAGACTCCTTGAAAACTCCATAATATCGGCAATTCGAGATTTGCGCTCCGGGACAAAGAAGCACAAGCACACGTTGCAACTGGAACTTGTTTCTATACACGTTTGCCAATAGAGAAACAATATATTTTCATCGTTCTCAGATTTCACGAACCGTCTAGAGTCGAAAATAATCCTGCTAGGTTGGAGGGGAAGTTCTGTCGTATTTTAAATAAGCAAATAATGGAAATGATATCATTGAATAACATTAGACATAAAGGGTGGGGCAACAACTATGTTCACTTTGAATATTGCCGTTATTTGTAATAATATGAAAAAATGTTATATATAAAACTTACACGGTATAGAGGGGGGCATATTGTGACACAAACATTTTCTGCGTGGGTGATGGCATAGAGGAGATCTCAAGGTCACCTTGATTTTTTAAAATAGAATGTCCTTTTTTTATACCATAGACTGATAGAGTATCAAATTCTGAGTATAAAAGTGTTGACCTTCATATGTCCTAAACCTAATAGTTAACGAGGTGTAATATCCAAAGAGAAGAAAGAAAATTATTTGGATTTTATCTCGTAAACTACTAGATTTAGGACATATGGAGATCAATACATTTTTACTCAGAATTCGATAGTCTATCGATTCATGCTACAGAAAGTAGGCGTTTCCATTAAAAAAAATCAAGGTGACCTTGAAATCTTCTCTATGCCTCCACCCACACAGAAAATGTATGTGTCACAATATGCCCGTCTCTATACCGTGTAAGTTTTGTATATAACATTTTTTCATATTATTACAAATAACGACGATATATTCAAAGTGGATATAGCTATTGCCCCACCCTTTATATTTTTATAAATTGATTAAAATGTTTCCCTTAAAATACGACAGAACTTTCCCTCGAACGTAATATTTCATGGAATTACATCTCTCGCCACCGGGCGGCAGATTTTTATGCAAAATCTCATTTGCATGGAAAGATTCGTCGTGATAGAAAAAAGGAAGATACGCCATGCATTTTAGTTAACGCGCGCTCGCACGTTAGAAATGCCGTGAATGCATATGGATCCGCGGATTACCTGGGAGTGCACGAAGTACGAAGTACACTGATCACTGTTGACCATTTTACGATCGGGACGATCGCATTTACGAGTGCGATTTGCCCGGTTTGTTAGCATTTAGAACGGCGCGGCGCAGCACTGTTCGCCTCGTGGCAAATGTATCCCTACCTGAGAGCGGACTGACCCGTACGTTATGCAAATGATTTGCACGACCAGGGGATCGGCAAGTTATCGGGATACCGAATCAAGGAAATACCGCCCCATCCCCATCGCCAGGCAAGAACCATTCGATCAGGAGCAGAAACCATCCGCCGAGAACCGTCCGTCCATTCTGCTCTCGTTTAATCGAGTACGCAGTCGTAAATTGAAATGACATTTTCGATCGTTTATTGCCTGCGGGAACGATCAGAAGCGCAGATTTTTCCGATTGAAAATTGTCCAGAGCGAAGTCAACTTTCCAAACGGGCGTTTTGGTCTCCCATTTTCAAACGGATTCGTCTTAACTCGTAAAATTAACGTAATTATTGATTCCTGTTTCTCCAATCGAGGTTTTGTCGAATTATGTCATGTTTGGACTCATTTTAATAAGTCACTCAATTTAATTAAGAACGAGAAGAACCGACTTTTAAATTGATGTTTCGATGCGCAGAGGTTGAAACTTCCACCAGTGAATCGCTACGCATGTTCGCCCGGCATAAATCGTTCTCGTATATCTGCCGGCGTGAAGTTTAAAACGGGATCCGGTCGCGTTAACCATAAATCATAAATATACGATTAATCACGATTACCCTGTGAATCTATCCACGGCGCTGAATATGCATGAAACGCATCTCAGCCGCGAATTGATGAACCTGTTAATCCGCACGATTTTTTCAAATAATCCTCTACACGCTAAACCCGAGAAACACGAAACGTATAAACGTGAAACGCGTCATAGAAGTGACATATAATTGAAGTGAAACTTTCTTTTGCAGGGTGTAAGAAAAATTTTCGACCCAAAGAAGGAGAGCGTATGGGAAAGAAAGAGACAAAGTTCATAGCATTTCCCATACGCTCTCCCCTTCTTTGCGTCGCAAATTTTGATCGTTCATTATTTTTTAAATGAAAATTTTTCTATGATTTTTCTTGTATTAGTAGTTCCCGATCTTGTCGCTTCATTAGTATTACATACCATTTCCAATCTTAATTTACTCCTAAACGTTACTACACTGCAAGAAGTTTCACTTCTGCCGCGCGTGGTTTTCCACGCGTATAGTTTTTTTTTTTTAAAGAACATTCTGTAACTACACCGTGCGTAATTTCCTTTGTAGAAAACTAGAACCAACGAACGTTATGATGTAAAGAGGTCGCGTGAAATTTATAGGCGAGACCCCTGCACCTTGGTTTCCCGTGCATTTAGTCCCAGGCTTAATTAATGACAACCAGCTCCCCAAAGTTCAAGTTCCTCGGCCACTGATTTATTCATCGAGCAATAAAGTGGTTTTTGTTCCGTAAATGGCCGCGTGTCCGCCTGAGTTATTATCTATTTGCCTCGAGATTTATTATGCATACAATTTTTTCCAGATGTTTGCCCATTAACTCGTTTTCCCGTCTGTTTAACCGCGTGTTCAATTTACCGTACGCTCTCGTTAATTTGTTTATTTCTCGACGATTATCGAATTCCTCTATTCTCACGTATGTACATTTTCTCTTATTAGTTTGTACCACTTGGAAAGATTCCCTTGTTCTCGCGCAAGAGATAACATGGAAAATGCGACTGCGTGCTCGAAGGTTTTTCATATTACGCTATCGCTCTTGGTAATGGAACGGCGGAAGATAAAAATACCAGCGAAATATGTAAATTTTTTGTTCGCATGTGTCGAGTACAATTTCTACAATACCGTTCCCTACTTGAATTCCCAGTGCCGCGCGGACTGTTCCATTAAACCCAGATAGTTTTACACGACACGGTTACACGCGGGGCAAATTGAAATTTTATTGCGTAGCCGCTTGATAAGGTTGAAAATCGTGTGAGATTCTCGACAGATGAATACACACTTATTAACACTAATTGGACTACGAACGGTCCAATGACTATAGTCGGTACGAAGGAAAGTGTTATATTAGATGATTGCATAAGAGTTTCTGACCGATTTGAAATTAAAATTCAATGGTTAAATTTTAAAGATTGGTTAAATTAAAATTAAAAAAATGCTTCAATTTTCTACAATTAGAAAAGAATGGTGACTATATGTATAATTGATTAGTAACGTTGTATTCTTTAAGATTTAACCATTGAATTTCAATCATTTAATATTTTTCTGTTTTCAAATTTATTATTATCTCTTACTGTACCGAAGCCAGGCTCTACACATTTGTCTTATTTGTCTATCGGTTAATCCGGGCCAAGCTACACTGGACTGTCCGCGACTCGCGTGATAAAATCGAACAACGTAACTCGATAAAGCGTAGTTCGCCCGCAAGGGGATAGATGGGACGAGCGAAACTGTTCGCTGATACGGCCAAGTTGAGCGAGCTTAAAACTTTGCCTCCGCTCGATTTTTCCTTGTTTCCGATCGGTTCCCGCTTTAATCCTCTCCTTTAATCCTTCACGGACTAACATGGCGGTGAAGTTTCTCGTTCGGTGGTGACTTTTTCTCGAAAATTCCACCGCAACGTTGCTAGACCGTCAAAAAGCGGATGACCCTTTGTCGATTATGTTAAACAATGCAAATTCCGTGGCAGATATTGTCCTGCCGCACGCCTTCGAACAATTTTACAGAAATTACTTTGTTCGGAGACGTGGAAGTATGCTTTCTAAACTGGCTTGACGCAACTGAGTGAGCATACATCGGTCTGCGCGCTGATTCAGCACCGTTTCTTCCATTAGAGTCGTTAAAAACAAGTCGCTCTCAATGCCAAAAATCTGCTCCGACTTATTTGACAGAAGGTTGGCTTCCGCTGTGAGAACGTGATCATGTTCCGCTATTTGTCTAATTAGGCGTTCTGTCGTGTCTACAGTGTCTCTTCAGACTTTCCATAAAAGAGGTTCAAAATAGAAGATCTTCACGCAAAATAAGAATTGTCTGGTCGTCTTTCCAACAACTGTGAATTTCATCTACTCAATTTTGCTATGAATGCATAAAAATCCGCAGTCCAGTGACAAAGAAAACGCTGGCATCTTTCAAATAATACTCAAAAAGTAATACCATCTCAAATCTTCGACATTTCAACATCCAATACCAGGGACCCTAACTGTTATAACCAAAGCGAAAAAAAGTCATAGAATAACAAGTATTTCATCTATTAAAATTGTATTGGTTACAAATAAAGATTATAAGTAACCGAAAACGTTTTCTCTTGTTAGTATATGTTGTCGTTGTGTGAGAGAAATTCATTTCTATCACTTGTAACAGTTATCGATGGGGGAAGTTTATTTCGGTCGCTCATAACAGTTGTCGACGAGAGTAATTTGTTTCGATCGCTCATAACACTTGTCGAGGAAGATCCAATTTTTTGGACAGTAATTACTGTTACTTGTAACCAAAAAGTATTAAAATCGATATTTTTTAATCATTTTGTTCTTAGAACTTTTTTCTTGTTATTGTGTGTAGATTATCATAAATTTCAATGATAATCAACTTTTTATTAATGATTTTTATCGTAGGAAATTTTAGAATAACTGTAATTTTTGGTCTCTGTTCAATACTCTAAAATGAATTCTGGAACATTACATGTGTTCTCTCTCTCTCTCTCTCTCTCTCTCTCTCTCTCTCTCTCACACACACTGTGGTTCTCGAGAAGCCTCTGAACAGATCCAGTGTCAATCAAGGAGGGCCGTTTAATGGACGGTTGATCTATTAGACAGCGTTCCATTGACTTCGGTTGACGCGTTGCGACGAATCAATCCAGCCGGCTGCATTCTCGCCGGCCGAATCTCGAGGCGGCAGATTGTCCCGTCACTTCGCAGCGAGCAAACTTCCCGGAAGTCAATTCTACAGAGCTCGTGAATGGGAGCTGACATATTGCTGAACACAGCCGGCCGACGTCGAGCCGTGTACAAGGAAGTTATGAAATCGTGAACGGGCCTACGGTCATCCGATTTTCCGCTCGATGGCGGCGGACCCATGACGAGAACGCCCCCGCAATCCCTGCCCCCCATTCAGAAAATCGTAAAACCTTGGAATGTTGCCATTTGGTGCCACTTACCGCCGAGACCGATGATTTCGGTATTGTTATTCGAGCGAGTGCAATCCGTTGCACCTGATTGCACGTTTCAATCTTACGCTCGCGAACCAACGACGCGCGACATCGCCGAACATCAAAGTCGGTGAAGAGGCTAATCGGTGCGAGACTTCAATATTCCTCGAAGCTCGTATTCTTTACCATTTTCTTGAATATATGTAAGTGAGTCGTTTATTTTTCATGTGAGATGTTTAAGAGTTTGCGTTTCAACAAAATTAAAACTATACGTAAAGGATACCAATGTGTCACACTGCTGAAGTGTATCCAAGAGAGTTAAATTTACAAAATACAATACTCAATTTATTTTATATTTCTTTACAACACTTCAGAAACACAATTTATGCAATTCAGGAAATTTTCTAACTATATAAATTACATAACAATTTACTGCCCATCTACATTTTGTGTATGCGGGAAGGATTTGAGGAAGGCATGGTGCTCCAGTGGTATATATCGTAGGGACTTAGGCCACTTTCAAAATAAACGGCTCAAGTGTCCGGTGATTTATGAACGGGAGTATGTTTTTGGTAATTATTTGAAACACTTGTTGTTTGTCTGACCAATAACTGGCTTATACTACTTGTCTCGCCAATGACTGGCTCGTATCACTCGCTAAACCTATGGCTGATTTCTCCTTCTTATCTGATCAAAGATCGTCCGATACCATTTCCGTGACTACTGTATTGCATGTGTGCTCGTTTGATGTTTGATGTATGCTATTTGTCTGATTAGAGTATGGCGTACGTTACTATTCTGGATAGTGACATGTTTTTGCAACACTATCTGATCGATGTCACGCATCTAACTCCTCGAATCAATATGTATGCAATACTATGTGTTTGAACAACACGTAATAACTCTGTTAGAAGATGGTTTGTGCAATAATAGCTTTTATGGATTGGTTCACAGAAATTTATGCCCGCTTATACAAGGTGTTCACGCTTTATTCATTTCTATTCCATTTTTCATTGACAATATTTTATTCGAATAATATGGTCGTTATCTCTCTGTACTCATCCGATTAGATTTTGTTGGGTGCTCATTACTAAACTGCGGATCTTTATGCACGTAAAATATGCAAAAAGCATATGCAAATATGCACATAAAATATGCAAATATGCACAAAGAATATGCAAATATGCACGAAAAATATGCAAATATGCACGAAAAATATGATCAGAACTAATACAAAGACATATTTATCTGTTATGTTTTAATTAACAATTTACTTACTAACTTTATCTATTCACTTAGTTGTTGCGGTTTGTCAGTTAATATTGACTTATATTCTCGGATGTGTTAAGAAGAAAGAATAGTCGAATCTCTTTAATTCTATTAAAATTTTTGGCATAAAATGTTGGAGTCGAACAAATCGCAGCGAAATACCGTGAAATTATATGAAAGAAATATGTAATATATGTGCACGTGTACACATATATGGTAGAAAACATATGTAATATGCAAAATAATATTCGCACATCGAAATATGTATTTAGACAAACGTCCGCAGTCTACTCATTACAGTTACAACCTAACGTATCGATTATACGAATTCGTGTGTACTACTTACTTATTCCTTACTAGTTTCAGAATTGTTCGGACACGTACATATATATGTACTACTTTACAGACTCGAGTAATTATGACCTTGTACTTCTTGTTTGGCCACGCACGGATTGACACCGTTTGTTGCCTACGACCATTATACTTATCCGTTCTAGGTTAAATTGATATCACTTAAATGTTTTTGGTCGACTGACATTATTCGAATGCGTTTCTTGCGGGATAGGACTCTTTTGATCTGATTAAAATTTAACAGGCGAGAATGACCTCGTCGTGGAGAAAACTCCTCGCTAAATGTTAAAGTATGTCGGCCTCTCTCCAAAGAAATTTTGTTTGGCTTCTCGGAAAAACTAACCGGGTGCGCGCAGGAATAAATGTCCTTGTCTAGCAACGGTTTTCATTTAGCTCGCGGTCTGCTGCACACGAGAGAAACCTTCGAATCAAAGGATCCTGGCACGAAGACCTGGGGAACCTCGCTTTTGCACCGTCTGAGAATTCTTCTTTGCCGGGAACCTCGGCAGCGTGTTTGTATTTTCGTTATTACAACGTCTGCAGCGGCACGACTGCTTAGATTGTCAGCTAAAGGATACACTGCTATTAGCTGCCAAAATATATAAAAAAGGTTTTCACCCTTTTGTCGCGAACAATCAACTTCAGAAGGAGAAGAGGGGAGATAGAAAAGAGAATTGTGCGGTATCGTTTGGCGTCTAGGTCAGTTGGAAGCTCCTGTTTGCTAGCCGAAGCCGTGGCCAGGCGGCCCGGAGAGCATTTACGAGTCTATCGCGATGCTGTGATCCTATCTGTCAAGGAATTCCGGCGTATCGTTCGGGGGCGAGGGATTGGCTACAGACGCGGCCAGATTTTTCGGTATCTCCGGTGCAACAGTGGAAAGCACTTAAAAGCGTTTGAAACCGGAGTCGTGGAGGCCGGAGCGAACGAGACGTGGAATAGGGACAACTTATTCCTCGCGAGATTTATGGGGGGACGCTGGTGTGGGGAGGGTTAAAGAAAACGGGAACATCCACTTGGTGTGGCGCGGCGTAGCCTGCCGCGGGAGGATACGTGTAACTGTTCTCACGGCGTTGTCTTCGTAAAAGCTTGCGTTGTCGCTTTTATTACTGTCGGGCCGTGCCGGTTCGAGAATCTGCCACTTTTGTCTTTCTAGGTCGAGTCGCTTCGACTGGTGTCGTGCTCCTCGGGCTTGATACACTCGGTTGCGTCTCCTTCTGCGTCCACTTCGTCGTTCCTCCCTTGTGTGTTTACGTCTTACAGCCTGAGAATACACGCCGGCGATCCGAGACTCTGCGTTCCTCCGCGTCAGCCTTGAGTGGAAGCCTCGAGAGTAAAAATAAGAGTACTTCGCCGGTAGTATTTCCAGCGAACGGATACGGATTCCGAGCGGAATCGATTAATTGAATATCGACTACGGACGATGCCGCGCCTCTGGGGCATGTTTAAGAATTTGTCAGGATGCAAAGTAGTCTCCGTCGACGACGATTTTTAATTTCGAGCGATTCCGTTCAGCCGTGGAATTCCCGTCGACGACCGAGAACAACGATTGGAAACGGTGTCGGCTTTGTGCGATGACGAACGTACAACAACCGTGCATACGTGTTGCGCGGCGACCTCCTGGCACGTCTCCAGCCCGGCTCGTGTCGTTTTTACTGCTCGTAATTGAAAGTTTGTTTGAACGACCGCGGGCTGCGACAGTTTGAAATGCCCTCTCCTGGCGAAACTGCACGCCACGTAGACCGCAGTCCTCCTTAAACTGCAATTTGTCAACGTATTACGTTGTTGCACATGATAACGTCCGATTTTTAACGGAGGCATTAAACAACCACCATCTTTTCTCTAAATAAGAGAATTATCGGCCGATCGCATCGAGCTGTAGATTGTGTCACCGTCGCCCCCTAACGTCTCGCATAATGCCCGACCAGGCTAAATTCTCAGCAAAACAGATTACCTGGATAACCCGGGTATAAATATTCTTTATCTGTTTTACGGATTTATTTTCGCGGGGGTACAGGATGTTTCAGTCGAGTTTTCACAGATTTTCACCACTGTTTCTCGGTGGGGAGAACCTGTGAATTATTTGCACAGATTCTGCACCTAAAACTGCAGAGTACACTCAGCCTGGAGAGCCGCGCGATTCGCAAGCTTTTATCCCATTTTCGACGGTGCGGCTATTATTGGAGCGCGGGAAATGGATTTTGAAATTTTAAGCACACCGTGTACGGGAATATTAACACTCCAAAGGTGTCTGGAAAGACCGGAGCAAGCCTGCGAAGTTCGGAGAAATTCGCGGGAATTTGAAAATGTTTTATTCGTTTGAACGTGCAGGTTAAAAATATTTCAATCTGTGGAAGTATTTCGAGTATCATCCGCTGTAAGAACCCGATCTTGATACGCACAAAAGAGCGGCCGGTATTTCAGCGATGTGAAAAGTGATATGATGAAGGAAATTTCCGTCGAGTGCTGGAGGAAGAGAGAATGCTGGGATATTTTTCAGTCCTTCACATGCTCGAGTGTCTTGCTGAAGACACAATTTGCGATACTTGAAACTTGCTTGCTCAGTCGAATTCGTATTAAATGATGCGGAGCTTACATTTTTCGAACTTCGTGCTCTAAAAATGCTCGCAAAAATACTGAGAATATTTACCTTGCTCATAAATTGCAAATAACATTTATGGAAAATATTGTCCACCGAACCGTATTTTCTCGACATATTTTCCTACATAGTGGATGCAATCCGTAAGAAAATATTAAAAATCTGATATTAAAAACAGGGACCAGAACCAACAGCTATTCTAAAATATTTTACGATAAAAATCATTAATAAAAAGTTGATTATTATTGAAATTAATGATAACCTACACAAAATATAAAGAAAAAAATTGGAAGAACAAAATGGTGAAAAAATAACGATTTTTATACTTTTTGGTTACAAGTAACAGTTTTATTGGTGTTCAAAAAATTTGATCCTCCTCGATGACTGTTATCGACGAAGAAAAACTGTTTCGATTGCTCAAAGCAGTTATCGATGAGAGAAGTTTGTTTCTATCGCTCGTAACAGTTATCAATGATCGAATTTCTTTTGACTTGTTCATAATAATTATTGATGAGAAAATTCATTTCGGTTGCTTATTTAATTATTGAGTTGTCTACTTTTTTCCGGATGGAGCAAACCTGTGAAATTCATTGAGAAGGTTTCATTGAGAAGGAAAATCAGAAATATAGACTCCCGTATTTATCAAAACTAGCGTGCATGATTAGCGTTAAACGAGCCTTTTCTGCTTTAAAATTAACGCTAGATGATTTGCGATATAATTTGTCACGAGAAAATTTGGAAAAACTCATGTTTGTCACATTAAATTTTGATTGTAGCAATTAATTTTACGAATAAAAAATTTATGAAATAATTGATTGTCTACCATCTGAAAGTTGTACTATTTAATAATAACTATTATAAATTTCCTTAAACGATAACTATTATGAGCGATAAAAATAAACTTCCCCCATCGATAACTGTTATGAGCGATCGAAGTAAATTTCTATCATTGATAACTGTTACAAGTGATCGAAATGAATTTCTCTCAACGATAACATTTACCGAAACGAGAAAAAATTTTCGGTTACTTATAATCCTCATTTCTAACCAATAGGATTTGAATCGATGAAATACTCGTTATTCCATGACTTCTTTTTTCTTTTTGTTATAACGGTTAGGGTCCCTGATTGAAAATATTAAAAAGCTTCAAAAAGAATTCCACGAGGCACAATCGAGAACGGAGATTTCCTTTGATAATGATCCCGGAGAATTCCGTCAGCTATCATCGAAGGAATCAATCATGGCGCGAGGCCGCAGCCTCGGGTCGGCTTTCCGTTGTAATTGCATTGTTGGTGCAACAATAATGGGGCATTGTAGCCTTTCGGGTGTTTCGCCGAGTTCCCGTGGTCTCGGTAAACGCTTTCGCGGTACAGAGGCTCGTGGAATTTCGCATTACATCTGAGGACGTGATTAAATGGAAAAGGTATTCCCAGGAAGAAGGATAGGTCTTATGGTTGCGCGTAAACGCCGCGCGACTATGAAGGATTACACACGGCCACGGGGCTGCAGAGATTTTTGATAGTATCGACAGCGAGTAGGTGGGCAGACGTGGAACATCGATTATCCGCGACGGGGAGCCACTACAATAGCCACTACCATACTTACGGAAAAACCACCCTCGCATTTACCAGTCGAGAAATATTTCTTTTCGTAAATGATGTAACCTTCAAGTGACCTTTCACTCGAAAACCTCAAATTAACTGAATGTAAAATATTGTTTGCATCGCGAAGAAGACGTTTCGCCGACTATCTGCGGGTGAACTGACATAATTTACCACAGTTTTCAAGTATTCACGGTACACGCCGACTTCCGGCGAATTCATCTGCAAACGAGAAAAATTTTCTTTCTGTTTTAAGACGTCCAGACCACCGTTAGTTATTTATTTCTTGCCTCGTCGTTTAACGACCAGCCACTCGGTGCTATTATACTTACCGTTCTGCATTTAGCATTTACCAGGGCTTGACTCGAGCATATTCTTTTCTTACGGAGCCGGTTCCTTTCTCTCTCTCTCTCTGCCCCCTTCGTCCATCGTTCATCGTTGCAGAAGGCGAGTTTCTATGTTTTTCTTTCGAAAATCTGGGACAGCAACCAAATGTCGTTCTCCCCGTTTCAGCACACAGTATTCAAAATTCTATTTACACACGCGGCGTTTGTAAGTCGCCAGCTATAACCGCGTTTACACCGGACGACGTATCGCCGGATCTCGCGAGCGGTTTCGCGACCAAGGAAAAATTCATGCTCTAATAAACATTCTCCGAGCGGGAGGAATCCTTTAGCAAACGGCATAACGCGGATCCATTAATTCTCTCCAGCGGACGTTGCAAAATGGTCGTCGCTGCGACTTTCAACCGACACATCAGACCAAGTCTCTTTTTTTCCTGTTTCATCATTTTTTAAATACACATTTGCACATTATAAATACATTTGTTCATCTTTTTAATACAAAATCTATTTTATCGTGTCGAGCAATATGTAGAAGACAGTCATGACGGCGTGACGGAATTGCTTGGGAGGTTAAATGACATTAGGTCCGAATGAAAATCAACGGGACATTTTCATACGAAAGTTTATTTTCGCGACACTGCAGTCATCATGAATATATTCCACAGAATACGGGATCACGGCGCGACGCGCGCTTCGCATTCTTTCGCGGATCGAGCAAGTAAATCAGGTCGAAACGTTTACGCTTTTATGATATTTTCGACCGGAAAAAGCCGATGTGACATCGTAACGGCGACTCATTAAAATGAAAATGTGCCCGGGTATCGATGGTCGAATAATACGCGTTCGTTTACTTCGTATAATTAATTTATAACAACGGCGATCAGAATGCAGCTTTAATTAACCGGTTTCTGATTTATTTAACCGGTCGTCTGGTCGACCAAGAACCTCATGATTTCGCGTGGATTTCGACAATGATAACAGATACGCCCTGATTAACATCATTATCATAGCAAAACAAATCATCGTTAATTCTGGTTCGGCAATCCTGTGTTAATTCGTATCTTGGTTCGAAGTTACCTTGAATGACTTCCATAACACTGCCCAACACCAAATTTTGTTCCACAATTACTGTTGAGTGGTTCTCATAGAGTTTTTTCCGCTGATTCCGAATCTCTGTCCTTAATTTTTCTCCTAGTGGCACAGTTTTTGAGAAACATTCAACTTTAAACTTTAAACAAATATTGTGATGTTATCATAAAAGATATTGAATTGTCCTTTACAGCAAAAGATTCCGTAGACTTCCCCGAATACAGTAATATATCCAATATTAACAAACAAATTAAACAATCATAATGTATTAATATTAGATGTTTAACATGTTTAAACGATCAGAATGTATTAATATCGGATATTACTGTATTCGGGAAAATCTACAGAATAAATAAAGAACAATTCAATATCTTTTATAATAACATCACAATATTTGTTTAAATTTGAAAAATATGTTTTTCTTCGTGTTTTTCACAAACTGTGCGTATAGGAGAAAAATTAAGGACAGATTCAGAATCAGCGCAAAAAACTTTATAAGAACCAATCACACAGTAATTGGGAAACATAAAAGAAGTTGAAATTTGTTGGACAGTGTAATAGGTCACTGTACTCCTCTTTAACCACGCTGTCAGAATGTAAAGAAGAAACCATAACGTTCCAGGAGAAATGATTTTCGTCCGTGTTTTTCGCGTTTCAACCGCACGGTGCGATATTTTTGAAGCGTCATCTTCGTGCGTACCAATATCGAGTGGCTGCCTGTTTTATAGTCGTCCATAAGCGTGTCCTATCCGTCTTTCGATCAGTATTATCAAGGCCGACAGCGACGACGATAAGCCAGTCCGCAGTTTCTTCCTTATTTCCCCCGATAAAATCAGCACGGTCGTCCCGTGGTTCCTTCGGGGTTGCCTTCTGAAGTGGCACGCGAAGCCGAAGTGCGCAGTAGCCTCGGCCGTGCTTTGACTGACAGTAATCCTCACGGGGAATAATATATTGGATCGTTCCCTGTTATGATTATCGCCCTGTGCAATATACAGGAACATACAAGGAAATACTCTTTGCAACATTTAATCTGGGCCGAGAGCCGCGCCGAGATCGAGAATACGCGATAGTTCGCGGGACAGAAACGAGAGAACCATTAACCGTTAGATTGCTTATCGCAGAACGAACTCGCCGCGCAACCTCTCGCGAGTACAAACGAAACAACGTAACCGGCTGAAAATGTTACAGAAACAATTTTTTGCTTCGTCGAAATTATTGCAGATTTTCTGGGTGTCGCACTTAAGTGAAACACCCTGTATACCACCCACAGTGGGTGTAAAAAGTATTCGTACGCCCTTTAAAATAGAATAACTTTTTTTTATAATTGTAATTTTATAATTGATTTTTTTATTATCAATTAGAAGCATTGGTTTAGGAAATGATATGCAAAAAAGATTTTCCAAAAATTATAATTTACAAGCTTACATTCAAAAATAAAAAAGGCATTTTTTAAAACTTTTTTATTTGAGTCCTTAACGAAAATTTTAAATATATTTTTTAGATCTATAGTAATTACACACATGCTGAAAATTTCATCGAAATCGATTAACATACACACGAAGTACAAGCGGATGAAAATTGTGAAAATCGTAGTTTTACGCGACTTTTGATCAGTTTCTACTTAAAAGCCACAGAATCATACATTTTTTAACTAACATAGATCCACACAAAACATATATTTCAAATTTTCATTAAACGCCCAAATAAAAAAGTTTTAAGAAATGCCTTTTTTTTATTTTTGCATGTAACCGTGTAAATCATAATTTTTGGAAAATCTTTTTTGCATATCACTTCGTAAACCAATACTTCTAATTGATTATACAAAAGGTCGTTTGGTACAATTATAAAAATGTTATTCTGTTTTAAAGGGCGTACGAATACTTTTTACACCAACTGTATCTTCTTGTCCGTAGATCAATCTCCAAGAAGAGGGCCCTTTTAAAAACAGCTTCAAAGCTTGAAGTACAGTTATTGAACAAATATTGAATATCTCCGGAAATATTATGAATTTCATTCAGGTTAGACGAGAATATGTGCTTGGAACTCATTTACGATGGCCATTAAAACGTGTGCTGTTAACAGCGAATGCTTTAACAGCTGGTAGTAAAGATGGGAAATATTAATAATAATTTTTCTATGTCACTGCGACAAAGCGAAAACGACAGAAAGCTAGAGAGGAAAGTTACGAGCATGATAAAATTCTGAGGAGAAGTTTTCAAAGCGGCGTTCGGTAAACAGTAACCAGTCTGTGCAACCTTTTGTTAGAAAACTAATTTATATCGGCGCGTGTGTGACACACATTTAATGTTTAATTAAACTTCGCGTGGCAATACGTGTTGTATTGAAACCGGCCCGTTTCTTGCTGAAATTGTTTCTGTAGGTTAAAGAAAAAAATAAAACATTTTAACAGGAAAATTTTCATTGTTGAAGCTTATCATTTTGATGTATATACGCTTTCCCAAGCTTCCAAAATTGCTGATTTCAATTCGGATACTGTACTGTACTGCTTTCCACCTTCGTATAATATTCTTGACAGTCTTCTCCAAACGTTCTCAATAATGTTTAGGTCGGGAGACCTACGAGGCCAATTCAAAACCTTTATATTTTCCGCTTCAAAATAATTTTTTACTATGCGAGCAGTATGGACAGCTGCATTATCTTGCTGAAAAATATATTTTCTGCCAGCAATTCTGCGAGCATACGTTCCAATTTTCTCTTTAATGAAATTTAAGTAGCCAGCACTGTTCATACGGCCTTGAATAAATATTATTTTCATTTTTCTTCTATATCTGATTCCTCCCCGTATCATTACTGTACCGCCACTACATTGTCGACGACTCTATACCCTTTGTTCCTTTCTTAAATCATAGTACTTGTATCCATCTGGACCATCCTAATTTAGTTTCTTTTCATCCGTGAATATAATTCGTTTCCATTGAGATTTCGCGACGTATACAGGGTGCGGCCGAATAACATGTACTAGCGGGCACGAGGTGGTTCCTTATGAAAAAATAAGAACAAAAAATATGGAATAATATTTTTTCATTTAAAGCTTAGTTTTCAAACCGAGTTTGAAAATCCTATTGGTACGTATGCTGTTACGGCTAGGTTACGGTTCGTCGAGCATAACGCGTATTCGCATACCTACGAATAGGATTTTCAAACTCGATTTTCTCGAAAACTTTAAACGAAAAAATTTGATCGCATATTTTGTTCTTATTTTTTCATAAGGAACCACTTCGTGTCCGCTAGTACATGTTAGTCGGCCTCACACCTGTATATGAAATGTTGTGTGTGCCTTATCATTAGACTGCGGATCTTTATGCAAAATAAAAAAAGTTTGCATTGATTGCAAGACACAGGAGCCAAATAAAAATTCATTCTTGTTTTGATTATCTTGTTAAGGTGAAACTAATACACTGGTGGCCTTAAATCTTTTTAATACCCCCACTCTTTTAAATTGTACCTACCCATTTTTGTCATAAATGCATAAAATCCGCGGTCTACTTATCGTTTCGTCCACCAGTGTAGGTGCACCGATATTTCCGATCCAGTTGTTCGGTAACAGCTTGAAATTTCTCGTTCCTCGACGACGCGATGATTCCGTCATTAACCGACGCGAAGAGCGATATCCCGGAAACTGGATTCGTCCCCAGCCTTTCCGTTGCGGTATAAATTACTTTGCACGGTGCGGTTTTACCGTAACGCCACCGCGTCGCTGCGGCCGTCGGTTCGAGCCCCGACTTTAACTACTAGCAATTATACTAGACACCGGTGTACGGCATATCGTGCTTTAATTACCAAAAGTTTCGGACTCCGCGGACCTTTGCACCTGGCCTCGCCGTTAGCCACCGGTTTAACTCCGCATTCGCCTAATCCCTTATCTGATTCTACGAGCGCCATAGCGGGTGAGAGTTTCTTAGACCCGGGAATGCTCATATACTCGGTTTCTACGCATTCGATTGCTGATATCGATTTAATAGCCGGCGCAGAAACATCGACATTCATACTCGCCGCAGTTTACCTTTTGCTGTAAAATATAATTATAACGCGTATGGTCATTGTGAGCCACTAAACGTGATCAGTGGACTTATTTTTATGCAAAATAAAAATTGTCTGCATCATTTGCAAGAAACTGGAGCCAGATAGACATCTGATTCTTATTTTAATAATTTCAACAAGCTGAAAACACTAGATCGCCATGATTAGCTGAAAATTGATTTGACGCCATCTTAAAATCATTTTTATCCGGCTGAAAATTGATTTTGCTGTAGCTTAAAATCATTTTATTATGTATGAAAATTGATTTTACGTCATTTTAAAATAATCTTTATCCTTAACTAATAATTTTAATGTAATGAAAATAAAAAAATTGCACCTACTCATTTGTCTTAGAAATGCATAAAATACGGAGTCTGATAATAATATTTTAATGTAATGAAAAACTAATATATTAATTCTATTAAAGTCCTCTGATATTTGCACTGTTTGAAATTGCACCTCTACTCAGTTTTCTTATAAATGCATACAATCCGGAATCTGATAATAATTTTAGTATAATGAAAATAATATATTGATACTGTTAAAGTCCTCTAATATTTTCACTGTTCAAATTGCACCTATACTCATTTTTGCCAGAAATTGCATAAAATCCAGAGTCTAGTGATCAGTAGAGTGAGGATCTTTGATATTTTTTACTATTTTTACATTATTGGTCCTATCTAGGCGAAAAGAATGCATGCTCTTGTTTAATATTCTTCGTCGAGGACGAATGTAAACTAAAATATTCCATCCATAAACCTTGTCGTACCAGTTTCGCTTCTGAGTACAGTGAAGCAAGAACTATAAGCGCACGTCACAAAGTTCTTGATATGAATTTTACTTCACAGACAGGTCAAACATACCACGTAGAAAAAAAGCGCACATGACCTTTGGTCATAGGACGTTATTTTACGATGTCTTTTTATAACAGCACTCGCCCGGATTACTTTAGTGTAAATAATTCGCTGGCAGTAAGAGGAATTTTGCATCCACCGCGAGTGCGAATTGTAGATTATAAATGCATTCATTTCAGACTTTAAATATTAATAATGCAATACAATATTTAACGATGTTAGTAACATTATTCATTTCTGTTATTTCATTATTAATATTCAACGATCGAGACAATATATGCTTTTATTGAAATCGACATTTCTCTTGCCACTGCATGATTAACGAGAAAATCATTCTGAACAGCATACTCGTAAAACGACGTCCTGAAATTTCTTGTTCGATGGAGCCAAAAAATACCTGAAAGGTAAAAGGGAGCGTTTTCAAAAATCCTCGAACTCCGCGTTCCAACTCGTCCGAATAAAACTTTTTGATTTTTGTTTTGACAAATTGTTCGACAAACTCGCGGAACAGCCACGACCCATTGAATCCCGCGGAAGGTAATTAATTTTTGTTGAGCTTCGAAGCGGCAACTTCGTTGATTACGAATCCCGGTTTCGGCATCCTTAAAATTCAACTACGGACCCGCTGATTCCGCGACTCGAAGAAAATTTCAAGCGTCGCTGGATAAAGGTTATTATCCAGATTCTCGGATCGGGAGGTTGCCGCAGTGGATGTCGGGCATCATCGATTGAATATCTAATTTAATTTAACAGAACGAGCTCTTCGTCCGCGGCTCGGCGCGCCTCCGCGGAAATCAGCTTATCTACTTAGGACACTTCTTCCGCTCGAGGATACAAAATTCGCGAACTCCCCGGATATCCGTTAGTATATCAGAAAATGGCTTGGATGCAACCGGAAGTAGTGGGGCTGGCCGCCATCCTGTTGGTGAGGGACAAAACGCGCTCAAAAATCGAAGAATTACTCCAATTTAACTCAAAATATGATCAAGTTTCCCTGAAAATTGGCATTCCCACATTTCTCGGGACGCTGAGTATGAATCTGTTGTCAAAATTTCAACAAACTGTTTGAGTTACATCAGATTCGTAATCAGCGACACGGAAACTCCCGGAGTATCAATTATGAAAATAGAGTACACCTTTACAGTGAGTGTAAAAAGTATTCGTACGCACTTTAAAATAGAATAACTTTTTTATCATTGTACCAAACGACATGATTTTTACCACGCTTATATTAACTTGCCGTGTTGTTGTAAAGTTGTGATAAATCTTGTACTTTAAGTACTAAAATTAGCGTCGGAATAGATAGAAAAATTTAGTATAAATTTAAATAAAATTTTTATAGTCACTAATGTCAAGATTTTATTAAAAAATTTATACTAAATTTTTCTATCTATTCCGACACTAATTTTATCACACAAGAAATGTTGAACTAATTGCTTAAAATTTTGGGGAAAAATATTATTAATCATTTAATCATTCTCGCGGTGTTTTATGGAGAACCAGGAAAAAAATTATTTTCTCCTTTTTACTACATTAATATAAGCGTGGTTTTTAAAAAATTTTCATTATAACCTTGTAAATTACAATTTTTGGAAAATCTATGTCGCATATCATCTCGCAAACCAATGTTTCTAATTGATTATAAAAAAATCAGGTCGTTTGGTACAATCATAAAAAACTTATTCTATTTTAACCCTCATCAGTCCCTCATTTCACGAACTCAATCTGTCCCTCGGTGTCAAATTGACACAGTGATAAAAGAATCGATAAAATAACAAGTCAAACAGTCACTTTTCGATGTTTTTTTCATTGAAATTGATGAGTTAACATTTACTATCTTAGATTTTTGCAGTTATATGTTTCTCATTAAAAATATAAGTGTCGCGAAATTTCGGACAAATATACCTACAAATAACAGAACAGTGTAACGTATTTCACAGGAAAACTGTGTAAAATGGACACGAGGGACGGATGAGGGTTAAAGAGCGTAGATGATTTAATAACAAGTAGAATGCATTGTGTCGAGCAATGAAAATGGACTTATTAGAAATAAAATATTGCATATCTTCGAGCAGCGATATAATCCGTCGGTTAAGGCTCGGTAAAAGACTATCCGTAAAATCGATTTTACATATAATCCCTTGCGAAGAGAATATCGAAACTTTTTGTGTCCGGATTACGATACACATGTACGAGCGCATAAATATCGATGCGAGTTAAGCTCTTGAAATGCCGAGGGGCCCTTTAATTAGACAGGTATTTTGTTGATACGCTTCTGCGTCGAATACAATCGCGGCCATTCGTTAATTAATAATAATAAAAAAAAACAGCCAAAGTAAAACGACGCTGAATCGACATGATTCCGAATACGCCTTTCGTTTGTAGACGGTTCGCGTTCGCATTCGCTGGCGAGGTATACGTCTAATTACACCGCAACCGGATAATATGACACAGTTTTTTAATTGGAGGGATCGTGGCTCATAATTACCCGATAATATCGAATTATAGGTATGTAGGACGCGCGCGTTGGCGAACGGTGACGAATTTTGCGCGAAAACGAGCAAAAATAGTAGACCGGCGGTCGATCGCACTTTAAACGAGTATGTGAGACGAAAACTAACATCCATCGCGGAGACTCACGTTTCTATTGCATTACATTTTTCGCGACCGGTCGCACGGTAATAATTTAATGATCAAATAACGAACGAGGGCGAAATAATTAGAAACGAATTTTATCTCTGGGTAATGACATCTCGTTAAATCGAAACAATTTAGACCCAAAAAATTATAGTTATTCGCGCTCCGATTGAAAAAAACTCCCGGCAGATTCCAATCGAATCACGGTTCCCAGGGCATTATTATGCATTTCCGGAATAATTAAATGATTTCCGGACGGTACGCGGATTTTTGGGACGTGATTTCATTCCGCCAAATAATGTGCAAACTGTTCAGTAACGAAGTAAATATGCACATTAAATTTTACTCACTTAATTCGTATACGTACCAACACATAAATGCAGGCTTTTCCCATGAGAAGTGTTATTCGAAATTATCAAAGAATTCTGTTTTCATTTTGATACGTGTTCGCGTTAATCGACGATAGTTCTGGCGTTGATTCGAGGCTCGTCAAATTAATTTCCCGTGCGAGGGTAAACCGCGTGTCGCGTGCCTCTCAGTTCGCGGTAAAAATGATGCAGCACAAGGGGACAGAGAGCAGTCCTTTAATTTTGGTAACGATCCACGTTGGCACGCATGTGCAGACCGCGGATTGCTTAACGAGCTCCGGTCCGATGCATCGGCCGAACTAGTCTGCAACTGTAACGAGCTAATAGTTCCACCGGAATCTTGCGATGCGCAATTCGATTTTCCAGAATTCCCAAAATATTGCTGAAAGCTGACCTCCATTGCTCTCCGCTCCATCTTTTAATAGAACCTGCAGCAAATTGAATGTCCAATTTCTAAAACTGTCTCGGAATTGATATTTCCAGAAAGACACGCCACTCAAAGGATCACTGTATATTCATTATTAAAAAGAGGATTTAATATATAAATGCATTTGAAAAAATTCTTTTAGACAGTTTGCTTGCTAGACACAACAACACCATGCAATAAACTTTTCATTAATGTTTTCGGCGTTTCAAACGTCGAGAATGATTTAAAACTTTGCTTGTTAGTTAAAATTTGATTGAACCCGTGCGCCGTAAACATTAATGAAAAGTTTATTCAGTGAGATACGATCGACAAAAAGGAATTTCTAACACCATGCAACTTTCGTCTGAACTTTTTAAAAATTTTTTCGCGAGAAGCAGCGCGGAAAGAAATAGGATTGTATTAGACACAGAATAAAAATTTTGTGAATTCATTTTAAGAAGAAAGGGTCTCGTAAAAAATTCTTTCATCCTTTAAGAATGTTAACACGTTCAAAGTAGTAAATTCTATTCTATTTTAAATTACCTACCCTTTTTTTCCGTAATTGCATAAGATCCGCAGTCGACTCATAACTTGCTGTGCTCGTTTCATAATTTTTTGAATTTACGTGGTCCGATAAGTTCCCTTGTTAGCGTCGAGCGTGTTAATTGAAGTACAAACGCGATCGCGGAAAGCGAGAACGGGAACAGTTACTTGGAGCGTTGAAAAAATGTGCGAGGCGTAGTTTAAGGATCGCGAGGAGTTAAAAGAAAATAAATTTTCTTCTGGAGATCTTCCAAATCCAGGATTAGTTCGAGATCGCATTGTGATGCGAGGATGCAGACGTTTTTATGGTGGCTGTAAAGATCTTCGTTCTCCCCGAGAAAATAAATCTTCTACGTCCGCTTGTACCGTGTTCTATGCTTACTTCGTGTGTTCAATTGTGTACGCGCTGTACGTTCGGGCCACGTCTACGCAGGTAGAATTTGTGAGTTTGTGCCATTTGCCTAACACGACCCTATATTTGTCTGATTACGCTGGCGAGCACACGACGTGTCTGACCGGACATGAAACCTCTACCCTAATACTACACACGGTTTCATACTATGTATTTGTCGGATTGAACAGTGTCCTATTCTACTTGCCTGGCGGGTACACCTGCATTATTTACCGGGTAAAACACTGCCTCGTGTTGTAACATGATTGACAACGGGTTCTTGGTCACCAGATTTTCCTTCAGAAGAACTATGCATACAGTGTGTCTCACAATATTTCATCGTTTTATTCAACAACAAATGAAACGTCGTTTTGGCCCGCTACGAACGCGTAAAATCGAAATTTTAATAAGAACCGTTTAACAATAGCTGAGGATTATAAATATATTTATATAATCTATAATATTTTTACATATATATTTACCAAAACATTTATGTAAGAATTTTTACAAACAGGACCATATTTTACGTGCGAAATTCGTTTAAAAGCACATTTAAAGAAAACAATTTCAAATTAAGAATACATGAACATTACAAATTTAATATTTTGTATGGCCGCCATTGCTTTGAATTAAAGCGAAAATTCGATTGGCCATTGAATTTACAAGATTGGTAATAGCGGTATTACGAATTTCTTCCCAGCAGCGTTTAATTTCTTCTTTTAAACTGTCTATATCGACGAACTGACGACCACTGCTATAAACTTATCTTACCAGTATAGTCCATAAATTCTTTATTGGGTTCATGTCAGGGCTTCATGCTGGCCATTCCAGTATACGAATGTTTCGTGCTTCGAAGGATTCACAGGAATATCTTGACACGTGAACCACTGCGTTATCCTGCTGAAATATAAATTCGTTGTCCCCAACTACATCTTCTAAAAATAGTATTAACACCTCACCGTATGTATTTTTCTGAATTCATCTTGGGGGAAACGAAACAAAGTTTCGGAACTACCGCCATGAAAATTTAGGCTTAATTTAGAATCATTCTTTTGACGCAGATCATGCCAATACGATGAGCATCCGTCCGGACCGTCCAAATTAAACTTCTTTTCATCGGAAAAAATGGATTTATGCCATTCGTCGGTCCAGTGCATGTGATTTTTTGCGAATTGTAACCGGGTGTCCATGTGATGTTATTTTAACATTGACTTTCTCATCGTATTTCTGGAAACAACATTCGGTGCTTCGTGCAAAATTTGTTGCACGCATCTGGATGTTATTGGTAATTGTAACTGCGCAACAATTTAACGTACAACTAATTTTTTTCGTCGCTTCACTTATATTACTTTTTTCTCGTTTCGGAATTTTTGTATTTCCTTTTGTAGCACGTTTTTTCCCGTAATCTCCAACACGTTTCAAAAAATTTCGTACTACGGACTCGGTACGTTTAATTTCTTTGGCAATCTTTCGGTTCAATTACCACCCTTTTTTAAAAGAAGATACTATCGCCTTTCCAACTCCATTCAAATATTTTCCTTTTGCCATTCCGTTCTGTTACATAAAATCAAAAATATGACTTAATCAGGAACACGGGGCAACAATACCTTTCTGATCACTCTTTGAATCAACCACTTTATAATTTCTCTCAATATCTGGAAACAAAGCACTGCATTTAAACGAATTTCGCACTTGTAGCCGCTGTTGTAACACGTTTCGCTCTGCGACGTAGACTGGCATGTAGACACGGAAAATTTCGAAGCACAGGTATTGAACGTAAAGGTTTAGCAAAGTAGATAACCCCATCATCTGTCCTTTTCTTCTAAATACGCTTGAAAATTTGTAAATTTTGAAGTGCGTTTAAACGAGTTTCACTCACTGTACTACTTGTCGGATTGAACTGTGTCCTATTCTACTTTCCTGGCAGGTACACCTGCATTATTTACCAGATAAAACGCGGTCTCGTGTTGCGGCGTGACTGACAACAGATTCTTGGTCACCAGTCACCAGATTTTTTTTCAGAGAAGAACTATGCATACAACGTGTCCCGCAATATTTCATCGTTTTATTCAACAACAAATGAAACGTCTTTCAGGCCCGCTACTATTACGAATACCGATCAGCATTTCACTTAGTCATTTCTGTCGCGAACGCGTAAAATCTGCCGTCGATTGATGACGCACGGGTTTGTCCTTCTACATTATGGAACATTCTGTATCCCCCTGCTCGTTAAGAAAGACAGCTTGAATGCCGTTAATGGTCTTCCCCCCCTGGCGAAATGGATAGCCGGCTGTATAAAAAAAATGACCCTTGGTCCTTGGATTCATCCCGACCTATTGGCTCCTATTACGAGGACTGACGTAATTGACTGATGGCCATTCAGACGACGGTCCGCGCGAAAATAAATCGAGATGGTGAACCGCCCCTCCTGCTTCGCCACCGATTCTCCCCTTTTATCCAGTGTCGCCAGATCAAGACCAGAGTTGGGCAAACTCTAGTTACAATTACGATTATTGACTAATAACTTCATAAGCTCTACAAAAGTGGTGATGAAGTAAATACTTGACCGTGATTAATGAGTAATGACTAGACTGCAGATTTTATGCATTTATGACAAAAATGGGTACGTACAATTTAAATTTTGCTGTGACTGACAATCAATCATACTATTAGTAATGTTTAATTATTAGTTGATTTGTGCCCTACTCTGATCAAGTCTTGTCTGCCACTCTACCCTTCTACCACGTTATTCTCCCATTTTAGCCCGGCAATGGCAGAGAAAGGGTAACTATATTCCCCTGAAGTCTCCAGCGAATCGCCCAGATCCGGCAACACTGCTTTTGTCTCGATTCCTCGCGAGAAATGGAGCCGGGAGCTCACTCTTTCGTCGATTAATTCAAAACGCATTATCTCGTCCCGCGGTGATCAATAGGAGCGGACATTCCGTGCAATAGAGGACGTGGAAAATGCTGATGCGGTGTCTGACCAGCGCGATCGGTCGATTTATTGTTTAGCCAGTCTGCTCGTAATCGATGGTAACCGATAAAGAATTTATTGTCCGATTCCGTCGCTGTTTGATCTCGACGATGGAGAGGATCATTCGATTTTGCGCGACGCTGTTGGCTCCGCCGAGCTACGCCACCGTAAAGCTGTGTCCACACCGAAGCCACGTTTTCTGATATCGCGTGTTTCTCCATTCTACCCCCCTCTTTTACGACACTGCTCCCACCATGGCTATCCAAAGAGTCGGTGATAAAATTTTTTAGAACATTGCAATTGGTCGGAATTACAGAGGAAACACTAAAAGTCAACATTTGTTTAAATTTTCCGAATTTTCCAGTGGCCAACGTTGCGGTTATACTATTTAACATTTGACAAAGTATTTTTCCGTCCTTGCCCTGGCTCACGCGGGTTGTAGCACGAGAGAGGGGAGCGAGACAAAGGGGAAGAAAGAATTAGAGAGAAAAGGAGAGAAAGTGGCGTCCCATGCCATCGTTTTTCTCCCCTATTTGCGATAAGCACAAGGGTGGCCTTGGCTCGTTCGGTGCTTAATAGCACGTAAGAGCAGGCCGAGCGTGCCAAAAATAGGCCTGAACACTGAATAAATTAATGATAATCATAATATTTATTTAACGTCATAAATCTCCTTATATGCAACCGTGTATCGCCATTTTTTATTCGTGAAGATTGGAGTTGTCGCTCTTCGACACCGTGGTTAGTGAAAAATTGGATACATAACATTTCTTGATGAAAGACCCTGTACTTAGCACACTTGAGCGTCAACGTCGCGGTTTCATTACTCCCATTGGCTGAAACCAGGGACCATAACTGTTATAACCAAAAAGAAAAAAAAGTCATGGAATAACAAGTATTTCATCGACTAAAATCGTATTGGTTACAAATAAGGATTACATATAAATAACCGAAAATTTTTTCTCTTGTCGGTAAATGTTATCGATGAGAGAAATTCATTTCGATCACTTATAACAGTTATCAACGAGAGAAATTTATTTGGATCGCTCATAACAGTTATCGACGAGATAAATTTATTTCGATCGCTCATAACAGTTATTCGATGAGGTGAATTTATTTCGATCGCTCATAACAGTTATAAATGAAGGAGTATTTATTCAAAACACATGTTTAATGTTTCACGGTATGTTACAATCTGAATACAAATGTTAACTGCAAACGAACGTCGGTCGTTAAACAACAAATCGATCGCCGGCGCTCAGTGAGACGTTCGCCAGGTCGTCTCAGCTGGTCGCCGACGATCGATCGGCACCAACATCAACGTATATAATATCTAATACCTACAGAGAGGAGTTCATTTCGATCGCTCATAACAGTTATTGATGAATGAAATTTGTAATAGTTATTATTAGATAATAGAACTTTCAGATGGTAGACAAACAATTAATAAAGACAGTTAACAAATATATTCTGTGTTGTTCTTATGGTGTGTTGGCTCGTCTTGTTGTACGAAACCTTTTCAATGAATTTCACAGGCTTGCTCCATCCGAAAAAGAGTAGACAACTCAATAATTAAATAAGCAACCGAAATGAATTTTCTCATCAATAATTATTATGAACAAGTGAAAAGAAATTCGATTATCGATAACTGTTATGAGCGATCGAAATACACTTCTCTCATCGATAACTGTTATGAGTGATCGAAACAGTTTTTCTTCGTGGGTAACAGTTATCGAGTATAAAAATCGACATTTTTTAATCATTTTGTTCTTCGAATTTTTTTCTTTACGTTTTGTCTTTATGTGTAGATTATCTTACATTTCCATAATAATCAACTTTTTATTAATGATTTTTTTATCGTAGATAAATATATAGATCTTTTATTAACGAGTTTTATCGTAGGTAAAGAGAATAACTGTTATTTTTCGTCCCTGACTGAAACCTTTTCGGAATCTATGTAAGAGCTGTGTTCGATAGGTATAGTCTAGGACGCCGCATAGTTTCTTATCAATATCGACAGTGTTTTAGACAGAAACTTCGCAGACTTTGAAAGTTGAGAAAGCCCCGGTGAAACAGCCTCGCCTGAGAAACTCGTCGGAACTTTTCAATTTGATCTCACCTACGATCTTTCGTACTGGAACACGTCCGTCGGTGTTCCAAGTAAATCGGCAACACTTTGATAGTTCAGTCAAGAAATAGATGTCATAAATTAGGCGTGCAGTTTCTCTCTTTTCTTCGCTGCTCTGGAATTGACTTATACGTACCATTAACTCATTTTTGAAACGTTAAACGTGTACATACAGTGCCGGACAAAATGATAGAACATTTGATGCATTTGTATATTTCATATAACACAATTGGATAAATTGGGACCGTTCAAATTAATTTCTTTTCGTTACAAATAAATATCACATTTCTCTACTTCTTTTTCCACAAAATATGATCGCGAGCAAACTTTAGACGAGCTTCCTTATGTTGCTCACGTAGCGGAGGTTGTCTTTTCAGTTTTCTTCGTTTAATTTGTTTACTTCTTTGGAGAATACGTCGCGCAGTTCTTACGTTAGCTGAAACACCTGGTTCTTCAGCGATTTTTCTAGCAGTTCCCTTATAATTAGAAGCTACGCGTAATATGGCCCGCGTCTGTCGCGTTCTGTTGTAGCACGAGTTCTGCCAGTACTTTTCTTTTTCCCGTAGATTTTCGGATTTTTTAAGAAGTTATACACAACGTGACGGCTTCTATTTAATAACTTCGCAATTTTCGTGATAGTTTGATTTTCTGACCGTAATAACAAAGTTCGGTCGGTTTCACTTTTGTCTAATTGTTTTCCTCGACCCATTTTAACTTTAATGGCACAAATGTTGTAGATAAATGAAAGATTTGCTCGTCTGCTTCTAGTCAGTGGTGATAGATTACTGCCAGAGTACATAATAACGGAAAATATTACAGGCGTCCTATCAATTTGAGCGAGCAAAGTCAGCCCATGTTTACACTTCTTCCTCTAATTTCTTTCGTGTACAAGATGCAAACTTGCAATTCTATATGGATACTTTGAAAGACATTATATAATATATAGGGTGAGTAATATGTACATACATATATCCTATTGTGTGATATGAAATATGCAAATGCATCAAACGTTCTATCACTTTGTCCGGCACTGCATACGGTCCTTTCAATTATCGCGAAAGTACGAAAAATGCCTGGAGACGTGCCCCACAGTAATACGACACTCGGTTGCATAAAATTGGGGAAACAAGTGTCGCGGGACTACTCTTTTAATCCGTTTCGTCGAGGAAAGTGTAAAAACACCCCACTCAGGATCCTCGATCTAATTACATGCTTTGTTCTCAGACAATGCAGTATCTACTATTTCCTCTTGTCCGTGTCCTCGTTTTCTGTTAGGGTAAACCCGACGAGTAAATTTCCGCGTAAAGGTGTGGGCAACTATTTGAATGGGAGTTCCCGTAATTGGAATAAAAATAGTGCTCGCGGCTTCGCGCGCGTACCGGTAATTAGAACCTGCTTGATACGCTCCTCGAGAAATTAGCTTTTTCGTTTTTAATAACAGAGAAAGCTGTTAGTCGAACAACCTAACTAACACCGTTCCCGAAGTGCAATCGCCACCTACGCGAGAACGTTATCTATGACCTGCATTTAACAACGCCGTGCCACACACTATGTTGATTATTTTCAGAGACGGTCGAAGAAATTTTAAAAATAATTCTTATCCGATGAGTAGTATCAGCTACCTCGGATCGTTTATTTATTCCTGCGAAGACAAACAGATTGCCTCGAATACCAAACATTTACGTAGTAGTTAAACAATATTGCTAATTAAATGCGACTTCGACTATCTGGAACATAATCTCAAGTTATGGCATTGTTACGTGTAACGGCAGATAAACCGCACTCTTCTAATAAACTGATGACGTAACTTGGATCGAGAATGTTTTTCCAATCTTTCTTCTGATAACGGTGACGTAACCGACCGCACAACAGGATTACATATTACCTGAAAAACACAAATGTTTCCTTATCACGCGTACGTGTTTAACCCGTGCATGTCGAAAAATGATTAGCTCTCAGCAGATATGTTAATTTGCTACATAACTAGACTGCGGATTTTATGCATTTATGACAGAAATGGACACGTACGAAAATATTTGAGCACAT
Organism: Lasioglossum malachurum; assembly: GCA_028455605.1. Lineage (NCBI taxonomy): Eukaryota > Metazoa > Arthropoda > Insecta > Hymenoptera > Halictidae > Lasioglossum > Lasioglossum malachurum. The sequence goes on from CM052312.1 coordinate 2,666,595, forward strand.
CTAGGTATTCGTTTCAGATGAATAGGAAATTTAAGAGACGAATGCAACTTTTATTTGACTCTTGTGTCCTGCAATCAATGATAACATTTTTTATTTTGCATAAAGATCCGCAGTCTATACATAACATTCTTCTTTCTTTGGAACAGCCTGTACAGTTACGGAATTAAATATTTTACAAAACTTCAAAGTTGTCTTTTAAGAGATCGGTTGGCAGGAGACCTTCAGTTCCTTTCAGACTTTTGTTCCTCGTGATGAGCACCGTGATGCAAAGAAATATTTGACCTTGGAAAATGGTCAAATGATTGGCACACGATTTTGAACAATCCTGTAGAATACCGAACGATGAAAACGCCGCCGGAATGAACTAGCAAATTGATCCGGTAATTCATTAGAAGTAGCTCGTTATCTCGGGGCGAACTCGTCCGCGCGCATCGTTGTTCCGAAACTTTCTAGTTTTCCCAGGGAGGTAATCATCATCCACGAAATATTCCGTGTCGGTTTAATCGAGTGTGATTTGACGCGCGATCAGGCCGTGTCCCCGCGGAAGTTATAACAGTTTAATTAAACCCAAACGCGGCATTGCGAGATTCAATTTGTACGAGGAGCGGCTATCGATCGCGTCAAACGTAATCTATCATTTGCATCGCTAAGAACAGCTTGTCAATGGTTATTTGATGCGGAAAGGAGAAGAGTTGCGCACGCCACGCTCGATGGCGGTTAGGTCTCCCGTCGTGGAATGAATAATCGCGGCCTGTTTATGGAAACAAGCGCTATCCGCCGGCTACAGTTGCCATTCATGATACATCGACGAACTATAATAGGACCAAAGGAACTTTCTAAACAAGCGATGTCTTTTATTGTGGGTTTCGTCAAATATTCTTTAACAATTTACTTAAAGCTGTGCCATATAGTAGTGGGAGGCGTAAATAGAGGTTTGTTGATGCGACAGAAAATCATCGGGTAGTTTAAACTGGAGTAATTTCCATGGCCACTGTTGTGGTAATTCGTTTTGATGTTCACCGACCATCCACCTAAGCTACACGTCACAAACACTTGCCTCTTTTCTCACAGTACATATAAGTTTCGTGAACGTAGCGACGCTAATAATGCTAATGGCAATAATGGAACTTTATGAACGTACTACAGTAATCGCTCCTTCGTTGTCCTGCTTCGTTGTCCCGAATCGTGGGCACGATCGTTGTCCAGTGCCTACCCACTCCACTGCCAACGAGAGGCAAGGAAAAAGGAGTTTTCTAAAACCAGACAGTTGACTGCTTTTGACTGCGAATGCTTTTCTTTGTCATTTAACTAGCCGTTTCGCTAAAGACGCAGTCATAAATCAAAAATAGTGTCCGGGCACGGTCGTTGTCCGCTCAAACCCCCGGCCATTGGACAACGAAGGAGCTTTTACTGTACCTCTGGCAGAAATTATTCCATCAGGTTAAGACGAATGCAATAAAAGAAACTCTGGTTATAAAGAATGCTCTCGGAACAGTTCAAAACGTGACGAATTAATGCAACCCCCTAATATTTACTTCGACCCCTCTGCGGGGACCGCCATCTTCGACGAACTGAACTTCAGGGGTCAGTCGCGCGGGTTAACAGCGAGGAAGCGACTAAACCCACCCCAGCACGCGTGTCATCCCTCTCTGTCCCCCTAGAGAAACCCCAGCCCTCCTTCGCTTCTCTCTATCTCTCTCACTCTGTCTCTCTAGCATCGCGCTACAGCTCCACTTTTACTTAACTTTCTCCCTTCCTCCTTTCCTTCTTCGCTTTCACCGTTCTCTCTCTGTTCCTCTTTCACCCCCATCGCGCCACCCTTCTCTCTCTTTTACTCTCTTCCTCTCGACACCGCTCTTCTCCCTGCGTCCCACCCCTCTACCGGAAAATCAATATGGAGTGGCGTTGGTATACGACGTGGTGGCTGCCACCGCGTGTACACCCCCTGCTACCCTGTCGTTGCGTCCCTTGCAACCCCCCGTATCCTTTCCTCCCTTCGTCACCCTTCCAACCCCCGCGCGAACAGTCTTCCACCGCGCAGCGTATTTTAGGTCGCTTGTCCCTCTTCTCAGGATCGAATGCAGTATGTCTCAAAATTCCTACAACATCTGGAAATTGGATGTTCCTGAGATCATTTGGAGTAATATTTTCCTTTGCAAAAATGGCGTCCGCGGCTTTGTTAAGGAGTTATTAACGAGAAACACGGACCGATCAGAGCGCGACCTTTGTTTTTGTTTAGTGGAGAAATACTCTTACGCACACCCTCTCCTCCGATGATAATCGGAGAGGGTACTGTGGGCCTCGGCTCCCCCCTAAGGTGGAATTTGGGGGATTATGTGGCCTTATGCCTCCGCCATACCCACTGAAACCCCACCAACTATTTTTTCCAGAGACTTTGTGCCTCCGCCGCCACGCCTGTTCTTGGCACAACCTATCAGAGCCCGAACTAGACGCGTATTGCCACAGTCGGCCAATTGACAATTGGTGCGCCGGACCAAGGGCGCCTAGGTCGCGCTCTGATTGGTCCGTAATTTTCGATAGTAACTCCTTAACAAAGCCGCGGACGCCATTTTTGCAAAGGAAAATGTCGTTTCGAATGATCTCAGGAAGCTCCCATTTCCGGATGTTGAAGGAATTTTGAGACACCCTGTATATCAGAATAAACGAAAACAAATGTCACGTGTATATACCGGTTGGGTTGGAACGAAAGTTCCTAGCGTTTTTAAATTCTGGTAGGACATCCCCTCCGATCCACACTCCTCGCTGAACGGAGGTGGAAGGGTGGAGTATTTCTTTTTTCTTTTTTTTTTAGACAGGTTGTGGGACCTGTGGTTTTATCCTGGGGCTTCTGGTTAAAAGTTTCCTAAAGTAGTGTTGCTCTCCACACTTTTGAGCATATAGTAATTTTATCTTGAAGTTTAGATTCAGCTTTAGCTATCTTGATCGTTATTTAACAAGAAAACTTTCAAGTAACTTGTTGCGGCTTTTGAACTATATTATTAGCTTCATCTTGAGGCTGAAGGTGGAAGAGTGGGGTATCATGCCCATCACTCTGGCGCACGATTAGGTTGAAAGTGGGGGAGCTGCTCTCTTCCGTAGTGGGGTAACCGTCGCATTGGTAGTGAGAGTTCTCTGGCTCCCAGCGGAGAAAAAGTTCGTTACCCTTGACCTAGGAGGTCGAAAAGTGAGCTTGACTTTCAGAATTCTTTTTATTTTGAAATTTAAGAAAAAACCGTGATGAAGTTCAGGAAAACTAGATAAATGTTTCAAGCGTGCCTGTAAAAAATTTGAAGGACATTGGTCCAGTCGTTTTCGAGATAGGATTGCTATTAGCGGGAATATGAAAAATATTAAAAACCGCGTACACTTTTTGAGAGCTTCGTTACATAAACTGTTTTCGTGCGAGGCTCCGCCATTATTTAAATGAATGCTGACGGGTGACGAAAAATGGATTATTTATAACAACGTTGAGCGAGGAAGAGCCTCGGATAAGTGAAATGCGCCGCCATTAGCCAGACCGAAAGCCGGTCCGTGAAAAAGCACACTGAAAAAAAGGGTTTGGCGAAAAATTGCGTTAATGAAAAATCATATTTCCAGCGGAGGGGATTAATCGTACAAGATATGTTATACAAAAAGTGACATTTTCACGCCACGAAAATACACGTTTTGTAAATATTTCTGGAAAATTGCGATTCTAATATTTTGCCGCACATGCGTGGAATATTTTTCACCATTCTAAAGAAATTTTTTAGTCTCGTTCTTATATTGATGTCTGTCTGATTCCTTGGTCTATAAAGACGCCTGATTACACGATCTAATAACATTGGTCTTGATTATTAGAAGTTTTGGAGGATATTACTTGTAAGAATTCTTTACGTGGAGAAGAGATTGGTCACCGAGTCACCGTAGCTCGTGATTCCATCGAGCCCGGGTCAACATCCGGCTATATTGGCACCGCCGCCACTGGTTGAATAGACCGCGTGGTCCGCTGCCTTCCGGCGAGCTGCCGCACTTTCCAGCTTTCTTACCACCCGCCACCCCCTCCGGCCCCGGAATATAATTTCTCCAGAGAATACGGGGACGAACAGAGAAAGAGCACAGAAGGGGACGAAGAAAAGAGACTCGGCCCGTCAAGGGACGACTAGGGACTCGGTCGCACGTCTGCCGGCGACGCGATCCCATTCTTCCCGCGGCCAACCCTCTGGTGCACGCAATTGTGTGTCTTCGTCTCGATCGACCTACACTGACTACCAAAAGTATAGCCGTTAAAATACAACATTTTCAGGACACTCCTTCATTTTACAATGCAGACTAGTGTGCTCCTGGTTAAGTCGGGAAACTCGAGCAACTGCAATTAATCGCATTGATTTTTTAAGAGGCACCAATTTAGAGTTTCAATTGCTTCTAACGTTACCAGCTTCGAGGGGAAAGAAAATTTGTCACGCGATATTCTCTGGCGATTACGTGTTGGCGAAACGCTTGACGAACATGATAAGCTTCAACCGAATTGTGTCGTCATGTAATTTTAACTGTTTTACTGTAATTTTGAATGAATTGAATTTTCTTACAGTCGGGTCGCGGTTTCTTCACCGCAGCTAACCGCCTTTAGGCCGACGGCTATTCTCGTGGTTGGCAAAGCCTTTTCTTTTTTAGTTTAAGGACGTGTGGAAGAAATACATTTCCGTACACTCCCCCGAAGAGGGGTAATGTGGGACTCGTGGGAAACAGGTCTTCGGTTTGCCCAATACCCACTAAAAAAACCACACAACGTCCAGGACTTATGCCCTTTCCTCTCTCAACTTCTGGCTCTCCTTAGATGAAAGTTGGGGAATATTGTAGGGCTCACCCTCCCCCTAAGATGTAAGTTGAGGGAACGGGACTTAATCCCTAGGCATAACTAGTAAAACCCCACACCGCCCAAGGGTTCCACACCCTACTCCTTCGACCTTCTGACCGGGGATAGAGATGTACAGGGACCTACTATCCGCATTACACCTGTGGGAGCATGAAATAAATGAAAGAGAGGAGGAAAAAGGAAGGAGCGTTTCGTCGTAGGCCACGCTAGAGGACTCAATCAGTAAGGCTATCTAGCAGGCCCTGCCTTAGACGTTGGATGTTGGAAGGCGGTTGAGGACGGTATATATACAAATCCTTGAGGAATCGAGTACTTGCGAGGAAGGTGGAAAGATCTTCGACTACCTGTCCCTCTTGTGGCGCATGTAGGAAGTTAGGCCGCCACACACCTGTACCACCCTTTTCCTCTTTTCGCAAAGCCTAACTCGCTGGTTGAGGCGACCACTGTCAGCGAAGTCGCTACAGGCCCGCGATTGTCTGCGCGATTCTGTCGCGATGTTAGTCATTGTCCGCGCGGGCTGGCGTTTTAGAGATTCGCCCGGTTACGTTTGGTGGGGAACACATGCTGTTGAATGTAGGGTAAACTGTTGAACGTGACACAGTTCGTGTGCTCGGGTGCACGGCACAAGCTGCACGCTTTGTTGCGCTCGGTAAAGCACAGTTTTTCATCGGCGCACTGTACCAGACGGGTAAGCAGCGAAAGATAGGCGAGCACGCGCGACCGTGCCGCGTCGATTCGCGCAGAACAGATGTTTAAGAGACAGCCCGCAACTCTATTCGTCGCGCGGTCGTTCCTACCCCCGATACACCGTTCGTCCCCCGGCAAACAACCGGTCATGCATCATGCATAATGCCGTGCCACGAACGCAACGTCAACAAAAGAAACGCTCTGCCCCACCGCGGGGGACAGGCCGGCAACAGTTTTAATAAAATTCTCCGCTGCATCTGCATAAAAGCACGCTCGCATATCCCTACCGGCGCCGTGTCACGCGAGAAACGCCGCCTCGGTGAAACTGTCGCGACGAAGTGTTTCCCGAACATCCACCAGCTGGATTAATAAACCGGACTGTCGTGGCTCCTGGAAAGGCTGCACAGTAGGTCACGAGGCTGCTCTTTACTTTACCGGACTCAAACTTTGTGCTTTTCTCGTACGAATTATGATGTATTTGGTATGTAATCCAGTGGATTTGTACCCGGGGCGGATGCAGGTCGAAGTTTCGATCCTGTAGGATCGATGGTTCAGGAGTTATGCTTGCTTAAAGTTGAGCATATTCCAGTTTCTTGACAGATAAGGGCGCCGCCATATTGATTTGTAGTGACGGTCGCACGCTGCTTACTGAGTTGGTTAGGATTAGGTCGAAGGGGGGCAAGGTAAGCGGCTCGCGGTCGTCACTATAAACCAATATGGCAGCGTCCTTACCTGTAAAAAATGCTCAACTTTAAACGACCATAACTCCTCAAATATTTATCCTAGAGGTTCGAAACTCCGATCTGCGTCCGCGGCGCGTACAAATCTACTGGATTACATACCAAATACATCATAATTCGTAGGAGGAAGGTACCAATTTTGAGTCCAGTAAAGTAAAGTTTACCCGGCCACGATGCTGTGAATAATTATTGAAAACCCCCAATATTAATTTTGCAAAAATTTTGAAAAAATTCACAAGCATGTCTCCTATTAGGCAGAATGTCCATGAATTTTTTGAAATTTTTGACGAAGCAGAAGAAAAGAATCAAGCACTATTCTCTACAAAAATGTTGCACGTGGAATCACGATGTTTTGCTTCGTGATTTCGGAGTCACCCAGTACACAGAGTGATTCATGCAACTGTAACGGTCCATATCGTTTTTTGGTAGAAGATAAAAAAAATGTGCCACAGGAAAAAGATGAATGGCTCGATGCAGACAACGTATCCAGGATAATACTTTTTTTCTTGTAAATGCAAAGATACATGTGAGTTCTGCAGCTGCACTATGTTTTCAAAATGGAAATCCATCTTTTTACTCTGAGTTGGATTTGCTCGTTATTTAAAAATAAAGATATTACAGTATTAGGAACGTTAAATAAGTATACATGTAAATGTAAATCGAAAGAGACGAATTACAATATTTTTGTTCGACGCCTCGTACTCGAGGAAAATTGAGTTTAGAGATCGGTCTGGCTCGCGTGCTTTTATACCCAGGAAGTAGAATGGGTCGGTAATGATCAGACACGCCAGACAATTCCTATTCAATGGCTTGCGTATTCGCTGCATTTCCCACCTCGATTTTCTCGAAAACAAAGCTTCGGATGAAAAGATTGTATTGTATATTTCAATCTTATTTTCTCACATAAAGAATCACCCCCTAGCCGCTTGTACATGTTACTCGACCGCACCCTGTACAGTGGTCGGCTGGCGCGTCCGATCACGACCGACCAGCTCTACTTCCTGAAATTACTACCACGGGACAAATTATTCGATCAACCAGAATTCATATCTGCAATGTGCAGAATATTTCCATTAACGATAAAAGCGAATGCATAATGAAACTCGTCGTATATATACAAAATACTAATATACGATAAACGAATACGTTTGTTTTTATTTCATAATGTAATGAAAATGAGAAAGATGTGTTTACAGAAACTATTCGGTTGGGAAGAGAGTAATTTCGGTATTTTAACCCTTTGCACTCGAATGGTGACTTTGAGGCGCCAGTAAAAATTGCCATAGCATTATTCAAAATAGTTTTAATATTATTCAGTTCGTCTGTATTCTATGAATTGCAAAAAGCTCCACCGTTGTATGAGAAACCAGGTTCAATTTGATGTGTTCAATGTAAAAAAGATTACATAAAATATAAATGACCTAGATTTAAGAAATGTCTTGATCTTGTAATTAACCCATCACTGCACGATTTTTTTAATTGGGGCGAAAAAATTGAAAGAAGGTCAGTTTTTGTGTTTTATTTAAAGGAAAATATTTAAAAAAGTTAAAACGACATTTTATTAAATGAGATAAAATGTGTAGAATAGTAAGAAAACACACGCCTAGTTTACTATATAACAGATTTGTTAACTATATCAGATATGATACACTATGTAGCGAAACGTTAAAATTGCTTCGAGTCCGAAGGATTAGGGTGAAACAGAGACCAATTTTTTATTCAAGCACAAAATGAACCTTAATGAATAAGATATTCTCCCTTTAAGAATAGATAAGAAAATATTTTATTGATTAAAGTCCATCTCGTTGGAATAAAGAAATTCGGTTTAATATTTTACCTTCAAATACACTAATTACTACTCAAGCTAACACTATACTCAAAATTGACAATCTCGCCGATTTCGTAAAACAACGTGTACCACTTACCTCTAGCGCTCGATAGATTAATTGTTCAGCAGACCGTGGCGTCGAATAGCAAAAGTAATGTATTTTCGACGAGTATGCTCGTGGTCAAACGGTGGACCGTCGGGCTGCCGTGACGAGTATATCCGACGCAACCATCGAAAGGTTTGATCGGGAGGTCTGTGAGAATCGAGGCCTCGGTTATCAATAGAACTCTCGGCGCGGTTGATCCAATCCGTTCGGAGGCGCCCCCGTAGGAAAAAAATCGACCGGCGGAATTCGTGTGGGCAAGTGGGTTGGGGTGGGGGACCGGAGGCGCCCTCGGGTAGATACGGTCCTGGGTCATGCGCAGTGGGTCGGGTGTTGGACGGGTGGTGGTTCGAAAGGTTGATCGTCGTTGGCGCGGTTGGGCAGAGGGGGTTGCTCTCTCGTTGGTATCCGCGTGGCGGGGCTGCGCGGCGAGGTGCGGGGTCGTCGCCGTCAGGGGCGGTTGTCATGGGGGTGGGGGTTGTTCGTGGGGTTGCGTGGAGAGAGGGAGGTAGTGAAACTGTCGAGGGGCGGAGGGGGAGGGGTTGGTTAGTAGCGGAGGCACACGTTGTGCCAGACGGCCGGCAGTAGCGAGGCCACACGGCGACGTGTGCGTGGGTAAGCCTTGCCCCACATTCAGCCGCGGCGAGTCGCGCGGTGCTCGCGATATCCGTGTCGAGCCGGTGGGCTACGCACAAGGGCTACGCACAGGTCCATTCGAGGAGCAACAACGAAACCGTCGGGGATGGTAGCGAGGAAGTGCCGGCGTCGGCGTCGAGCAGCGTCCCGCCGGCGACTCGCGCGACGGCGCTCCGTGTACGCCGGCAGCAAGGCTTCCGAGTGAACGAACGACGTGACGCGACGCGTCCCAACGCGCCGTCACGCCGACGAAGAACGACGACCGGGATTGTACGACGCGCGCGGTCCAGCTCTCGTATCGCGTTGTGTGTTGGTGCGCGCGGAGTGGCCGGTCGAATCCTAATCGGTGGTGAAGAGTGGGTGCGTGAGAGTGCGTGAGAGGGCAACGGGGACGCGCGCCCGCGCGTCCTGGCCTCCTTGCAGCGCACAGCGAAGCGGGATCTTGGGGCCAGTGGGCAAACCGGGCTCCCGGAAACCGGAAATATACGAGATGTAAGTCGGCCTGCGAGGATCGAGCAGGCTCTCTCCTCCACGGTCGACGCAGCAGCCGCAGCCGGCTTCCTCCGAGCGACGCAACGGATCGCTCGCTAACCCACGGGAAGCGATTTCACGACGGCGGAATCTCCGGGAAATTACGTGACCGTGATATTGTGAGTGCGGGAGGAGAGCAGTGCGGAATACGACCGGCGGTGTTGCCTCGTGTGTTGTCTCTGTCGAGGACCCAGTGTGCGCTGCCGTTTTCGGGGCGTTCCGTCCGTGGCCGGAAATTCGATTTTGAACCGGCGCGGCGCGGCTCGGGGGTGTTTCGGGGAGCACGAGACGGTCGATGCCGGTCCCTTTGAATGCCGCGATCGGCGGGGGATTAATCGTTCCGTTCTGACACGCTGCCCGCGACTCTTTTCGCTCGTGAAGAGGGAGCCGGGAATAGCGGTGGGAAGACGTGGATTATCGTTGGGGAATTAAAATTCCGCCGGAGGCGAGCGGTCGATGCTCTTTCAGACCGTGGTATTTCGTACAAACGGCGAAGGAGAGAGAGAAGCTCCCGTGCGCCGGACGAATCTCCGATAATACGAATTCTCCGCGTTTCTTCCATTCCGCGAACTTCACCGCCCTCGAATCTTCCTGTTCTTACAGGGCGGGGGGGGGGAGGGATGTCGGGAAACTCGCGGGAAACTTGAGGAAATGGGGGGACGTGCGGTGAATAGTGTCGCTCCCAGGCTTGCGATCGGAAAAACTCTCTTTCGAAAGTTCGACACCGTCGATGTGTAAACGGAGAGTACACGCAATCCCGAACGGATTAATCGAAGACACCCTTCTCCTGCGTAGTACGCTCGCCGGAACTGTTGCTATCTAGCCGCGCGAGATAGTCTCGGGAAGTCGATATTTGCCGCTTTTTCGTTTACCTTGTTACGATCGGTCTCGGTCTCTCTCGAATCATAACACGTCGTTCGAGTCGATTCAACGCGAACTTTACACCGCATTGCATAATAATGCCCTTTCGTGTCCGACCGGTGCTATCTGCTTCCACTCGAAGCTATTCGTAATATTCTTGATTCGGTTTTAAACGGGCCAAACGTTAGACCAATTAGGAACATTCGCGTCAGCCAATAGGAAAATAGGAAAATTTCTCTCCACTGGCCCCTAGCGTTTCATACACCAGTCACGACAAAGCTGAGCCGATAAGAGGCACGACACAAGCTGACTGGAACAGAGAACATGTACAGAACACATTACGACACAAAATGTAAAGAGCATATCACTCGGTTGAAACGTAAAGCTTGTTCAACCACGTAATTCGTCGCGTGTTGTTAAATCCTTAGGAACACATTCTCAAATTTTTTTTAATAATGTACAAATGTCTAATTTCTCAAAGAAAGCTGCGGTTCTTTAAAAAGACTGGCAACGTTGTGTTTTGATTCGCTGAATCCATCCGATGATCTTCCGCAGAGCTAATTGCGAGGCAAAAAATCGGAAGCGCGTAACGCCGGTTGGTCGGGCGCGCGGCGGTGGTATCGTGAAATCAGCCATAAATTGCAAACTGCATTCAACGAACTCGAACGCATCGGAGCCCGCGGCAGCTTCGGAATTTTGCGTGCGTCGAGTCGCAGTTTAAGCGGCCGGGGGGCTCGCATACAAGGCGAGAATTTCAGGAGGCGCGGATCGGTTGCGGCTAATAAAAATCTTCCGTAATTGCGCAGTGGAAAGTTGGTTTTAGCAGGTCAATAGCACGTCAGTTCGAGGGCGAGGAGAAAGCGACACGTGCGCGCGTCCCTTCGCGTGCCGGTGCAGGTCGAATCGTTCAGAAATACGCAGAGTGTTTCCGAAATCGTTACGCAATAAATATTTTTGTCGCCGCGAAGTAAATCGACGTGCAGGGGGTTCCTGGAGAAATTTATTTGCGACGTATGAATAACAGAGTTACGTCGAAATCTCCTTTCATAAAACGGCTGCGAAGTTCCGCGGAACTTTCATATATTTGCTGTGCCCTTTATGATCCGGTCGCAGGTTCATACGCGAGCATCACTCTGCGCATCATTTCCCCGTTCACCCGGGCCCATCAAAAAATTTCATTTTAACCGAGGCACTAAACGCGCCCGCGCAACTTCCCTACAGTGTCGGTTGCTGTCGCGAAGTATAAGGATTTATTCGTGCTTTAACGGCACCCTTTTGCTTCGCGTGGATGAAGCTTCTTCGAGCGCTGGAACGCTCGAGAAATAAATAATTGAGAGACATTTCAAATAAAATTCGGTTTTCATTATTAAACTGCGGATTTTATGCATTTATGACGGAAATGGGTACGTACAATTTAAAGCAGTGGACATATCAAAAATATTTAAGAATATCGATGTGTCAGCTTCATCCTAAAAGGATAAAGGAAGAATACAATTTTTATTTGACTCCTGTGTTCTGAAATCAATTCAAACATTTTTATTTTACATAAAGATCCGCAGTTTATTCAGTATAGATGAAATGAAAAGGCTGAAGTAACCCAAAAACCAATACCTTATTTGGCTCCTTACGAGTTTGAAGTGTTAATTCTTAAAATTACCGAGGGTAAGGATTGGAGAAGAATATAGTTAATTCGTATTCCGATTAAAAGAGATTCTTTGAGAGACAGTTTTCTCTTCGCTGATCGGAAAATAAAGGATCGAAAATGCTTCGAGCCGTAAAGGTCCGAGACCATAATGCTAAATATAAAAGTTTTTGATCGGGAGACGGGCAAAAATGCTGGCAAAGATAATGAGAAAACGTGACACAAGGCACCGCATCGATTCCCGGATGAAGTGAAGTTCGAAATGGACGTGCCATTAAACTCGGTACACGCCGTATCATTACCGTGGACATCGAAAACTGATATCGATCATATTTTAATCAGGCCGGTCCCGATAAATCTGCCGAGGGCTTCGATTTTATTTTCTCTCTTTTCTCGCGAGATATCGTACTATCCGTTTTATCTCAGCCCGGCTAACCATTGCCTCGGATATGTAAAAATTTGAAATGCAGGGTCTTCCATTAAGACGTGTTATTTGAAATGATAAAAAGCGCGCGTATCCCTGCCGTAATATCTCGTGTCGAGCATGTCGGTATTCCGGGCGACGTCGGACGTGAAAAATTCTTGAACTCGAGGTGCGCGCGTGATGTCTCCTCTGACGCTCCAGCGACTGGATACTTGTTCCAGTGAACCCATAAACCGACTCCCCGAGAGAAACGAAAACATCTATCATCTATAGCGTCAGCTCTTATCAATTGCTGTTAAACGTTCTCCCATTCCGGACATAAAATCCCGCAGCATGTTTCACGTTTTGATGTTTGACCCTTCTCTACGTTCGGTCCGCTACAAAAAATGCAGTAGCTCCTCGAGAAGTGTCGTTCCGCGAAAGATGCGACAGTCACGAAGACTGTTTTACACGGGGTTGCGAGGCTCTCTCGCGGCATTAGAATTCCGCCGGGGTGTCCGGGCAGCGTGGAAACGTATTCACCGTGCGAAAAAGCGCGCGTATCGAAGCGTATCGATTCCGAAGCGGGTCGGTTGTCACGTGGCGGGTCGTTTTTGCGCTCCTCGGGACGCGACGCGCATTATCGCGTGGAATTTCGTTTGCAGAGGGTGCGAGTGATCCAGGATCAACGATTCCGAATCGCGATCGTCGTTGGATCGTCGAGCGGAGACGAACAGGAGGAAGAAGAGGATGAAGCAGTGACTGGAACGAGGGATCGAACGCTAGGGAACAGACAGACATATCGGAAGGACAGCGCGAGATGCGAGAGGATCATAGATAACGAAATCTCTATTACATAATATAAAAAAATATATATATATATGTAAATGTACATAAGAGTATCTCTACGAGGGAATCGAGGAGCACACACACACACACACACACATACACCCACAGAATATAAGAAGAGTATTTAACGTCGCTGTTAAGCGATCCCATTGTTTTTCTCTCCACTGTTCGAAGTTTAAGCAGAAAATCGAATCTATGAAAAAGAAATCTTTATTGAATAGTTGAATTAAGAGTTCATCGTTTATCATTGATCTGTATATAGATCACGGAGGAGCTAAGCGACCAAAAACAACAGAGAAATTTACGGAAACGAATTGCTGTCAATTACTAATCAAGTCGTCGTCGGTTTAACTAATTCTTCGCCTAGTTCAATTACTACTGCTACCGTCGCTGTTCCGATGCGAGTTTCTTCTGTAGCAGTTCTCTAAACCTACCTCCTAAGAAGCAAGAGAGCGAGAGGGGAAGACGAGGCCGTTTAGGCGACAACGAAGACGAGTGAAGTGGTGAAAAGGGGGGAGGGGGCAGCTAGTGGTAAACGGCCTACAAACGTGTGTCCCTAGATATAGCACACGACGGCTCCTCGAGCCGACTCTTCACAATGGTTGTACCTGGTTTAATCTGCAGTTAAGACTTCGCCGTTCTGAACGGAAGCCGCGATCGCTTCCGCGCCATTCCGAAGGTAAGAGAGTAATATAATAGTCAAGGCCGGCCGTGACGCTGGCACAGTTTCCACGGTCCAGCATCCACGGGTATTCCAGATCAGGATCGAATCAACTATACAGAGAAAACTATCTCATACGCATGGTTGCCATCCCACCACCATTGGATATTTCTTAACGAGAATTTCGTATTTTGTAGATGAAATTGTGACACAACTGATGTACCAAATGATTTTTCAACACAACCATTTGTTGGAATAAAAATAATTCTCAAAGTAAAGCTCACTTTTCGACCTCCCAGGTGCAAGTCGTCCCTTAAAAGTCGATTTTCAGAGCGAACGACAAGAATGGCAACCTGCACTCCGCGAGATGAGATTTTTGATTGTATGGTGCTTGCAGATTAGTGTCTGCGACTCGAGGAGACATTATCTCGAGCACCAATTTACGAAAGTTTTCTTCTAACACCTTTTTAGTGGGGCGAACGAGTGGAGAAGTGAATTACTGTAATGGTGGGGGGTAGAAATATTTTCTAGTGTAGCTGGAGTGTTGCAGTCGCTAGGTCTTTTCTAGTTTGCGGTAGCTGTTGTATTTGTTAATAGCCTCACCGAAATAAATGTATAGGTTTCATTTTTTCTTTTCATATAAAATTGGGGATGTTGTCGTAGGTAGTGGAGAAATTAAAACAGAAAATTGTTCGTTTTGCATAAAGATTAGGAACAGGAAACCTATTGTAACGAATTCGTTACGTTGACGCGAGGGAGTCGGGAATGAGATTCGGATCCGGAAGGATCTCGCGTAGGAAACTGCCCCGTAGAGAGAAATTGAAGTTTCGAAGAATTTTTCCGGCAGCCCGGTCGAGAGATACAGACCGCAGTTTTATGAGCCATATTCGGATTATAAAGGATCGTAAAATGAACTAGGCGGCGGAAGTTGGCGACGTTACGGGGGCAAGGAAGCGTCGCTGCTGATTCATTCGAACGACGCGACGGGCGCGATGTAACGTTAAACTTTCGGCCACTTGGCAGCGGCAGACACTTCCCGCAATTTCCTGGTCGCATCGCGTGAGAACGGAACGCCTTTAGGGGCTCCGCGAAGAAGACAGTTCGCCGGTGAAAAACCGACCGAACGTGCCAAGACACTTGTTGACGTCGCCACCCTGCCCTCCAGTCGCCATCTGCTTCTTCATTCCGCGTGATCGGAACTAGGTATTCAACCGGCGAACGACTAACTCCTCGACCGACTCCGCAATATTCATGATCTACACTCCGAGAGAGATAGAACGTCTTACAAGCCGACTAGGTACCCTCATACGAAATACGGCGAAAGTCGCTTCCGAGCCATCGGCTTATATCGAAAGAAAACTGTGAAACTAACAACAATATGATTATCAATTTTATTGGGTTGTTGCATATGAAATGACAAATTTTAGAATGCAACTCTTAGAAAACGTTACGATCAAGAAATGCTATTACTATTATTAGTGATATATTATTAGAGCACGTATCATAATAAGAATCGCGCAGAGCCTAAATACAGTTTACTATACATTGTTTACTATAAACGTTATTTCGTGTTCGAGCTTTCTAGTTTCAATACCGATGCTGAATTATTGGATGATACAGTGGCCGAAATAATGATAGGTTCATTTCAATTTGTTGACATAATGTTGTGTTTAATGTAGTATTTCTGATTTTACTTATTATTTATTCATTCTAACAAAATTAACAAAATACACAGCTCAATTGAATAACACGATGTTAATTAATGTCAATTACAAATTTTCTATTAGAACACTTGAATTTTAGTTGCGAAATAAACAGGTTCATTATGTATTTTTACATTAAAAAAAATTAAAAAGCAACCCTGTTACTTTTATAGTTTTGTATATTTATTGTATAATTGTACTTTTAAATCGAGTTTATTTTTCAACATCAACCAACGCGACTGTCGTGTGTTCCTTTTGTACGTCTGGAAAAATAACTTATTCACGATAGCATTTGGTGGTAAAAAAGAACTACAAAATCAAGATAACAATCTTGTAAATGAAAAACGCGAATAACCATAATATCTTATTATTACCGTAATACAAGAAACTTAAAATTTCTAGATAGGATACATCGGAAATCGGACATTTCATATGCAACAGCTTAATGTTTCCTTTCGTAGCTTCCTCGTTTCCACTATTTTATGTGGATATTCGAGCGGTTGCGCCTGTATCTCGAGAACTTTTAGGGTTAATCTCTTCGAAGGGACGGGCAACTCGACAGAGGAAGGGCAGCGTCGAATTTCTTCGCGCGCTTACCGCAACATTGTGCCAGCGCTATAATGGCCGGCGAAGGCAGCGAAGTGCTGTATGCAACAACAAGTTCTCAGCTGGAGCAGTAGTTACAACGACCTGAGCGAAGTTATGCGGTAACTATCGCGTGCGGCTGATCACAGTCACCCGGTCATGCAGTCCGGAATTCGATGCGATGCAGTTAATAACTATGATCCTTGCTTACAAGTTTCGGTCATAGAGGCGAAACGCGCCTCCGCTGACAAAGTGACGATTACATACTGCCGTAATTCCTCAAGTATAGTAAATATTCAGCAGGGCAGCCGGGCAACAACATTAATAGTTCTAGCTGCAGTTCGCGAACAGTTCTAACTGAATAACGAGGGACCATGGCAGTGAATACACCGCGGCCACGATCGAACAATGAAACGGTTATTGCGCTGGACTGGATAAACTTTCTAGGATTAACCTGCAAAATACATTGGCTGTGAATACACGGGTATTTGTTGCACAATCCCAACCGCCCTGCAAACCGGGAATCACTGAAAGCGCACCGAACAACAGGAACAATCGAGAAACGACTAGAACATTGCGAATAGGACAGCAAGTATTTCTAAAAATACCTTGCAAACATGTAGAATAACAAAAAAGAGAATCGATATGTATAATAAAAATGTAGGTATTCATTTAAAAAAAAAAGGGTCAATGATCTTGAATTTCAAGGTCAATCTTTCATTTTATCGAATTCATCCAGAACAGAAGAAATTAAAGTTTAGTTTCAACCCTTAACGAATAGGCTTTGTTCTCGTTCGTCCGTAAATTGAGTCCGGATGCAAATGTAATCTTCCCGTGGCACGTAGAACTGAGTGTCGTTAGGCTCTTTGATGCCATCCTCGACGTTCTAACAAATGCACGAGCTCTGCGGATTCTGATATCTCCCGAGGAATAAATAACAAAACGAAAAACTAACTGTGTGTCCTGTCCGGCTGTGTAACCGTAGGCGGTAAAGAAAAAGTTACTGCAACCACCGTCAGCACAAGTTGCAATCGGAACTCCGTAATTACCGAGCGCGGCAGTAATGGCCGCCATGCACGCTCATTCCCTTGCCGGCCGCCATTGCTGCTACATTGTACAAACTACACTCATAAGCCTCAAAAGGAAGCGTGTGTGCGCTCAAATCCGCCAACTTCGTACGCGCGCAACCTCGATGGTTTCAAATGGACGATTTTTCTCTACTTGTTTCGAGTTGCCATTTGTCGTCAGTCCTCTGTTCCTCCGCGAACAGCAAAAGATTCTCTCGGGTGATCTATTTAATTGTAGAATCAAGATGGATTTTGTCCGTTCTCTTGTTTATCTATAACCAGGCCTCTTCGAAACGAGGGCGATAAGCTTCCTTCAAAAGCCACGACTCGAGAAACGAGAGAGAAGAGATCGAAGAAATCTGGCAAGAGGGGTAATCGCGGAACAATGGAGGAGCAAATGATCCAACAAACCAGATCGACACTCGAGAGGAAATACTGAATGCGCGAAAGAGAGAGAGAGAGAGAGAAAGGGAGGGAGGGGCAAGGCGAATGAAGGAAGTAGCGTGGAAAAAGTCAACGACTCGCAGAGTCCCGACATCGACTGCAAATATTTAAAGTACGAGGTCAGACACAGAGAGACAACGACAGAGAGAGAGAGAGGGAGAGGGAGTGGTGGGAAGCAGAGCCGAGTCTGCCTCGGAGAATAAGTAAATAATGAAGTAGCGTAGGAGGGTGAAAGAGTGTGTGTGCTCCGCGCGTCTCACGGGATTCGTTAAATCGCATTGGTCGCCGACCGGAAACAGGGTTGCACTCTTACAGAGACAACGCGGGCAGCGGTACGTCTTCGAGGAAACGTATTTTCTTTCGCGAGCTCCGTACCCTCGCTAACAATGCACAATTTTTGATTGTTCGAACAGTCGCGGATAGTCCACGATTTTGTTCATTTATGCTGTCGTGTGCGCTCATCAATTTCTCCGCTGAACTTTGCAATTAAAGATAACCTTCGTTTCTGAAGAAAATAACACAGACACCATTACATTGTTTCCTCTTTCCGTGGAACAACAGAATCCGCGCGAAACACGGTTTCCCGAAGGTAAACAGTTCTGGCAACGACGTCGCTCGTCGCAGCGAAATTCCATTTCGAAGTATCGTAGAGCCTCGGAGTCTGTCGCGAAAGAAACTCCCGGTGTTCGAGTGATATTCTAATATCCATCTCCGAGCAATTTCACTGCAGACGTAGACTGTTCGTGTTCGGGAGCACTCGGGCCGGGCCGGGTCTCGCAGGTGTGTTTTCATTTTTGCAGAGAATATGTCCGACGCGCGTAACGCCGGAGTTCCGAGGCAAATTGGGCCCCGTGGGAATTCAACTTGCACAAGTATAAAGCGGAACCGGGGATCTCCTAAGACCGTGCGGAATTGCAAATTCGCTGTATCAGGGGCGGATCGTTCTGCGATCGGCGAGGGAGAGGGAAAGAGGATCCGTAAGTTGGACAACGTCGGCGCACGCGACAATGCGAACAATGTTTCCCGAAGGGTGGCAGCCTCCCTTCGCTACGTTGCTTATCATCAAGCCGCAGTCGATGCTCTTGAAACAATTACACGCGACTGCCACGTGGGGATACGCCCATATCAGACCCTTTGCTCGTTTGATCCCACCACTGTCAAAGGGAGAGCAATCCGAGGTATACTCTTACCTTTCTCTTTGCGTCGATAAGAAGGGAAACCGGACAAAACTGGATTCTCATGTTCCCCCTTCGTTCAAATTCAATAATTCAAACTCTCTGGGGACTTTTATCGTTGTTGGCTTAATATATTCAGGGTGTGGCCGGACGGCTGGTATAACCGAGCAGGGGGTAATGCTACACGTAAAAATAAGTCGAAAAAAAGGAATAACATTTTGTTGTTTGACTCTTCGTTTTCGAGAAAATCGCGTTTGAAAGTGCAGCGAAGACACGTGCTATTGCATAGGAATCGTCTGACGCGTCTGACGATGATCAACCAATTCTACTTTGTGGAACTTGTGTTTTTAGAGACATGAAGGTCACCTCCGTTTTTTAAAACGGAACTACTCTTTTTTAAACATCTACAATGATAGACCCTTTCATTACGAATTCAGTGACTGTAATTACTCAAGGTCAAGCATGACTTTTACTAATATCTACAAGTTATTTAGAAATACGGAAGTGTAGATCTAAGAAAGCAAAAACGAAAGAATCCCATGACTACTGAAGACAATGAAATTAATATTTTAGCAGCTAAAGCTGTCCGAGAAGACATTCTCTTCCGTTTCACATATCGCTACATCAGGAATTCATCAGGTTTTTCCTCTCCGTGACCTTGAATGACCTTGAGTAATTATAGTCACTGAATTCGTAATGAAAGGGTCTATCATTGTACATGTTTAAAAAAGCGTGGTTCCTTTTAACAAAATGAAGGTGCCCTGTTGATATCTCTAAAAAGAATTGTTATACATAAAAACGAAAAATTTTTTGTTGTCGTATGAGTCCCATTTTACCGTTCAACTTTGTCCTCAAGACATTTAATGTATCTTTGAAAACAACAAAGATATTTGAGGCGATAACGTTAGGTGACTGACCCTGTACATGAATCTACATAAAAAATCTCGAAACAAAGAAGACGTAGAATGTGCTTTTATCCCGGAAATCCTACAGGATTAAGTGCTAAAAATAAATTAGCGGCGTACCTTCAGGCACCAGCCAGTCGTTGATTTTTCAACGGGAATTACGCTAGTTTATAAAAATAAGAAAAATGTAACCGCGTCCGCAGTTTAAGCCACAGCGAAGTCTCGTCGGGTCGCAAATCCGTCGCCAGGTGAAACACTTCCGTCTCGGCATAATGTGCGACGGATCGTCTATATCCGGGCGGCGCGGCCGCTCGAGCTTGAAGCGCTGACGAGCCACGACGAAAGTCGTGACGCCATTTAAGCTCGCGATATTGTTCCAAGCAATTCCAACGACGACGTTGAAATTTATGCGCGTCGAGCGCGTGTCGTCGCCGGAAACGATGCATCGAGGACTTCATGTACCGGAGCGCGTCCTGTCGCCTTCCAGGCAAAGTGAACCTAAATTAAACCAGGCCGGATCGTATTAAGAACCGAAATGAGCTTCGGGAAAGTTTCGCCCGGCGCATGGCCCGCGAATCCAATAAAGTCGAGTTCCCATGCGGCGCCTCGGAAACAAAAATATATTGTAAATATGACCGATCGATTTTTGATCGATCTCTAGTTAAATAGGGAAGCCGGGAACGCCCTCTTTTTGTTTGCTCGCTGCGCCCGGAAGAATAATCGCGCAGCCTGCCCCGTGAGAAATCCCTTCGTATATCTATTGTAATCTTTGAGCGCGATGGTGATGGATCGACGTGGAACACCGCGCCGAGGGAGTGCGTCGGCTAGCTTCATGAACATTGTACTGTAACTTTGAGAAATCGCAGGGATGGGCAGGCGGGAGGCATCGATGACAATATATCCGTCAAGATGATCCTCTACCGTCGATGACGCACACCGCCTCTCAAAAGTCCGTGAAACAGAGAGACAGGAGGTTTATAAGAAGAACTGAATGCCTTTAGAACACAGAGAGCTGGGCAAAATAGTATTTGAAATAAAAATAAAAATATTTTCAGACATTATTTCCAAAGCTATGCTCTATTTTGAATAATTTGAAATATCCATTTATTTTTTCATTATTGGAAATACTATTTGAAATATTTATTTAATCTCCCAAAAATATGAAATATGTATTTCAATTATGTGTTTCTCAACATGAGAATTTAAGTTCTTTATTGTTACTTGAAATAAATATTTCTGCTATTATTAGTGCAATGAAATTTCAGCACTACCTTTCAACTAAATAAGTTTTCAACTAAAATCCACAACAGAACCGTTTCTCAGAAATAATCCTTAAGAAATAATCTAATTAATAATCCTTTTTCTTGCATACTTTCTTAATTAGTTTTTCTTCCTTTGATAATTATAAAAACAATTAATATTTCAGAAGACTATCGTAAGTAAAATAATATGAATTACTAGTTGAAATAATTAATTTTCATATATCCTTAAAACAATATTATTTCAAATATTTATTCCTAATACATTCTACGAAAACCATTATTTCTAATAATTATTTCTGAAACATCACACAGCAAATGTTACTTCAATTAATAGCTTCAATACATGTGTAATAAATAGATATTTTCAACTATTTTTCCATGTAGAACTAAGAAATAAAAAAAGGGTGTATAAACTATACAAGAGCATATTATGGACATATAAGAAAATGCTGAAATCTGTTAAGAAATATTATTCAACTAGTTAATATTTGATATTATAACGATGGATCAAAGCCAAAGACAAAACCAAAGAAGAGAATGATTATTAGACTGCTCATAATTTTGCATAAATATCCGCGAAACACTTAGTCTCGCAGCGATCGTATCCGTGTTCTCGCAATGTGATACAAGACAAGGTAACCGGACACCCGGTGTCGCTTCACGCCAGCTATGCGCTTGAATACTTCATCATTATAATCCTGACCTAGCCAAGCCCGGTGGATGGAGCTTCGGGAACTGTTCGAAAATTTCGAGAACTTCGCCGCATCCGGCGCGGCGCGGCGGTGTCCGATCGACTATAGCGAAATGGTTTCGCGTTCGATTGCTCGGAAGCTTCCGTGACTATTCGATGGGTCCGCGGTTTCTATCCCGCAGACGTCGAATTCGGAAACTCGTTATCCATCCTTTGAAATCGTGATACGCAGCAGGACACACAAGCAACGTGCTCCCTTAACGCGTTCCTCGTTTCACAGAGATTGTGCTATCACGGCGAATGTTTTCGACCAACTCGCGAAATTATTTCGTCGTCCGTATTGCAACTTGGAATCGATAGGTGGTGGTCTTCCGCCTATTGTATTGAAATCGATCCTAAAACTCTAATAAAACAGAAAGAAAATCCCTTTCGCTCGAATATCCTTGCTATCACGGTTACCCACTAAATTTTTGAGCGATTACGAGTTGCGGGTGGAAAATTTGTGAATCGCGCACAATGGGGAACAGTCCGCGCCGCATTATGCCATTCGCGAGGTATTGAAAATCACGGATCCTCCATAACCACAGCAAAAAGTCAAATATTTTATCGAATCGTTGGAACGGTTTTCAGGGGCGGGAGCCCCATCCAATTTACCGCGAGCAATTTCTACACAAGGGAATCTAGCAGAGAAATTTTTAATCGAGTTCCCGGCCGATTTCATTACACATTCGCTCTCGTCCAATAAATCCCCACCTCTCTTTGACTCGTTCTATGTTTTTTTTTGTCTTTCCTGTCGCGGTGGATGCGTTCGAGTTTCGTTGGCTCTTTCAATTTTCATCGGGCAAGCATGTCGTCGCGGTCTCTCCCCCGGAAACGGAATTAAAACTTGAGGCGGACGCTCCATTTTCGGCGGGGTACGCTCGCGCGGGTAAAACAATCAATTTCTTGAAAATTGCACTCCCTCCGTCCCATAATAATAGTAGCAGTTGATGAATTTAATTTAAATTTAATTTAAAAGAAAATAAATATGGAACGCAACATTTATTATCGAAAAGCTAGATTACATTAAACAATAAATTAAAGCAGAATAACTTTTTTATAATTGTACCAAACGACCTGATTTTTTATAATCAATTAGAAGCATTGGTTTACGAAATGATGTGCAAAAAAGATTTTCCAAAAATTATATTTTACAGAGTTACATGCACAAATAAAAAAGACGATTTTTAAAACTCTTTTATTTGGGCCCTTAATGAAAATTTAAAATACGTGTTTTGTAAATTATAATTTTTGGAAAATCCTTATTGCATATCATTTTGTAAACCAATGCTTCTAATTGATTATAAGTTATTCTATTTTAAAGGGCGTACGAATGCTTTTTAAACCCACTGTAACTTACAGCTGCATATTCGCCAATAATTCCCGTTTGAATTCCGGTACCAATTCTGGTACCTCCAGAATACTTTTCGCGTTATATTAGCACAGACTCTAAGTGTCCAGATTCCTGTATGTATTACCTATCGAGGATGCATGGAGATGTGGTTACGACGGCAGTCGCAATCCTGTGGCCAGGACCCGCCGATTTTCAGCTGGGCGCGGCCATGTTTTCGCTGAAGCACACAATACCGCCAGTTTCGTGGTTATTAAGCGACCACGAGTCTCTCCGCGAGTCGTTCGACAAAAGAGTCCGTCAGCAGCGTCCTTCCCCCGTCTCGATTTTTTCATGTTTCATCGGATGCATGCCACCGCGTGCCGTCCCCTTCGCGCATTCTGCTCGCGTGTATTTCTGTTGTCTTTCCTCCAGACAATAGCTACCGGGCTGTTCGCCGAGATCAAAGGGATCGGTCCACATGGCGCACGGAGCAAGTATGTGTGCTTCCCCTTCGTCGCTCCGCCCGCAGCGTCTTTTTTCTTCGGATCCATGGCTACTTTCTTCAGCATTCTTCCCTCTATTTTCGCGTGCCTTTTCTTCTATCTTTCTTCTACCCCCCCCCAACCCCTGTCGCCATCGTTCTCCGTTCGAACGCAATCGTCTTGTTTTCCCAGCTCGTGTATCGCGTTCCGACGATTTCGATCTCAAACGATTACGTCCCAAACGAAAAGCAAACGTTTGCCGGGACCTCGGAGCTCGTATATTTAATTTTTGTTAGATCTACTTTGCAACGAAAAATTCTGAAAAAATTCACACTAGTGTAACCTATCAGATAGAATATTCGTGAATTTTTTCGCCATTTTCTGTCAAGCACAGCGGAAGAAACACAAGGCTCTTGTTTTTCAACTTTGCCGTTCAATGATATCAAGGCGTATGCTGGTAAGGGGTTCGAGCGTTGTTTGCACGGTATCGATTCTACTTAGTCGATGCTTGATTCCATCACTAGCCGTCATACGCCGGTGTTTCGATGCTCGTTTCAATGGTAGCCGGCATTGTTGCGCGCAGACACAGGTCTCGTTGCGGAAATAAATAGCTTGCACCGGAGGGGCGGCGCTTGATGCAATCGGTGCACCGATGCACCGATGAGCACGCGGACGGGAATCGAAAGGTGAGCTCGGGGGGGGGGGGAGAACGTTTTTAAATGGCCTGTGGTTGAGCTCGTGAAAAGGAAGATGCTCTCCTTCTCGCAGAAATGGAAGCTCGTTGGAACTTCGAGTGCTTTCTGTTCAGCTCCCCTCGACTTCAACACATCGCAGACCAACCAATACACACCGGTGTGTATTTAATAGTTCGTGAAAGTCTAATATTCACAGATGGGAATTCCTTGAACAATTTTTCTCTTCGTTAACTCACGGAAATGATCTTACCACGTTTTTATTAGCTCGCTTTCTTGTCTGTCTGTTTGTCTATCTGTTCGGTACAAATTTTGCAATTAATTTTAAACTAACTTCCCGATGAGCTAGAGACTTGAAATTTTAATCATAGCTCAGAACTGGATGACAATGCAATATTTTTAAAAAAGCCTGTGCGTTTAGGAGATACAAACGATTTTTCTCGCACAAATCTTTAATATTCCACGTGTTTAAAACGAACTAAAAAGTGTATAATAATTTGTCCTAGCTCCTTACAGATTCCTAACCTCATACAGAGATAGTCCTGAAGATTTGTAATTGTGAATTTTTAATAGCTATGAAAATACTTGTAAGATTTAAAACGAAAAACGTGGGTCGCATGGAACAGATAATTGTTGCATGGATAGTTCACCTAAGTCACTAACAATTTTATCGCATTGCAAATGAGCTGTTGTGTGAGTTTTCTCAACGGAAGCTGCCCTCTAGACTCCTTAATATTATCTTGCGCCCCACGTTTTCCGTTTTAAATCTTACAAGTATTTTCATAGCTATTAATACTTAGCAATCACAAATTTTCAGGACCATGGGACCGGGACTAGGAAAAATTATTTTATACTTTTTAATCCGTTTTAAAAACGTGGTATATTAAACATTTTTTAAAATTTAAATTTTTTTAGAGAACTGTGCTGTTTTGCGCGAGGTCGTAATCCGTTTTCTTTACCGTTTGTTCGGGTCATTGAAATATTTCATTTCCTGCCGAGTAATATTCCTCTTGCTCATTCGGGTGGATCAAAGGAGAGTGTTTCCCTTTCCTTTTATTTGAGAGTTTTGCGCAGAGTGACCTGGTGCTTCACAATAACACAAAACCGTCGGATGGTAAAAGCTTCGATTGAAGCTTTCGACATGACGAGCACGATTCAGACGACAGTTGTAAGATTACAATATTGCGTTGACAGCGCAGCCTTTCCCTCGATGGGAATTTTTTTTCCGCCGGAGCCGAAGAAGTGCTTGGAGACTTCCCTCGACAATACTACTATTCGATATTGTTCGACATACGGATTTCCATTTTCATGGTCCGTTGGGAGAATATGGAAAGCAGCCTGCCATACAAAAACATCGTAGCTGTATCGTATACGTCGTTTATACGAAAGTATGAGGACGTGGAACGAATTTATAAAATGTCATTGCGTTATTTCCGGCTTGTTACAATTATCGATAGAAGAAATACATTCTCCTACCATTTACATTTAGGGGACATTATTAACCCCGAAAAATGTCAGAATTATGAGGGATAAAGTAGGGACGGGGAGAACAAGGCTCGGAGATTGAAATCCTTTTATTCGTCTCCGAGCAGATGGGGAAAGAGCGACGAATTCGGATCCCAGTAGCACAGACTTCTGATAGTGGAACTGATAATGGATTATCCGCGTTTCTTCCTTACCCCGCGACTCGTCCACTCCTCCCTCCACCCCCCCCCCCACGTCCAAGATTAATCTTCGTTTAATACCAGTGTCGACTTCATGAATCATTGTCACGAAACTTCCGGCGTCGCGACTTTCTTTTATGCAAACGTTCGCGGCAGGGAGACCTGTGCAAAGGCTTTCTTTCCACTGGATCTTGTTGTCGATGGTCTCGTTCGACAATACCGTCGAGCAGCACAGCTGACAGTTGCCACGGCATTTTTCTTGTGCCATTTCTATGAACCGGGTAGAGTTAATTCAGAAATTCTCATGTCGTGTAATACACACTTTTTCTGATTAAAAAGGGTACCAAATATGATATAATAATCTGTTTCACACATACCGTGTAGGAGACACGATTCAGGGATCTCTAACGCTTTGCACGAAACACCGGGGAGCTGTGAACGCAATATTTGATAGTAGAAAACTTCGGAACAGGGTGAATTGTGCACAATGCGAGTTTGCGTGAACAAAGAGCCTATTTCCCCTCGGGGACTTGCCCGAGGAATCTCAATAATGTATTTCCCGCTGAGGAAACGTAAAATACTGCGAAGCGAACGGCGCGCCTCTGCGCGTTAATGGAACCAACATTGCTGGAGGGGTATATAGTCTCATGTTATTTCTTCTTATTACTTATCATTAAACCTATCCAGCCTTTGAAGTAACTGGTACATGTTCCCTTATGAAAATGTCGAGATTGATTTTATTTAGATTCTAGAAAGAGGCGCGAACAGTCGCCATCGCCGGCACAGTTCAAAGGCCCGCGTTGTCGCTGTTCTTCCTCGCGCCCGAAACTTTCACCGTTGATCAAATCACTAAGTACAGTTGAAATTATATCGGTGTCATTTTAATCAGAAATATGGCAGAAATAAGTTAGTGAAAGTCCCATATAAAAATAATGAAAATTAAGGAGTTTGGACATTCTATTCATTCGAGTCAATGTGGTGGTGTTCACACCGATATACCCGAGCCGAGATTAATCAACGCCGCCCTGTGGCGCGGATCCCGGACGGCCAGGACACCGATTGAAGAATTTCTGTAATTGTTAAATAATGAATCTGGAACCAGGTATTTTGACCGGTGGTGGTAGGTTTAGTGTTAAAAAATAGCGAAAAATTTGGATAGCATTTATGTACAATATAAAAGGGAAATAATATAAGTCAATGTAATTTCCCTTCGTGGAAATTAATTAAAGTCACATAGCTTGTCTCCGGACGGACAGTTTTAACCTATCAAGTTGCTTACGGAAATAAAACCCTGAAAATCACATTAGCATCGTTTCTGATCAGATTTGCAGGTTCATAACGAGACAGCTGTCTGGAGAGCACTGCAAGCGAAATCCAATCGTGGCCGTCCCAGCGATCGTTCCTCCGATCGCGCGTCGAAAGCATCAGATGCGTCGGATGCGCCCCGATAATAAGATTTCCGCACGCTCGGCCGTTCCGCTCAGCTTTCAATACGCGGACGACGGCCTCCGATGGAAACTGTGTGTGATTCTAACAAGTCCTCTTCCCTGTGGAAAATAATACAGGAATAACACGTCAAAGCCGACGTTTCCAACACCGTTGCGGGTCTCGGTTCAGCTATGCAATGTTCGTTTGCTCGTTGAATATATAATACAACCTTTAAACCTTAAACAAACGTAACTTTTCTCTGAACGAAACTTATTGGTATCGCTAATAACTAGACTGCGGATTTTATATATTTATAACAAAAATGACCACGTACAATTTAAAACGGTAGACGTGTGAAAAATAGTTAAGGACATCACTCTATTATTTTCAGCTTGATAGGATGATTCAAAGAAGAACACAATTTTTATTAGGCTCATGCGTCCTGCAATCAATGCCAACATTTTTTATTTTGCATAAAGATTCGCAGCTGATGACATAGAACTCTAAATTAAACTTTTCAATATCAAATGAACATTTATTTTCTTTCTTAATGTTTAACAGTATTTTTACATTTTTCTAACGCTTCTGATGCGCCGCATTAAAATTAAGTAAACGTACAATTTAAAGCAGTGGACGTTGTGAGAAATATTTAAGGACATCACTGTATTATTTTCAGCTAGATAGCATGATTAAAAAAAGAATACAATTTTTATTCGACTCCTGTGTCCTGCAATGAATGCCAACATTTTTTAGTTTGCATAAAGATCCGCAGTCTATTAATAACCCAGGAGTTAACGACTCAAGACTCTAAATTAAAATTTTCAACATCAAATAAACATTTATTTTCTTTGTTAATACTTGAGAGTATTTTTACATTTTTCTAACGCTTCTAACGCGCCGCATTAAAATACCATCACCGCTAACGGCCCTCGATGTTCGTATCCGAAGCCCATCGCGACATCAAGAATTCATCGAGCATTATCAGTGGTAGTTCGTCGTCCAGAAATATATCGAAGAAAGGAATAGCGTGGACCGTCCGCGGGGCTGTCCGTTCAAAAATACAGAAGCCTCCGCGCGTTTCCATGGCGCGCGCGTTTAATCCATCTTCCTGTACGATACGAGACACAAAGCTTAGCGCACGAGTTTAGCTCCGTATCATGCGGATACTGTATTCTGACCGCGTGCATGCTTTTATACAGACTGCTTGGCCCGTCGGTGCCGGGTGTCTTTCCTAGCGATGAGGCTCCCGGTAAATTATAGTAGTGCCCGGAAAATAGGATACAGCGAGATCAGATACTGTCGAATTCAACGAGAAATCGAGCAAAAGAAGACATGCTCCGCTGTGACAGTAGTCGAGTAATAGCTACCGCTCGGACGTTTGCATAGTCGAATCGAAGCATTCGCAATGAAACGAAGATTCATTCGATCAATTCAACCACGGCGCATCGGAGCCAACCTGGAAAGGTATTCTACTAAATTTCTCATTGGAATATTCGTGAAAGAACACGAGTTCACCTAAATGCACAGTGTGATCCACACGGGCTGATAATAGCGGAACGTGCAGCTAGCTGCGAGCCTGAATAGCTTCGCGTTGATCGATTCGATTTAGACTGAAGATTGCGGTTGCGAGGGGATGAAAATACTTCGACCCGACGCTTATCTAAAATTCAATTTGCATATTCGATCCTCAATTACTCTGTTCCAAGTCTATATGCCGGCACGTTGTTCATTGATCCGGAAACGTTCGGTTCGAACATAAGAGATACATCCTGAGCTCCCCGACGAATTTCATCCCTCAGCCAGAAAGGAGTACTCGTCTCGAGAGGGTGGGAACATCTTGTAGCGTTCGCGTTTTTCTTTTTCCCCCGTTTCGTCGTTTTTTCGAGGCACCGAGAGAACGGGAAAATTTCTCGCCCGCATCGAATACCCCGTGCCAGAGCACACTCGGTACACACGATTTATCGCAGAAAGGGGTGCGAGCGAGGGAGAAGAAGAACAATACCATCCAGATGGGTTCGACGAAGGTTCCCCCCGTGTGTCATAGATCATCGACCTAAGAAGGTTATGGTCGTACGTAATCTTCTCGACAAGCTGAACAATTTTCTGTGACGGGCCTTCCGCGCGGCCATCTTGCTCCGCGCTGGTTCACGCGAAAATTTCACTCGCTTCGCTTCCGTGATTCAATGAATATCTCAGCAGCTAGAGAGTCTACGGAAAGCGATGCTTCAGCATGTGACGTTAGATAAATTTCTTTCGTGAATGTTCATGAAGAAATGGCGTGTTTCTATTTCTAGTTAAAGAACGATTTCTTAATTAACGGATATAGCAAATGGCGACGAAGGAAGCACGCGAGACTCGTTTCACGCTGACACACGAAGAATGCAATATTGACAGGGAAATCGATAACTCGCCACTTGTCCGGTGGATGTTCGCGCGGAATCGGATGCTTCTCAGTTTCGGGCAAATGTGTGCCGTTTATCGACCGTTTTCTCGCTCTGCCTGTCTCCGATGGTTTGCCGGATGTCATACGGCAAAACAATGATTTTGTTAACCTCGACAAACTCATCTGCGGATATTATGCATTTATGACAAAAATAGAGACGTACAATTTAATGCAGTGGGTATATTAAAAATATTTACGGACATCGGTGTATTAGTTTCAGCTTAATGGGGTAATTCAAAGAAGAACGAATCTTTTATTTATCTAACAATGAAATGACTTGAACTAATCAGTCAAGATACATTTATTCTTCAGTATATTCTCCCTTAACCTCAATACATTTTTTCCAGCGATTTTCCGATTCATTTACCCCATCTCTGAAATGATGTTCCACGAGACCTCTAAAATCCTCATCTACGGCTGCTATAACTTCTTCATTTGATGAAAAACGCCTGCGAAAAATGGAATTTTTCGAGGATGCTGCAACAATTCATAGCGTAACTCCTTCAATTTGGCCATGGCAAGAACACCTTTGTGAGCCGGTGCATTGTCCTGGTGAAAAATGACTTTTTTCTTCGCTAAGCCAGGTCTTTTCTCCCGAATTTATGCATCCAGTTGATCCAAAGGGTTTGGGTAATACTCTCCTGTTATTGTTGTCCTGGTTTGAAGGCAATCAATTAACAAAATTCCTTTTGCATCCAAAAAAACGGATGCCATGACACTCTTTGTCGATTTTGACTACTTTGGCTGCTCTGGAGCTCGACAACCGGGCTCAGTCAACTCTGCGGTTTGTTGTCGCAATGCAGGATCATAGTGGTAAACCCAAGTCTGATCCATGGTTAAAAATCGACGCACAAAGTCAGTTTTATTTTTCTGCAAACGATCCAAATGTTGTTGAGAACATTTCACGCGAATGCGTCTTTGATCCGAATTTAACGAACGCGGCACCCATCTTGTCAATAGCTTTCTCATACCTATTTCATTGGTTAAGATCTCATGAACTGATCCAGTTGAGATGCCTGTAGCCTTAGCTGAATCAGCCACAGTTAATCGGCGATCTTCCAAAACGAAATCATGGACTTTATGGAAATTATTTCTGAAGTGGTTGAAGTTCTTGGACGTCCTGAACGTGGATCATCATTAATGCCTGTACGACCACGTTTAAATAGAGCGACCCATTTTTTACCATTGCATATGAAGGAGCACTGTCCTCTTTCCGCTTAATCCTTTTTTATATAAATATTCAATGACTGCACGATTTCTCAAGTTTTCCATTTTTCTAACCGGAGCAAACACGTCTACTTTAATCAGCTGCCTGAAGCAAGCTATTTGACAGATAGATTTGGAATGTATGCTATGTTCACATCGAGGACGGATGTTTTCAACAACGATACGTTTTTGCCGCTACCAATATCATCTATGTGTCAGACTACGAGCTTTCTGAACGACCTGATAATCGATGCAGACAATTTTTATTTTGCATGAAGATCCGCAGTCTACACATTACCGCCGAGTTCGTTCAGCCGGCTTATGTGAACGAATTTCAGCGACGTGTGGAGACGATATCTCGACAGAAAACTCTAACGGAATTGTAATTGAAAATGCGTAAATAAAATTTGCAACGACAAAAATTTCGCAATATAAGACCCACGAAATCCGCGACTGGATTTATGGAATGGCCGCGTTAATTACACGATTGGTTTCGTTTGGTCGTTTCCGATAATTACGGGAGTTTATTGAAATTTTGTGGGTCAGTATATTGAACGTCGAGATCCGCGATGGGCTGTTTGCCGATAAAATCCACGCCGTCTGCGCAGGTCGATCCATATTTATCAGCACGGATTTCGATAAGCAGAATTCGATTCCCGAGGCACAATCAGATGCGGTTACAGTCCCAATGGGACTGCCAATACCCTATTCAGATGCGCGGGGGTCTTACTTGGCTCTGCTTTAATAAACATGATCTTGACGTCGAATATAAAACCCTTCTCAAACTAGAATACCTTAGCATTCTATGTATATCGAACTTGGATTCGCTCTCCTCCTCCACTTGTACGCTTGTACGTTTTCACTGAAGATCGTTCTATTGAATAAACATGAGAACAATAATTATTTGTCTAAATGGAGAATAGAGCACGTTCTGG
Organism: Lasioglossum malachurum; assembly: GCA_028455605.1. Taxonomy (NCBI): domain Eukaryota; kingdom Metazoa; phylum Arthropoda; class Insecta; order Hymenoptera; family Halictidae; genus Lasioglossum; species Lasioglossum malachurum. The sequence goes on from CM052312.1 coordinate 2,698,445, forward strand.
CAAGATTTGTTGTAGAAATATTATATTCATACACACAGAAGGCTGTGGTATATTTTTAATCGATTCATCTTTTTATTGCATCTTATGCCGGACGAGAAAGTCCACTTTTCCGATGTTATGATTCGTTAATGTTACGTGAATAGTGAACGAGCAAACGATGGAGGAAATGGACGTCTTTAACATTTTAACGAGCCAGTGAAACTTCTTAATTAAAGAACGAAAGGGGGAAAAATATTACGAGGTGTCTAATGATAAAAGAGTATCGCATTAAAGCGTTTCGAGGAAGCTGATAAATTATCTCGAAACTCGTAACTTTACTTTATGTATGGTATTACGGGAAAGAAATTAAGATTTTCGAATGCGCTTAACTGAAATCCCGCCTTTGCCGCGGAGAACTTTCGTTAAAGAAAATAGCCAGTAAAGTGGCGAGGGAGGAAAGTAATTTTAATTAAGAGGGGAACGTGGTGAAAGTTAAAGCGGTTTTGAAACCGGTATTTTTTTCCTTATATCTCCTGGCATATTAGTGCCGACTAAATTTGCTACTCCATTCTACATTTACAATAAACTGTACAATGATTGACAGTGCCAAGATTTGATAAGAAGACTTCTTTCAACGAATTAAAATCATATTTCTAATTTGTTTTAAAGATCCAAAGCATTAATCTTTCGAATATTAAAAAGAAAATCCAAAAGTGTATATCTGGTAATTGGCATAGGGTGCCAACTGATTAAACTTTCATACAAATAAATGGATAAATTCATTGGCACCTGCAAAATTTGAAGTTATGCCTAATAAACAGTAAGAAGTAAACGTTAAACAGGCTATTTGATTTATAATTAAACATATACGCGCTTATTACATCTGTAATACAGTCCGAAATTAAGTTATATAATTTATAGAGAAGATTTTTTTATAGAATATAGAGAATTTTATAGAATTTATAGAGATTTGTAGAGAAGTCTACCGACGTGCAATGTGCACACTTTTATCGTAACGAAAGGATTAATAAAGATCATTATCAACTTACACTCAAAATATTGGCCTATCGGTTTACTTATTTATTAGCGGTAAATAATTTCAGCCGATTGCGTTCGGAGCCCTAAAATTCTAAATGCATTTCGTGGAAATATCACAGGTCCCTCGAAGGTCGTCGATTGGTCGGCTCTATTTGAGAACGTCGTATAGGTAGGAGCCAAAGAAAATATAGTGACGGTCGAATATAGTCGGAGGGATCGATCGATACAACTGTCACCTTTATACATTATTCAGCCGACTCGGCTGTCGATAATTGGCGCCACGTTTACTCCGGGTGTTTCGATTCCACTGTCTCGGCCCGTCTAATTCAATAATTGCGAGACCAGTGCCACCGGGAACATAATTTTTGCCCGTTGTCTCGTTCCGTTTTTCTTTTCTGTTGTACTCGGACGCACGTGTGGCGAAGTCTGGGAACCGGGTAATCCGGTCACGCGCCGTTTTACGTGGCCACACTTGCAATTTCCGATTCGAGTGGTTCCGCTCAAAACGCTCGAGCGGTGAAGAGGATTCGCCATGAGAATGTACAGTCGGTCTCGTAATTGATGGCACACGTTTCAAGTCACGAGAACATTTTTAGAAATGGACCAGTTTTTCTACCTAGATGATTAAATGAGTCCATTCGATATCATTTAAAATGCTTCAAATTGAAAAAATAAAACAATATTTAATTTATTTTATATTTCATTACAAAACTTGTGTGTGTGAAAAACACCATTTATGCAATTCAGGAAATCTTCTAACTATATAAATTACGTAACAATTTACTTCTCATTTATACAATATTTTGTGTATGTGGGAGGGATTTGAAGAAGTCATGGTGCTCCGTTGGTATATATCGTAGTAGGTCCATCGTATCCTTGTATTTCGCTGTTGTAATTCGTCTCATATTTTTATAAACTGGTTTCAATACAATATTTTAAACTCTGCATTCTCATCCACTGATATCTTATAGTAAATTTTATACAGTTCATACCTCAAAAAACGCATCCAGCATAGTTTTAACCAATTTATTGTTTCTCCGTTAGAATTCTTTACCCTTTTGAAAATTGCATCCTCCAAAAATAAAAAACACAGCTACATACTACCTTAACATCAAACAACTGACAAATGGACTTAGGCCACTTTCAAAATAAAAATTTGTATCATTCTATTAACCAGCTAATTTGCTTTTTACAAAATCTTTGTGATTTTAAATATATTAATTACAATTTGCTTCAGAATGAAAAGATAACGTAGAATAGTAAATATTAAAATTGCTATCTTGATTTTTCTCGAAAATGGACTTAGGCCACTCTCAAAATAAACGGCTCAAATTTTCCATTTTATGCAATGAAGATCGAACCCTCAAATGCGGACTTACATTTTTGCACGAAAGTACTGAATCGTTAGCATACTCGAACGCAATCGTCCGAGAATATTCTCTTTGACACGGATCTACGGCAAGTCGCTCGCATAAAGAGGATCCCGCGTAAACGCGCGCAGTCTTGCGATAATATACCGATGACAGCCGTACTGTTGTCGAAATTAGGGCAGCGCAAATGCGTTTTGGCAGCCGGTAGCAGCGGAGCACTTTGTTTTCAGCTAAAGCCGCGTACTAATTAGGAGGGAGTGTTCCACCACTAATTATTACACTAATGCCATAATGTTCGTGGTCTCGTCGATGCGACTGATGTTACGTTTCTGATCCCTTTGCTCCAGTGTCAAGAGGGCCTCTGCAGGGCAGCCAGGGAAGAGTCTTTACTATGCGAAGATAAATCTCCAATGTTCTCATGATTCATGCGGGTTAATCGGATGAGCACAATCACGTGTGAGCATGAAATCCGCGTAATAAAATGAAACGGGAGTAGTATAAGGAGAGTGCGCGTTTACTTTTCCGAGCTAGTCCCGTGGCAGTGTTTCTGCAAAGGGGATTAGCGGATCCGAGTTTTAACGAGTTCAAAGCGGCTGGCTGTTGCTCAGTTCCCGCCACTACTGCCGACTAACTGCGCCCGTTCGCAGACTGACTGAAAATATGACAGAACAGACTAACTTCTACTGCAACAATTCCGAAAGTAAATAACGAAGGTCGATTCCATTGCGAAGTCCCTGCTCCACAACTTCTATGTCCTTATTCCTGCGAACGCGTGCATTTAATACGGTTAACTTGAATTCCACTTCAACCGGTAGGTGATATATACCGGGTGAGGCATTTAAAACTACCCACCCGAACAACTACCTTCCCCTTCTAATCCAGCACAGGTAGAGAGGGGGTAACTGTTGCCCCTCATTTCGCATCGTTCACCCCCAACGTTCTCCACCCTGGCCGTGACGTCATCTCCTTTGTTAATTCCCCAGACGTAGCGCGGCCCAACAGGCGACTTTACTTTCCGCTCCATTACCCGGATCGAGAGCTGCCATTAAAAACTTGTTTCCCCGTGCGATAAATTAAACCATCCTCGGCAGAATCGATACAGATAAAGGACAGCGTTCGAGCTTAATACGCTCGCTCCGGCCGATTCCCCGACTAATCGCGTTACCGTTTGCGTTGTTTTGTGGGACCTAATGGCCGTATCCGAAATGGTGCTTCTCTAAAACCGCGATGAACCTCGCAGATTCGCCATGCCTTGCATCGAGAGCCAACAGCAACTTTGTTTTCGTTGAAGCAATTTCTTTTTTCTTGCAATAGTATTGGATTGTAAGGGAAGTTCGTAGAGCGTTTTCGAAGCAAAACTTACAGACAAAATATTTAGCCTTGTGTTATTCTACAATGTATTTGGCGTGAAGATCCCATTCTTCCAGAAAATGGCCCCTTTCTGGGAGATAAACTGGTCTGGGTGGTCTTTGCAAGCTTCCAAGGAGTCGAATTTTTTTCCATTCAGAAAATGTTGCAGGCATCGAAATAAGTGAAAGTCTAAAAGGTAAAATTGTCTAAACCAAAAATGACTGTCACTGAGAGGTGCGTTGAAACATAATCTTTCAGAGTATGTATACAACTTTTTTGTTTTACTCATACATCGAACTGACACACGCTTTCGGCACCACTTACTGAAAAACACTACGAACTTTCTTTAGAATCCAATACATTCAAAGAATTCAATTGACTACCTTGGTTGTGAGCAATTCCTTCTCTTCGATTTCGTCAAAATAGGAGGAAAAGATGAACCATAGCACGGCCCCGTTGCCGTTTCGAAAATCCTGGAAGAACACCTTTCGGATCGTTAAGTAGCCCGGTACGGGCTGCGCCATTTAGAGAACCCGCTGCATTTTCGCGCATTAAACAGCTGCCTCGTAATTCCCCCAGGAAATTTCAGCTAGCTCCGGCAACGCTCTTTCCAGGGAGCTCCGTGACCGATTAACTCTACTTTACGCTGCTGTTTCTTCGTCGCGTTCGAAAGAGATCTCGAGCACTCGCGAAAAATCTCTCCAGCTCGCTCTAACAATTTTCAAACTATGTACAAATGAATTCTTTGCCTTCCCACGTGTACACGCGAAATTTACTAACAATAAGTCTCGTAACTCATAGTACCTTCAATAAATTACATTTTGATTTGAATTATTATTATAATATACACAGGGCGAATAGACGCAACAGCTAATTTAGTGTCAGAGCCGCGAATTAATTTGTACAATAGTATTTCCCCTAATTTCGTGGTTATCGTTTGCCCCATTATTTTCCGAAAGGATTAGCAGGATTACGCGGGTCTTATTTAGCCAAGGCACATAGGTCGTGCCACAGAAGCTCACAGTTATGCTCCCCTCGTTGGCAGTCCGAAAGCGTAAATAATTTTTCAATGGAATCGTTCCTCGTATACTCCTTATCCGGTGAATTATCGGAGCGAGATACGAGCATTTTTCGAATTCGTATCTGCTGTACGTTTTAGACGCATCTGGCGCTTTCAGGAGCCATCCATGCGCCCGCACTGCTCACCTGAAATTTTATTTCCGCCACGGAAACTCCTCCATTACCATTTTTCAACTGTCGCGTACCGTACGGTGCTCTGTCCCGAAAACGTCATTTGTAATTTACAAGTTGACCGGTTTTTAGCGCAGCATTCCCCGCGGCTTCAAACACTTTTTGACCTTTCAACTGGAGATGACGAATTAACTCTTTTTAATGCGACAAATTCTGTTTGATCGAACACTTCCGGATGGGTTATTATTAGCCTGCGGATGTTTATGCAAAGTGAAATATGTTTTCAACCATATATGCGTGAAAGCAAAGCTTCTCAGCCAAGGGATCCTACCCAGAAGTTTAAACTGCAGTAAGGAAATTATTGAAAAATCCACGAACTCTATCTAAACACTCAAAATAAAAATTAAGAGTAATATTTTTAATTTATTGTTTAATGTAACACACACACACCTAGTTTTTTGATAATAAATGTTGCGTTCTATATTTATTTTATTTTGCTACTATTATTATGGGACAAATTAAATTCATCATCTTCTACTATTATTATGGGACAAAGGGGGTAATAAGAAAAGATCGCAGATGTCCAGAAAACTTCACGAACTTGATTAATGTGGTTTAGAAAATTGGAAAATTGGATAGGAATATTATTATGCAGCAGTATACTATAGTTAAGTTATCGGTAAAGACCGATGCCGAGCTCGAGGCACTGTTCAACTTTAAATTGACTAAACGATGTCACCTGTTGTGGGTACACAACAGGTTTCTATAATTCAGCTGCGTCCTCGGAGATTAGGTGCACTTTTATGCAGTGGTATGCAATTATTCTTCAAACTTACTTCAAACAAGTGGAATCAATACATACAATCCAATAAACAAATGTTCATGACGCATATAATTTACAATTTACCGAACATACAAGAGACACGTCCAGAACGTTTAAAATATTATAGTACGTTAATTAAAATTTTCAGAGAAGTTCCTAATGGTTACGAGAACAGGAAGGGCAGTTTTAATTTTGTCGGCCGGTGTAATCGAGTGAAGCTATACACGTAGTTCGAGCAGCGCATTTACGATAAAAAAGTTCGAGGATGATATTAATCACTGTCGCTGGATCCACCTTTTTTAGCGATAAACTGTAAAACGTTGAAGGGCCGTAGAAAAGCGACTCTCGAGTGTTATGACGGCATAGAAAGCATTATGGCCGAGCCATGCTACTTTCAGGAGGAAGTTCAAACCCCGAAAAGAAACTCAGGTCAGTTCGTTAATCCTGGCTTCTGTGAGAAGTATGTGTGCAAGTTTGCAGGCGTAGATTGCTTTTAAGCATTAAAGGGCTTCCTCGGCCGCCGCGGTGGAAGCTTCCTGCGCCATCTCGGATACGGAGCTTTAAATACGCCGTCATTGTTCCACGGTTTAACTTCGACGGCGGCTTCAATGAAAAATATTATTGTTTCGCGAGCCGTACAGTCGAATTGCAGAAAAGACACGCGAAGAAGTCGTACCATTACTTATTCCAGTTAATGTTATCTTAGAAGTGCCCTAAAACGTCGATAAGAAAGTGTCAATAAAATCATTTTCTACCAAGTTTTTGTAGTCCGCAATCTAGTGAGTATCAAGTCTGAAAGCCAGCAACATGCTAAATTTCTAATGCATTTGCAACAAAGTTCACAGGAACTCAGTTCAACTATACCCCCGGCACAGTTTCTTCAGTATCCTTTATTAAAACTGCATTTACCGAGCTAGATCTGGTCTTGACTATAAGCGTCCCTTATTAAATATCAATAATCATTTGTATTTTCAATCTGATCATTTATTTACCGTATCCTTATGATAGAACGAGTGAAACACTTTTGAGAGAGGTCCACGTACCGAGAGACAAATTTTTGTGTGCAAAGCATCTTCACAATTTCAGCGAAAGAAAAGATTTAACACGGGTCTAGCTTTAATGGGGCGTAACATGAAAGTATGTACAGGGTGAATAAAAAGTAATGGTTAACTTCTGCGAATACTGTACCCTCTGTAACTATATTCAGTGCTCTACACTTGTCGCGCTTCCATGCTAGTGAGAGACAACACGATAAAGACGTTTTGTAACAGTTTATAATTTTTTTGCTCCGTAATCGTTTAGTGAATGCTAATAAATTTTGAACATAATTAATTACATAATTTTTCATCAGGAATCTCCAACTCCGACAGATGGACTACCCTTGTAAATATCGTCATTGACGACCGAAGACAATACCAAAAGGAATTGGACACGCCCCCGCCCAATTAACAAACGCAACATTTCCCCACCTAAATCCACCCTTAACCATTTACGAAAAACCGAGGTGACAAACGCAGTACTATTTTGACCGTGGTCGGAGTAACTCCATCCCGTTCGCTGTCACGATTTCGGAAAATGTGTTGTTTTGTGCTTCACACTTATTCAGACGTATTCGCGCAAATGGCAGCGTCTTGTTGATCCAAACGGAGGAACAGAAGATTCTGAAAAATTTGTAAGCACCTATACTTGACATTAGTATTTTATAACACGGGATTAATATTCTCAAGTATAAAAATGGATATAAGGTATTCTTTCACACATTTTGCTACTTCAAATTTATGATCCGAATTATTTCCGAATGTCCCTTTAAACTTCGTTTGGCTTAAGGCACGCACGCGAATTATGTTCTGTCTCATCGTATATGTATAATTCTATACGTATAATTCTACACAATCAAATTTTGCAAGAACTTTAACAGCTTATATCTCAATAACTATTTGTTTGCGACATGTGGCACCTTTCGAACTTTTTCTCTTGTTAACAACAATTTTCTTTGTTATAAACAATTTTGCGGCGAGTTTCTCTTACAAATGTCCACCGATCCAGAAGTGTAGATTCATCCCTACGACGGATGACCATTACTTTTTATACACCATGTACATACTAGCATCCCCTACTTCATAAAGATGAAACTAAACCAAAGTTTATGGTCTCATGCGCCTTATTGCTCTAGATATCGCGACATCTAGAGTACGATACCGTGCTCTGTGATTATTGTCGTCATAACATCAAAGCGCGCGGTCTCGTCGATTATTTGTTTTCAAGAACTCACGACTGAGCAACATTACAGTTCGTGCAATATTTAGTCTACAATACAGGACGGCGTTTTTACTAAAATATTCATTCGCTGCGGCCCGTCCAACTCTTAATCACGTTGGCATTACCAGCCACCGGTCTGAAGTTCTTTTAAAATCCCGTCGGATTTCGTTTATTTCGCAAACACGTCGAAATTTCGATTGTCCACCGGTATGTATGTATATCCCTCTCTCTTCGTTCCAGCAAAGTTCGGAGAACGTTCGTTAATCACGTAGAAACCTCTGTCTGCATGTGTCCGACACAATTTCCCGCGGCTGGTGTGAGCTAAATTATAACAATTATCGGGGAACCCCCCGTTATTCGAGCGCAACAATCGTTTCGCTGACAGAAAGATTTCACCGGAAATATTTACAGGCTGACAAACTAAACTTTTAATATTGTTATTACGTCAGACGCTTCACCCTCGTGCACGACCCACAGACAATTTTCTTCTCCTAAGAAATTCTGATCGATAAAGAAGTTCTGCGTGATCGTAAAATAAATTGCAGTGCAAGGCTGCGAAGTTGAGCGACACTTTGTTGTTCTTTTATATTAATATACTGTTTAAAAAAGGTCGAGAAAGTGCATCTCTCCTTAGGGCCTGGGGTTAGGTGCACCCCTAATTGGGGATAGACGCACTCCTTTATTTATAGCCTCTTCTCCCTACCCCTATTCTTTTTTTCTCTACCACACATTTGAGGCATTCGGAACAACAAATCCAATCTTCTTTAGATGTGCTTGAATAATAATCTTCCAAACATTCGATTCATGTCCCGAGAAAAGCTAAGACTATTAGGCAGTCGTTTTTGTCAAAAATGAAGCATCTCCTTCTCAATTACCTAATTACAGAGCCATTAATATGAATTAATTAATCTTAATTACTATGAAGTAATTAATATTAATTAATTAAAGTGTATGATGTTAACAAATAGTGCTCCAAACAACAAGCCTCAGTTTTAATTTATCGCTTTGTAATTAATTGAAAAAGGGATGCCCCCGACGAAAACGACTGCCTAGTATACTTGCATAATTTACTAGTGCGTCTGTCCCTAAATTGAGGGAGAGACGCACCCATACAAACTAGTACAAAATATTTTGTCAAAACACGATGAAAAATCGTGAAGGAGTCATTGTCACTATTTAAGTCGATACTGATAGTTCAGTTAAAACCACATACAATAAGAACGTAATAACATTTCTACTTTCCACTTACAAAAATATTTCGTTAGGAGTTCGGAGCACAAGGAAGTTTTTATGCTTCTGTTACACGTGAATGATGTGATACACGTGTTCTTCGAAACGAGGTTATTTGCATAGGTCAAAACGCTCTAAATGACACGCGAGGGACAGTTTAAAATCGTCCAGTATTGCCACAATAAAAACTGGTGCATCTATCCCGGAATTACCCTAAATTGTTTTCTTCTTTCAGATAATTCTGATCGATAAAGAAACTCTCCGTAATCGTAAAGTACGCCTTGTTTTATTGTGAAAATGCCTAGTTCGTTATCAGGGAGGGGAGAGAAGCTTCTGCAGGCATCGTCGCGTCCAAACGAAGCCCGTTTATCGGGAAGCCGGGACCCTGGGCCGAGAAACAAAGCGTCCGAGGCCCTTTACCTTCGAAATATTATTCGCGGCTGGTGGTGCGCGCCTCAATGGATCCCGCCGTGTCGATGAGCAGAAGAAAATTCTGTAATTATATTCCGCGTCGATCGACCCGTCCGTTTTTTTTTTCATCTTCCACCTCCCTTTCTTCGCCGTTTCCTTCGTCTCACGATGATGAAACAATCGGCGAGGATGGTACAATAGGGAAACCGGCCCCCCTTATTATTCCTTCGTTACGCTTTGTTACACGTTCCTACGGCGCCCTATCTCATCTCCGGAGTAAATTGCTGGAGTTTAACTTGAAAACTATCGCAATCGATTGTTCTGGCCACAATTAATGCCCGCGCTCCAGTTCCCGGCGCTATCGAACCGCCCGCAATGGACGAACGCGTCTCCGATGTCTACTAAAATCATGGGTACTAAGAATTATTTAACACCATCACGATCGACATGCTTCTTTCATTTGTTTACTCGCACTTCATTCTCTACGTAACTGTTTATGTGGAACTTTATAGGACTCCAGCGTAAATCAATTTTTATCCAGTAAAATAACTACTTCAATGCAAAATAGATATTTCTCAGTGGGAACGGCACCTTTGTTCACGATTCAAACACTAAATTTAGTGTTTTGAGATTGTAAGCACCGCATGAGAGTAATTGAGCCGTTTATTTCGAAAATGACCATTTAAGTCCATTTAAGTTTAAATTGAGATATTTAGGAGTTTGCGTTTCAATGAAATTAAAAATATACGTATAGGATAACAATGCTCAATTAAAAGTTAATCGAATTATTCAGGTCAACGTGGTGGTTCTAAATTTTATTTTACACGGGTTTTAAACGCATTTTATTCGCTTGTCCGCGATTTTCGATTAACAAAAAGTGTCACGTTTGTAAAGAAATACTTTTTTAATTTTTCTCGCGACATTACCTTCTCTTTCAAATATTAATAAGGAAAATATTATTGTAGAATGCAGTGTTATATTTTAAATTGTTTCCCAGTCCTTGCTCCGGTTTAACGCAAATTCGATCGTTTTTTTGCAAGTCACCTGTTTCATCACATTTTCCCAGACGAAGATACTTACTGTTTGAAATAGTACTTCATCCAAGTCGGTATTCCGAGTGGTCCAGTTAATCGTCTTGTTAAAATAATGTCCGTAAAACGTCTCCTGAATGTACGATTTAAGTCGTGGCTTTTCGCCGCGAAGCTTTCGTTTACGCTGTCGGTTCCAATATCGCATTAACTGTAGAAACATTTCCAGTCACGTGCGACGTCACTGCGTGGTCGAATCAGGTTTCCCCGACGAGTTTTCCGCAATTTCGTGGCGACGACGAAATTTTTTTTACAAAAATCGATCGCGCAATCGTCCAACAAATTTGATTCGAAATTTGAGAGGTTTGATAAAAAGATATTTCTTTACACGTGGAATTCTCCTTCTAAGGGAGAATAACGAATGATTTTTTTTATTTTAAGCATTATATGTCTCATACAAAAATGATGCAGACCATTTTTATTTTGCATAAATGCTTGCCAATGCGACGCTAAAGAATGAGAAACGAAGAAGACTGACGCTGGCGATTTGAGTAGATGCAACAAACTGTGAAGGAAACAGGATTACCGTGGAAATCGTGTTGCTCGTAAGCCGGGTTGGAAAGTGTATACGAAAAGCTCGTCACCTTGGTAAGAATACGACTACCCGAGAATAGAAGGTCACAGGTAAAATTGGAAACGAACAGGTCGTGCCACTCGTAAACACGTACGAAATACGAGATGGATCTTCGATCGGAATTTCAATTCCGCCGCGGCGCGGGTTCACTGGCACCGTGTTTCGTTGCGGAACAACAGGAATATGAATAAGTCCACGGAAATCCATTTCCGCCTCTTATTTGACAGCTGACGCGTGGAATCCGCCGTTAGAGCTCCTGCGATATAATAGAAGCACGATAAGCTCCGTAGACTTCTCGAGAGGTTCATGCGAATTCTGACGCATTCGCTAATTTTACGATCCGCCAGAGCCGAGGACAGACAATGACAAATATCTAAAAAATTTCCATAAAAAGAAGATCTGTAGCCCCTCTTCTGAGAAACAGGTTATCAATATTTTAGGGGTTACGTTCATTCTTTTTATTACCACGCTTATATTAACTTGTCGTGTTGTTGTTGAATGCGTCAAATCTTGTAATGGAATTTTAAACCTCTTCCCACAGTCCAATCTTGCTGAAATTTTGTATACGCACTTGCTTGCGATGACAATAAAAGTAGAAAATAAAACATATAAAAAAAACTTTTTAAAAACCACGCTTGTATGAAAATTCACTAAAAAGAAGAAAATAATTCTCTCCCTGTTTCTCCATAAAATACCGAAAATCCAGTTAAACGATTAATAATATTTTTCTCAAAAATTTTATTTAAATAGTTCAAAATTTCTTCTATCATAAAATTAGTGTGTCGGAATAGATAGAAAAATTTAATATAAATTTTAATAAAATCATGACATTTTAGTAATAAAAATAAAAAAGCATATGGAGCACCCACGAAGATTACATCAATATAGTTTAGCGGTCCACGCTTTTTTATTTTTATAGTCTCTCTCTCTCACTAATATGTCACAATTTTATTTAAATTTATATTAAATTTCTCTATCTATTCTCTCTCTGCCACTAATTTTATAACAGAAGAAATATAGAACTAATTGCTTAAAATTTTGGAGAAAAATATTATCAATCACTTAGCCGGATTCGGTATTTTATGTAGAGAACCAGGAAAAAAATTATTTTCTCCTTCCTAGTGCATTTTAAAAAGTTATTTTTAAAAGGTTCTTTTATATATTTTTTTCGACAAACCCTATATCAACGCAATCTGCCGGTCTTCCGACAAATTCGGCCGGTTCTCTTAATTCTCATTTCTCTGAACTCTCCGTACTCAACGTGGTTAATCTCCATCGCCCTCGTCTAATCCTCAGTCGCCTATACCGTTTCACTTTACGCGAACATCAAAGTCAAAGGAGCTTCGACCGCCTTTACTTTTACTCTTTCATCTATGCGGAACGCGAGAATCCTCAGTTTCCCGGTTTCTTACTGTCGCCCGCGAGGTGGCTTAATTAATTCTTCGTCATTCTTGTATCGCTCAAATTAGAGTGCGACCGAGCGAAGCTGCTAGGTGGCGCAGCAAGGTGAACTTTAGTTTGGTTTTCGATGTTCGTTCATGTCAACGAAGTACGATTTTAGTCGTTCGGGGGTTAATTACGGTTTGCGCGATTCCTAGAAGTGTGACGGCGCATTGGCAGCCGCATTTGCGGCGGAAGAGAATGATGCAGGCTGCACGTGAACGCATTCCTCCCGGGCATTCCAACCCTCGTGGATCTAATAGCGTCTGCACCGTTTTCGCACCGCCCCTGCATACGCATCCTGTCTCGCCGCGATTACGAGCTGATTCGGGAAGTTGCGGAATTTATAGCCGCCCGTGGTACGCCACGTACGACGTCCTAAATAAATAATGATCAGCTGGCTTCGATAACCAAGCGATTAGACCGAACAGGCACGTGAAGGTACGTCGATCCTATAATTTCTCTTCGAAACAATCTCTTCTCGATTAATTGGAAGGCTCAATCAACGGAAGTTCCTGAATATGAAGACTGAGATCATCGAGCCGTTTAACAGGATACAAGGCTGTTGCTGAAATAAACGCTGGTAGGCGCTAAACGAAACAGTTAGTACTTCTACAAAAGAGCACAGAAATAAAAAAAAATTAAAACGTCTTCGAAAAAACGCACTAAAATGTATGAAATCATTTCTATTTAATTTATGTGAATACACACGAACTTGAATACAATACAATCTGTATGGAGAGGTGGCGCAAAATTAAAAATTTTCCAAATGACAGATGTTGCTGATTATGATTTCATTGGAATATGGTGGACTTGGACATCACAGTAGGTGGGAAGAGAAGATACATTAATATGTGCAAGTATGTAGAAGAATTTAAGGATTTTCGTAATTTCCAGTGTCGAAAATTTTCAATTTTGCGCCGCCTCCGAAAAGATTGTATTGTTATTTAAGATCGTGTGTATTCACATAAATTAAATGGAAATTGTTTCATACTTTTTCGTGCATTTTTTAGTGCGTTTTTCGAAGTCGGTTTAATTTTTTTTATAAAATCTTTTATTTTCACACTTTTTAGTGGAACGAGCACAGAATTTGTAGAATATCGGACCACCCCGGGGACATACTCTACAAGATACAAAAGGCTTCGTTCCGATTGGTCCATCAATCTCGGCGTAGTCGGTGAACATACATAGAAAAAAAGCGAAAAGAAGAAAGGCACATACAGATCGAATTGAGCAACCTCGTCCTTTTTCGAAGTCGGTTAAAAATATACGGAAACGCTGTTAAATAGAGGTTTACCGATATAAGCTGCTATCGTAGTCGAACAGGATAAAAGGCGACACTGTGTCAGCTAATTTTAGTATTGTCCACAGGACTTTCTCGCCGCAACCGGATTCTTCGATTTCCGGCCGAGCGCCACAATAGAATCCGATCCTTTTGTTTGACACCGTGTAGCCGGAACTACTTTTCACCGTGAGCCGAATTAGATTCCCCAGAAATTCGTGGTCGATCGTGATGTATCTACCATTCGAATCCCGTTAGCGTCGCGGACGATCGACTCGGATCCTGATCTATCGTTTCCCGCGGATAGGAAGAGTAATTGGAAAAATTCCAGCTGCACAGTATAATATTAGATTTCGGCTGTTCTTATTCAATCACGGAATCGTCATGTCCCATCGAGCATTTCTTCCAATGGACGGGCAGCATACTTGGAATAACAGTCCGTTTCGAGAGAGCTGTCCCGCTTCCATCTCAAGCTCTCCCGCTTCCATCTCATGTCCATGATATTTGCACTTAGCCTAGTTAGGACGCGCAGTGCGGGCAAGCGAAGGGGCATCGGGTCTGATTGAAACGGTCGCTCGGAGAGAAAAGCTTCGATTGGTCGTGCTCAGTCGACACCCAGCTGAATCCAGTTTTAATTTCTGAATTGCGGAAACCCTGCCGGAAGATGGTTGAAAATCGCGTTCGGATAGTGTGCGCTGGCCTGTAAACAGGCGCGACGAAGTCGAGGGCGGGCGCAACGGGTCGTGAAGAGGATCGCGATGGTTGCCTTACCGGCATGGAATGAAAGCGCGCGTTGGAATCTTGACGTATACGTTCTTAATCTCACGTTGTAATTCTGCGCCGCTCGGCAAACTAAAGCGTCCGAACGCCGAGAGGCCTGCACAAAGAGAGAGAGAGAGAGAGAGTGTGTGTCCGTATTCCGTATAATGGCCAGCTCGAAAAGCGACCAACGAACAGCTACGCTTCTGCTGCTCGACTTCCTATGAACTTCATTGTTCCCGACCGAGAATGTTATTGCTTTACCCAGCGAAGCTCTGCACCGCCCGCCCCGTCCTTAGATAGATTTCCGTCGAAGAAAATGTCGGAGATGTGCACGATATTTGAGAAAATTACAAGTCTGACCTTTTAGTTCGAGGAACTAAATACGTAGGGTAACTGCACCAGTAAATGAACGCTTTTGTATATTTCAAAAAATTTTAAGCCAATTACTAAAATGTAGTGTTCATTGACTGGTATTTTTTATATCTTTCATTTAACGTTTAATAAAGAAAAATAATAATAATTTCATTTTATTTGTGTGTGTTCATTTATTTTTGACAAATGAAGCATAGGGAGCCATTTGGCATATATGAGATTCCTTTAATTCACATATTTTTTTTTAAATAAAATATCTTTCTGAACAATTTCTTAAATGTTCATTCACTGGTGCAGTTACCCTACCCTAATTAGAACGGAATAAACTTCCACCGCTGTTGCCGAGAGGGGTACTTGAAATAACAAATTTCTCTAGTCCAGTTAACCGCGAATTTCGTTATAAACGGAACATCATAAACGCTTCGGCTATTTCGGCGAGAGGTAAACTTTCGCGCAAACAAACCTGACGAACAAGAATAATCCTGTCGCGGTAAACGATTATGTATATCAGCGTAACCGGCGAATCTGCGCATTCGAAAGACTGTTCAATTATTTCGCGATTATTATACCAAGCAGATTAATTACGGATTATTACAGGCGTTCGTATAACGGGGTTCGATTGTCGCGGTTCATTAGTTGTTATTGCTGCGCGATAGCTCAGAAAATAATAATCAGCCGTTCGGCCGACATTTGTCAATTTGAAGCTTGTTACACGGGTCGTTGCACCACAGATTTCCCCGGGTAATTGTTCACGATGCATCGATCAACGACGTCCCTACACACAGCGTGCTATCGCACCGACCTATACTGTACGTGCCTCGCATGCTGCTCTATGAAAGGATCTCCTCGAGCGGACGAGTCGTGTACACGAGCTGTGGAAATAATAACCCGAACCGTCTATAATTAATCGTTAACGATCGTTTTACGCGCGTCTATTATCTAATGCCAGTTTTAAATCGCGCATTTTCTTCGGCAGCAAATAGCCTCCCAGTTTAACACTAAACCTACCGAGTCTTAGAAGTAACTGGTACATGTTTCCTTATCAAAATGACAAGATTGACTTTATCAGATGATTGCATAAGTTCGTGCCCGATTTGAAAATAAATTTCAATGGTTAAATTTTAGAGGATATAGATTTATTAATCAATTATATAGTCACCATTCTCTTCTATTTCCCCCCTCAATTTTAAATTTTATATTAAATCACTAATTTATATTTTAATTTGAAATTTCCCCTCGATTTTAAATTTTATATTAAATCATAATAAATTTACTACTTTATATTTTAATTTGAAATTTCCCAACTAGAAAAGAATGACTATATAATTGATTAATAAAGCTATATACTTTAAAATTTAACCATTGAATTTTATTTTCAAATCGGAATTGATTTTATCAATTAAGTTTTTTGACATATTTATATATTTTTTGACATTAATATTTAGACTTTGTGCGGTTCCTACACTGACCGAAATTGCCATAAAGCATAAAAGAAACCATTTACATGATTACATTCATAGATATATTGTTTATTTACAGAAAACCGTACAGTTATATAGTTTAACAAAAAACGAACTGCGAAATTTCCATAAAGCCACACGTTTTTTAAGTAGATAACATAAAGATTATCGAAAATTTCTTCTATATTTACGAATTAATACTTAGTATAATATTGCCATTTCTTTGAATAACGTCGAAAATTCAATTAGACATTGATGAAATCAAAGTACGAAAAGTTTCTGCTTCGATGAATGTCCACGCTTCGCTCACCGCAATCCATAATTCAGAACCAAAGTTGTACCGTTTACAATTGCCATATACTTTTCTTGCAAGTATTCCCCAAAGATTCTCAATTGATTATAATTCTTCCCAAAGATTATAATTCTTATAAAATCATTTTTATTATTCCAATAACTATAAGGATAATAACTCTGGAACCGGTTATTTTGACCGGTGGTGATAGGCTTAGTGTTAATTCATCGTTCATTCTACTTTAAAGAAGCAGTAGACGGGTGGAAAAATCGAATTCAATAATTACTTGGAATATAGAAAAGATTTCTCCTAATTTCGATGGCACAATAGTGTCCGGATACTTTTGTCCTCCGCTGTACGTCGAATGGAACGCGTTTACAGTTCGGCCACGATCACGTGTTCGCTGCAGAGAATTAGCCGAAAAATAAGACCACGTGAACGTTACGGTAACGCAATGGCGGCGAACTAATTAGCGAAACTCGTCCCGTTGCGGAAGTTCGAACTTCGGTCCGATAGGGAAACTTTCCGCCTGGACATTACTTCGCTCCACGAAACGTGATTCCTGTGAACTGCGAGGCATCGACCAGTTCTCGCCCGATTATACATATACATGTATCATTTGAAAAATGTCGTGAAGTCTTTGAATTTCAATGTTCAACCACTTTTTGAAGTGACTGTAGATTCAGCTGCCCGGATCGGTAGCGCGTTATGTCGGATCGAGTACGTTTGAAACAAGCAAATCGATCCCGAGAAGAGCGTAAAGTTATCCTGAATGTCGGCTAATGCGACGGGGCATTAAAAAGACATTAGGGGGGCTGATTAGATGTTTCGATTTCGCGGCGTTACACGACTAAATTCACTGCCGGCTACGAATGAATTCATCGAGGGTGCTCTATCGATCTCTCGCTCTCTCGACCACGGTGGAGTGAAAGTTTTCACCTTCTTCTAGGCATCTAGAGCGTTCTCACACGAGGGATCGAGTCGCGTCGAGACCTCTTCATCGTCTGATATAGAATAATCTCGACCAGCCGAGGTTGCGAACCCACTTCGTCAACGACCGGCTTCTGCTGGGGTCACAGAACCTCACGCAACACACTTCTTCTGGATATACAACCAGTCTACAAAATTATAAGACACCCCATTGATTGATTAATGTGTACGATTAAAAAAGAAATCATCAATTAATTGATGAAGTTAATCATCAATCGTTGATTAAAAAATGAAATCATCGAAGACCATCGATACACCGAAACGCAGCTTACATTTTTTTCAGTATTCATATACAATAGTTTTGATTCCGTATTTCATTTCGGAATTTCAGCAGTTAATCATTAATCAAATATGCGCTTGACGATTACAATTGGAAGGAATGTAATCGTCAATCGCAATTAACGACTAAAGTAGAAATTTAACCATTATTCCCAATCAACGATTAATAAGTATTAACTAGGATCGTTGATTAAATTGCCCAACTCTGATCTCAAAGTCCATTTCAGTAGAAAAACCTAAAAGTTGTACAAAATTGGATTGACCAATTAGTTTCTCAGTGATCTCGCACACCAGTCTGAAAAATATGACATCAAAAACTGGTTTACAGTTCTGACAATGTTATTAATAATGTTCCGAGATACTCACGGTGTGATAAAAAGCTGGCCTAGAAAAGCCTAGAGAATCCGCGCATATTCGATTCGAATTTCAGGACGTCTGGTGCTCCATTGAGTGAGAAATATGCCGGAATAATGCGACTATTACGAGGAATAAAGTGAACGTCTCTCGTTTTAAATATATCGGCGCAGCTGTTGCCGAATCTTGTTTTTACACCGTAGACTTCTCGCGAAATAAATTTTATTCCGTTTAAATGTCTTCCTCTCCTTGACTCCCGCCATGATTTATCGCTCGCCCGAATACGCTACCGGAAGTTAGTCCACTCGAAAACGTCGCCACGGTTATTTCAGATGGGAATAACTTTTTTATTCATCGTTTCAAATTTTTATTAACGTCCCTTCTATTTATTCGTACGTTCTTACAATATAAATAATTATATCCGTTCCCCACAAATTGGAATCGTTAATCAGCCGAGAATTAATGCAACGATAATTATTTTACAGTTGCGTGATACTTTCAAACGAGATCATCCTAATTAACGTCCAACCCGTTACCGTAATTATTTCTCTTTTAATGTGAAAAACAGCAAGGATTGATTCACTGAAAGAAGCCCGCGGTCTGCGAATCGATATCGTGATTAATAGACTGCGGATCTTTATGCATTTATGACTTATAAAAATGTTCCAAAAAGGCTAGAATATAATATTCGATAGAATATTGTGGAATTTTCATTTGTTTCGGATCTACAAAGGCTGTTCCCATTATGTATAGGATTTTATTTAATTCCACGTTCTCTTAAATTTGCCGAAAAAAATTGGGAAATGCATGAACGTCCGCAGTCCAGTGATTAATGATAAATCATTGCTCGTTTCGCTTGCTTAGTAAAAGTGTAATTTTTACTCGAGTTAAATTATTCGCTAATGTTAACCTTTCGTTTTAATGGAAAACAGTCTCCTGTAGACTCAAGAATCAATTTGCATCGGTTAATGTGGGAGTGGTTTGTACAACTCGGTGGAACGGAATATTGTTAGAACTGGTAATGGTATGAAAATTTGATTAATTTGCATGAACGCGATGGTTCACTGCGTTTTATCGGCACGTAAAATTACCAAGGGTCATGTATGTACTACCCAGTTGATAGAAACGAAATAATAATTCATCAGTTGTTGGCAGCTGGGAAAATGACGAGTGTCGTTCCAGGGTTAAATTTGTCTGGGATCCCGGTAGTTTGCTCCGTGTTGGTTCGATGAGGATGCCGGCACTCCTTAGCAGGGCTGAATGGCGTATGTATCAGGAAGCGGAGCATCCCCGATGTATCGGGCCCTCTTAGCCGCTGTCGGAAGTGTGTTTCTCGGACGATGATATTGAATTCTGGCGCGACGGGCGCGGATATCCACGTATTATTTCTGTATCGTCGGATAGCGGAACATCTCGGTGAAGAGGTGCAGCTTCGCCATTTCAGTCGAGCTCGCTTTGGACCTCGATCGATATCGTTGGACGAATACGTACTTGAGCGTACATGTATGTATAGATACTCTGGCCTGGCTTGGCTTGGTCCATTACAGTGTCCCTGATGTTTCGGAATGGGCAACCGTCGGAAAAACCGAGTCCCACTGGTTTCCTTCGTTCTTCGTCCTCGTGCCTCACCGCCCCTAACCCGAAACCACCCACCCAACTGACCACCAGCATTTTATCTCCATCGGTCATCGTCTGCCTACCGGCACTGGGTCCTCGCCCTTCCCGAAGGTCTGTTGGCGATTTCCCGTTGACCCCTCCCTTGATTTCGATCTCTAACGATCGCCTTCCTTTCAGTACTAGCAACCCTCGTTACTTCGGATAATCTTCGATCCTTTGTTCAACCTCCTCCTCCCCCGCGAGACCTTCTTCAATTTCACTTCAATTCGGTCTCGCTTGCTCCGCTCTGTAAATTGTCCGAAACTCTTCCTTTTGTGTTCACGATTTGTTCTCGCCGTTTAACGGAATGTTGTTTCACCCTTCGCATTCGGAGCTAGTCTAATTGGAAATCCGAATTTTTGTTTGTATTTTTCTTTCTTGTCTCTTTCTGAAGTATTTCAGTGGATCATTAAAATATTCAGGCGGTAGACTCGTTTCCAGGATTGCAAGGGTGCGGTATTCGCGTTCTCATTTCACGATAATACAAAAATGGGGGTTTAGTAGTCAAAAACGCTGGATCTAATACCGCATCCAGTTAAATGATTAATAATATTTTTCTCCAAAATTTTAAACAATTAGTTCAAAATTTCTCTTCTGTTATAAAATTAGTGTCGGAGAATAGAGAGAAAAATTTAATATGAATTTAAATAAAATCATGACATTATTGACTATAAATAAAAGTGCGCGCGTGGAGAGCGCCCACGAAGATTACGTCAATATAGTTTAGCGCTCCACGCTTTTATTTTTATAGTCACTAATGTCATGAGGTACTTCGGTATTATCCCGTCGACCATTTTCGCCAAACACGAAATTATCGCCAAAGGGTAGCTTATTATTATCATGATTTTATATATATTGAAATTTATATTAAATTTTTCTCTCTATTCCGCGCGCGCGACACTAATTTTATAACAGAGGAAATTTTGAACTAATTGCTTAAAATTTTTGGAAAAAATATTATTAATTATTTAACTGGATTCGGTATTTTATTGGAGAACCACGGAGAAAATAATTTTCTCCATTTTAGTGCCTTTTAATATAAGCGTGGTTTATAAAAAGTATTTTTTATGTATTATATTTTCTACTTTTATTGTCGTCGGAAGCAAGTATGTATACAAAATTTCATCAAGATTAGACTATGGGAAGAGGTTTAAAATTCGATTACAAGATTTGACGCATACAACGACAACAACACGGCAAGTCAATATGAGCGTGGTAATAAACACATCGAAACCCCAAACCCAGTGTTGAAGGGTGTTCGGTGAGTTTGTTGACCGACTGTACACTTCATTCAGAAATAATGTTTCCATTGTTGTTGGTCGGGTTATCCAATCTCTGACAAACATGCCGCAACCTTCGTCACTTTGATGATCACAATGGCCGACCGCAGGCCGCTGCTGCCGCTTGTTTATCAACCTCCATTAATCATCCCGCGTCCGTGCATCTTTCTTTCGGCCTGGACGTTCGTTCCACGGTTATCATTTCTCCTGTCCAATTTGCTCATCTTCCACCAACGAATTCAACGAAGATCACCGTAACTTCCGAGAACTGCGTCGCTTGTCAAGTTTTCCTAGGGGCATGGTAGCTGTCCACCGCGTTTCAGCGCCCCTGAATAAGGCCAGGCCGCTGCAGAATTCAAATGGATACGGTCTCCGATGCTGCAGCGACGTGACCGATGCATGATATCGATGCTACACCGCCGTGGAAAATGGTTCGACACGAATCTGAAAGTTTAATCACTGCAATTTCCTAACATTGAAACTCGGATTTTCGGAATTATCTTGTCAGAATCTGCAGGATGATGTTTAAGAAGTTAGAAATTGTTGGTCCCCTAAAGCGAAGTTTAACCGAAATTTGAAATAAACAAGATTGAAACTTGGATTTCCGGAATTTTCTTGTTAAAATTTACGGGATGATATTTAAAAAGTTAGAAATTGTTGGTCCCCTAAAGCGAAGTTCACCCGAAATTTGAAATAAAGAAGCTGGTCATTCGACCGCGTTGAACGTGCAGAATATTCAAAAACTCATTGCAAGCAGTGGGGTGCTCGAAGCACTGGTGGCGGAGTTTCCTGCGGAAACGCGGCGACCGAGAACTCGCCAAAGCGGAGCGTATTTTACGGTAAAAGTGACTTCCCTCTGCGGTAACAGCCTAATGTTTCACAAAAGATGGATTCCCCTGTAATCTAAACTGTCGCGGGGAACCTTCTTCGTTCCGCGGCAAAAGGCTCGAAAGGAAGAGACGCGAGGGAACATTTTTAAAAGAAATACTACGCCGATTTTCTGGGCGACGCGAGGCAGGGCGAGGCGAGAGAAAGTTTGCGACGCGAACCGGAACCGCGGTTTCCATTGGGAACGTTTCGAGAGGCACCTGCCGCGGCCACAAAGGAGAAGTTTCTTTTTCTGACGTGGGGGATCGATAAAGCTCGCCTCGAAACAGGAGCACTTTAAGCGACATCGATTCCGCGACCCTTCGAAATTGAAAAAGTTGTAATCCAATGTTCAATGGGTCGTTGTCTTCATCCGCGGGATAAATTCTCGCGTTTAATAGAACTATTTCTCGCGGACTCCCCCGTAGGAATCCTATTAGTCCTCCCGGCATCGCGGCTTCTTTTGTTATATCCCCCTGCCCCGGAATCGAAAGTTTTCCCGGCGAAAAAACATCGCCGGATATGAAGAAGATTACGGGAATCGCTGGAAGAGAATTTACGCTTATAATCTGCTTCTGTCTTTTAATAACGCGAGGTTAATATTACTCTTTCAAACGCTACGAACGAACATTAATCTTGGAGCGAGGTTGCACTGGTTACAGGCTTATCGTATTGTAATTTATCAGATCCAGGATTAACGCGAGCGATTATTAACGCACGCTGACCGCGTTCTTTCGAAGAAAAACAGAAAGGTCACTCGATAAAGGTAGTACTTGTACAGGGAGTTTCAAAATTACATGTCGCGACCGTTTTAGCAAAATTGACCTTGACCCTTTTCTCGTATGCTTTTAATATGATTGTCTTTTGATAAGAGTGAAAAAGAGAATGACGTTCGATATTCGATTACTTTCCCCGAGTTTATGGCTCATTGCGGTGGCCAGTGCATTACTGCGGTCGCATTCAAACAGTCTTAATTCGTCAGAAGAATTACTTATCCCCGGTGAACTACTTTCAGGCTTTAATGCTCGCGATGATCCATCCAACGGAGTATATATACACATATACATATATATATATTTTTACGTTCAGTTTGAAGTGGAAGCGGAGGTGGTGCTTGCGAGTCGCTAAAAGCTGCTGCACCACTAGGCGCGCCCCGGCTTTTCCAACAGACAGTCAAAGCGACTTGTGCGCGACGAACGGTGCACGCCGTGCATCTTGCGCAGGTCAAAGCGTGTCCGCGTCGCGTCGGTTCTCGACTGTGTACGGCCATTGCACGCACACACACACACACACGCCCATAAGTATGTCCCGGCACCTGGCAAATACACGCAAATTGCATATTTATGCTGTAATAACGCGACTGCCTCTTAACACTAAACCTACCGAGCCTTAGAAGTAGCTGGTATGTGTTCCCTAATGAAAACGACAAGATTAATTTTATTTATTGTAATGCGTGCACTGAAGATATCTGTACAATCGTTTCTTATGAAATTAACTTTATTAGTTTTTAAATTGTAAAATAAGCTGTTGGTAGGTTTAGCGGTAATGAAAATCTTATCGAACACTAGCTGCACCCGCGACTTTGTCCTCGTGCAATAACAGATACAAAAGTTATAAGCAGAAACGTGCCCAAAAGAGGGCGAAAAAGTCTTTGGTCACTAATGACGTCACAATTTTTGAACGGATGGACTTTTTCGAATGCGGATTTCTCCCAAACCTTCCCGAAGGAACGCTGCGTCTAATGGCTCAAGCCCCAGGTTTCCACATTCTCAGTTGATGCCGTCACGAACAGACAGACAGACACGATTTTATTATATATAGAGATAGAGATAGCGACTGATAAAAGAGAGTCGTAACACTCTGTCGTCCAATATTCAATAAAAGTATCTAGGAATACATTTTCACTCCGACAAATGTCATTTACTCTAATGTGTACGCGCGACTGGTGCACAGTGATCTATTCAACGGTTCTTGTTTCGCAAATCTGCCCGCCGCCATTTCCCCACAAACGTCCGTATAACAAGGCCACCGTATTCTAAGAGATTTGTGCGAGAACCCTCGTTGAGGTTGACAACGGAGCTGAGCTCCTTGAATCTGACAAACGGATAACGTGACCGCAATGTTTGCAGCACTGCGTCTGCCATGAAATATTGGGACTGTCCAGAAAAATAATCAATTCTAACCCAAAATATAGAATCACCTCTTTCCGTATAATAAAGAAGAACTGAATAAAATTTGCATTCCGAATGGCATAAAATTTCGAACAGCAGGCAGAGAATAATGTATCGTCGCGAATTCTATTTAAGACAGGCGAAAAAGCGGAGCTAAAAGCTGTACCCCGACCTAACCTTAAACTATATATCCAGCCTATTTTCCAGCTACAACCGTTGAGTGAATGTCACGCGCCTTCAAACACAGTCGAGGACCGAAATATCGGGTTTACTCGACCGGCTGAAACAGTTACGGACTCGTACGAACCGGACGGCCGAGCGTACGAGTAAGAAGCTCAGAAATAAATCGTGGGAGTCAACCGGACACGGGGACTTTTCTCGTAGCCCAGAAATGGCGGGCATCTTTATTTCAGGTAATGCCGGGTTATCGATTTCTCCGGACGTGCCCGATAAAAACGCGAATCCATAGACATCGGGTTCCCGGCATGGAAGCGCGAGAGAGAGAGAGCGAGAGAGAGAGAGAGAGAGAGAGCGACCGCGCTTCCGAGGTGTAAAATTCATCGTTGACCCCGCCCGGAACGGCTCAATCAACCTCTCGCGGACGTGTCGGTTTTATCGAACCGTCTCGAGTGGATGCGGTTACGCAGGTTTTCTTCTTCGGGCTCGTTTTCAACGGACTGGCCGTAAAGGATGCACGGCCAGGTATCCTCGTCGATACGCGAATAGATCGGCCATCGGCGAGAATACCTCCGTGCCACCGATCGTTACACAGCGAAAGCGAATTTCAACTTTTACAGGCGTTCGAGCCGCGTTTTTAGAGGGCAATTCCCCGTAACGCTACTCGGGCCAACTCCTGCAGACTTTTCCTTCGAGTTCGGAAGCATACGAAGCCCGAAATTTTTATCAGGTTGTTTTGCAGGGTGTATAGGGCGGAGCACCGCTAAATTTTATACAACCTCTGTACAGAGTATTTCAAAATTATATGAACCTGTGTGTGTCTCTTACTTCGAGGATGCACAAACTTTTTGGAACACTCTGTTCAGCTGTTTCAAGATTTTCTTTCCATTAACGCTAAACCTACGGTCACCGATCAAAATGATCAGATTTATTATTTTACAATTATTCAAATAATAAAAATGATGGCTGTGCTCTTTACTTTACCGGACTCCAAATTTGTGCCTTTCTCCTATGAATTATGATGTATTTGGTATGTAATCCAGTAGATTTGTACCCGGCGCGGATGCAGATCGAAGTTTCGAACCTCTAGGATCACTAGTTGAGGAGCTATGGTCGCTTAAAGTTGAGCATATTTCCAGTGTTTTCACAGGTAAGGACGCCGCCATATTGGTTTGTAGTGGCGGTCGCTCGCCGCTTACTGAGTTGGTTAGGATTAGGTCGAGGGGGAGGGCGGCAAGGTAAGCGGCTCGCGGTCGTCACTACAAACCAATATGGCGGCGCCCTTATCTGTAAAAAACACTGCAGATTGCTCAACTTTAAGCAAGCATAACTCCTGAACCATTGATCCTACAGGATGGAAATTTCGATCGGCAGCCGCCCTGGGTACAAATCTACTGGATTACATACCAAATGCATCATAATTCGTAGGGGAAAGGTGCAAATTTTGAGTCCGGTAAGGTAAAGTTTACCAAAAATGATTTTGTGAGAATAATTACTTTAATTATTAAAGAGCACAAAGTCTAAATAAAATCAATCTTGTCAATTTTATAAGGGAACATGTACCAGTTACTTTTAAGGCTCGGTAGTGTTAAGCGCATAGAAATGTTCATTTAAAAACAGTGAATTCGTCAGAAACGTGGAGAAGCTACTTTGTTTCGTCCGTTAAGAGTCTTACGGAGTCAGACGCACAACAAAAGTAACCCGTTAATTCCTCCGGAAGTTCGTCACGTCGTTGCAAACTTTTCTCCCGTGTTCGAGAGAACAGCGTTCGCATACTTTCTGCTTATTCTCGCGCCCGTAAACATTTGCTGTCCACGCGTTCGCATGAAATATACAAAACTTCCCGTCGGCTTCCGGCGACAATAAAAAAGTAATGTTTAAAGTCCAAGTGCGTCGTCAACTTTCCTGCCACAAGGCATAAAAAAGCCACCGATAAAAGTCAAACAGAAAGGTCATACGTTCGCCCCGGGATCATATGTCTAGGAAGTTCTTCTCGAGCGTCCTTACGAGAACGAAATCTCCGACGAAAAAGTTAGTTAACTTTTCTGTCCTTTAGCGTTACATCGGCTACAACAGGTAGTTTCCTCGAGGAAACCGCGAGAAGCCGCGAGTTCTACGAGTTTTACGTCGCTGACATCGTAAATTCTCGTTGAAAAAGTCTCGCTTTAGCCAGTCGCAGAACCCGACATATTCTGTTCTGAAATGTCATACAGTGGTCCAGAATCCGTAAAAACTCTGGCTGAAATTCCCGTGATAATCCGAACGCGTTCGCAACAATGTAAACACGCGTATCTAATTAAGCTCCATCCGACGATTTTTAATTTGGTTAACGGCAGGTTTATTCGCAGGAACACCATTTCGCTAATTGAACCGATGTTCCCGAGTAGTTTTGATATTGGCGTTGTTTGCTGAAAAGGCAATTTGCATGTATACAGCTTGCTTATTACCGTTGTCGTTAAAACGTCACCGTGAGCCAACGGGAAAATAAAACGACCGGAAGAACCGGAATTACGTGGGGCTTCCAAGGAAACTCGATGATGCGCTCTGCATTGGCCGTTCCACTTTAGTAATTTTACGTACGACGTCATTGGAAGCAATACTGAATTTTCACGCCATAGTTTTGCTTTATTTAGAAATTAATTGAGTCAACCATTGTACTAATCGGTTGTCGCTTATACCATATTCATAAAATGTACATGATTACCCTAGTCATTTTCACATTTCGTTTAAGGTAGATGGTTCAATTGAGCCAACCACTTCTCGTTTTGATTAACAACTGACTATCTACGTTAGCGAGCACGTATAACACTCGAACATGGCGTTTAGTATGTTCGTAAAATTACGACGATCCTACTATCCATTAAGAATCTATCAAAACTTTGGCACTCACCCCGTATTTGACTTTATGCTTGCATATTTGAATCTCAAGGAGCCGGTGCATCTGCATATACGGCGAGGAGCAACACCGAACACACGCAGGGTATTTAAAACGGTAGACCCGTTTTCAGGAATGCAAGGGTGCGGGATTCACCAAACACGGGGTTTTTCAGTAGTAAAAAATGCTAGGTAAAAGATCGATCTAGGACGATATCTCCCTCAAAAGTCCCATATTTTTCGTTAGCTATGAAAATAGTTAGGAAAGAGCGTTCTTTTAGCTTTAAGAAGGTTCGTAATGATCGCTCTATGAGTTTCCAGTCCTACGCAACAATTTCAAAGAATATGGCGTGCGAGAGGCATCATTTTCGTCACTGCTTACTGATTTATTTAATAACATCTTAAATTTGTAAAAAAAAGTGGAAAGAACTTGTTTGCACACCTAATACAAATTATTTTGCGTAGTGGCGTAAACGGTCGAAAAACTGCCACAGGAATTATGCTCTCTGTGAAGCACTCTGGCACACGCCTTTTACGCTGGAAAATCCGGAGTTCATCGAGAGCTTCCTCGAGAGGGAAGCGAATGCTTTCAGCAGTATCTGACGACTGGTTCGAGAGCAACGCCACTTATTAGACGTTTGCCTCGCCGTTTAAATGCATCCTATTCTTAGGAGCACGCTCCGCGGAGGAACAATTCTGCATAATATTATTTAAATTCATTTTTATCGTCGCTCTTGTCCTGAATTCCCCGACAAAGGCTCACTCGGAAGAACCATAAATTAATTACCGGCGATCGTATTGAATATTCGTAGCTATCTTTAACTTCACGGGGATCATCGTGGAAGTAATTAACCTCCATTGTCGAAGGGTGCAATAGCATTTTCCTCAATTCGAGATTCTGGATTCCGTTCAAAGAATTGAGACAAATAAAGGGTGTCTCAAAACTGCTTGAGATTTTAAATTGCGCGCCACTTTTTTTGTGGCGAACATAGAGTACTAATCTTTCACAATTGGCATCAGGAAGTATTGAGGTTTAGTCGTGGAGAATTACACGATCGAGCAACGCATAGAAATTGTGAAAATTCATTACAAATT
Source organism: Lasioglossum malachurum (assembly GCA_028455605.1). Taxonomy (NCBI): domain Eukaryota; kingdom Metazoa; phylum Arthropoda; class Insecta; order Hymenoptera; family Halictidae; genus Lasioglossum; species Lasioglossum malachurum. The sequence goes on from CM052312.1 coordinate 2,727,109, forward strand.
AAAAAAAAAATCTTTTTTAATATTGCATTGTCATTCAGTTCTGAGCTATGTTTAAAATTTCAAGTCTCTAGCTCATCGGGAAGTTAGTTTAAGATCAGTTTCAAGATTTGTACCGAACAAACAGACAAACAAGAAAGCGAGCGAATAAAAACGTGGTAAAATGGTGAAAATTTTGCAGAGACGGTTCGAAACGTCTTTTGTCATCATAACGCAACATCTCGCAATACTGTGATGCATTTAATCACAGAATTCTACAGTTTTGTTTATTTACGTAGCCACTATGTTGAAAATGCGCCTGATCGCTGAAGATGACTTTCTTCGAAAAATCACCGTCGATTTGTTGATGCTCCAATATCCAATTGGCGAATGTACGGCGCTGCGCATGGTCTTCTGGCTGCAGTTCTCGTGTAAATTGGATCTTGTAAGCATTCAAATGCAAATCTTTCGTCAAAATTCGCTGCTCAGAGGATCTTGGAATGTTCAATTGCTGAGCACAATGGCGAATCGAGGTGGAAGGAGTTTCGTCAACACTCGCACTCTCACTGCGGCTATGTTTTCATTCGACCGACGAGATTTGGCGCGCAATTTAAAATGTCAGGTGATTTTGAGACACCCTTTATTAAATTTCACAAGACCCATTTTGTGTGCATTTGTGGTCGGTTTTAGTCGGAGCATTTCCGAAAATTTCGAAGTTCCGCCGGTCCCGCCTGGATTTCTGTCCCTTTGTCACCAAGGTATACGCACATCCATAACGCTTTCGAGCATCAAACTCAATATTCAGCGAAACGTCACCCGCACACCTCCGCGTCTGACCCTCTCAATCATGCTGTTGTGCCTGAAAGTCGCTATACCAACACGATAGGCCGCGTGTCACGTATACCTGCGCCCCGCTTCGAATCCCATTTGCTTCCGCCACAACCTGTTCGATGTTACATGTTCCACGAACAACACGGTAGACACTCGTTGCTCAATTACACGATCTCCGTATCATTTATTTATAGGCTGTTCCGGTTAGTTTCATAAGTTTAATTAGGTAATTTCGGGATAGATGCACCACATTTTGTTTTCTGTTTATAAAAATTTTATTAAAAAGATTTTGAAGCGTAGCACAGTTGAATTCTTTATTTAAATATCTTTAATCAAATGTCACGTTAAATGAGTAAAACTTTCGGCTGTGCGTATTTCCGATTACGTCGATGCTAAAAATTGGATGAAATTTTGTGGTGACATTTAAAATAGTCAAAAAATTTTTTTCGAGCCCTAAATTGAGGGAGAGACGCACCTACACAAAAACAAGAATCAGTTCAAAGAATTTATTTTTTCTCTATTTAAGTTGTGATACACACACACACACACACACACACACACACTGATAGTTAAACCCATACGATAAGAACGAAATAACATTTGTACTTACCACTTACAAAAATATTTCGTCAGGAGTTCGGAGCACTAAGAACTTTTTATGCTTCTGTTACAAGTAAATGATGTGACGCACGTGTTCTTCGAAACGGGGGGTTACGTTTTCATAGGTTAAAACGATGTAATTGATACGCGAAGAACAGTTTAAAATCGTCCTTTATTGCCACAATAAAGACTGGTGCATCGATCCTGATATTACCCTACTTATTTGTTATCCAAACATTGTCTCGACATCAGAACTTGTGGCAAAACTACCAACCTTCTCTTTTCCAACAAATCTTCTTGCTGAATAAACGATCGAACATTTCCTTGACCGTTTTCCTTCCTTCAATTTGATTCGTGCGAATTATTCAGTAGCAATTACCGGATGGCCGACGAGACTTTCGCAGACTGTTCTGGCAGCGGTGTATCGCTACGCTAACATAATTTCTTGATAAAACAGAAACCTAAAATCTAGGAATTCCTATGAATAATGTAAACCCTTTCGATTCGGTCTAATGCGAAATAAATTGCTCGAACGTGATTTGTTAACGTCGGCTGTGGTCTGCAGCAGTTATTATTAGGGTCGCGTTTACGCAACTCAAAAGAGGGGTTCACCACGTTTCAAAGATCGCATTCCGTAAATGTTATCTCGCGAAACACTATTCAACTCCAAAGTTCGATCAAGTTAAGCAGCGAGTTGAAATAATTCTCGAGCTGGGAAGTTTCCAAAATTTTCAGCGCGCCTAACTTTTAAGGAACGCCGAAGTTCGCATATCTGGACAAACTGGTCGTTGTTGGAAACAATAAGGATTAAAACCTCCCATCAGTTATTTCACGTTACTCGCTAACAATAATTTTGTACCATCGAAAAATGTACGACGTGTCTGTTAACGAGCATTTTCGCGGATGTCGGAGCTGCATTGATCTCCGCACGGTCAAGATTAATAACCGGCGTGCTGCTCCGACAAATACGCGCGTTTACCGACTCGTTCGTTGGTTCGGTTAGGGTTAATTAATAACCGTAGTCGATGGCAGGTAACAACCTGTCCGTGCACACACGGCCGCCCCATTCACAAACTTCCGTCTGTGGCAAGTAGCCACGTGGCCGTTCGGTTCGCCGTTCTCATTGATCATGCTTGCCCGAGCAACCACGTACGCGACAATATATTCTGTGCGTTGACGTGATGAGAGCTGCGTCTGAATGGGCTGCCGACGCTTTGTAATCCTCTGCTCGGCGCAGGCAGAATTACTCCCTGCACATCGAACCTTTAGAAATTTATTACAGGATTCAGCGCCGCTGATTTGTTCCTGCGAAACGCCGCGTCCACGTCTAGACTGCCAATTTTTATCCGTCTAGCACGCTACAGTCACGCCTACAGTGACGAACGAATTGTTGAAAAATTTGTTAAATTGAAGATGTCAGTATATCATTTCTCTTCTAGTAAAATCATTAGTAGACAGCGCGGATTTTATGCATTTATGAGAAAAATGGGTAGGTGTAATCTAAAACAGTAAAAACATTAGACGAATTTAAAGATACTATTATATTATTTTCAACCTATTAACCATATTAACGAAGAAAATAAATATCCATGTCACTTCAGCTTGTTGCAATTCAGGTAGAAAATTTTTATTTTGCATAAAGATCTGCTGTCTAATCGTTAACCTCCCATACAGTGTACGGAGAGAGTAGAAAGGACAGTCTCGAAGAATTTAGCATTCTATCATCAAATAACTATTATATAAAGGATGTTAGACGTAGACAAATGTTTGTTCTGTATGTTATACTGACTTATTACTAGACTGCGGATCTCTATGCAAAATAAGAATTGTATGCATGAATTGCAAGACATGGGAAACAAATACGAATTACAAATAGGAATAGAATAGAACCGCGTTTCGAAACTTCTTTCAAGATAATACGATCGAAAGGGAATGAGACCATATCTCACAAGACGCGTACAGATTCGCGTTCAGTCTAAGCCTCGTGATGGCCAAGCTCGAGTCCTTTATATAGTAGTAAACTTGCTCAGAAAATGGTAGTGGGGGTAAATGGAAATCTGGAGGATATGTCTGTGTTTTCCAGATGTATGCACTATTCCATAAGTGGAAAGCTGTTTATTTGGGCATGCGAGCTGGACCTTCTGCATGAGCACGTGGTTCCAAGAAGGGAGTAAAAGTCACGTAGGCAAAGCCTCCGTACGCAACACAACCACAGAAATAGCATTCAATTTAGTTTCTATTTCTTGCAATCGATATAGACAATTTTTACCGGTCATATATCTGTATCTTGAACTCTGAAAATAATATAACCATTACAAGTGGAACACGAGCACGTTCGATTTGTTCTAATAGCGAGCGTGCGAATGCTCTCGCGTGCCACGGCGTATTGATTCGAAACCGAAAGCTATACTATAATACCCCGCGATTTAGGAGCAGCGCGGCGTGGCGTCGAGCGGTGATCCGTGCGGAAGTTCGTGGGATCGAGGCTTCCATAAAATTACAGCATATTTTGCCAGCAAGAGAATCCAACGAAGCTCCGTCGACGGGAAAGTTTGCTGCGGCGGACAAAATGGCCGCTAGCAGCAGCCGGGCTCTCGAAATCCCCGGTCCGAACGAAACCATCTGAATCCCTCCCTCCGTCGGGGCCGGCTCCGGGAAGCTTTACCTGTTTGAAACGGCGCCTTTCGTTCGCCGCGATACCTTTGTCTCGGAAGTTCGACTAATGAATCGTTCCTCGAGGAGTATTTTCGACTCCTGTCGATATTGTTCTAATCTTCCGCTGCACAGAATCGACGGGAAATCTCACTGTTTGATTGAATAGATTGGTAAATTTATTTTATTGAAGCTCTTCAGACCCTTAAAAGGGTCCATTTCGCTTTGGAATTTGATGTTACTGAACAATAGGAAAGGAATATGGCAAGGAAAAAAGGAGTTTTCTAAAGCCAGACAGTTGACTGCTTTTGACTGCGAATGCTTTTCTTTGTCATTTAACTAGCCGTTTCACTAAAGAGGCAGTCATAAATCAAAAATAGTGTCCGGGCACGGTCGTTATCCGCTCAAACCCCCGGCCTTTGGACAACGAAGGAGCTTTTACTGTATTAGGTTCCGCTATAAACATGTCGATACGTAGGAGTAAATGTGGTAGCCCAATTTTACATATAGATTCCAAAAGTTTGTGTCTTTTAACGTAGTACTTTTCGCACTGACAGATGACGTGGTTTAAAGTTTCGTCACGTTGATCAGAACTAACTACTTGCCGTCAGAAATTATGCATACGCGCGCCAGCGAAGCTTCTAAGTGATCATGATTCGACAGCATCCTACTGACCGTACTAGTAAAACACCTCTTAAGTCTTTTATGGGAGAACCAGGGTAGGAAACTGTCGCGGAAAAATTTTTGGAAATAGTTTTTGCCCTTAAATGATTGGTAAACTATCTACGATGTGAACGATAACGTTGAAAAGAAAATCGTGTAAGAAAGTCAGCATCCTGCCGTTATTCACGCGACAGTCTATTGTACGGGGCCCTCCTTATCGGTTAATCGAGCGGCCGGAAGTTGAACTCGGCCTGGCCACGTAACACTGCTAATTAGCATAACGAGGTCGTACTGGCGTTGTACGCGTTTCCGGGCAGCAGAGGGCGGCCGAGCCGTGCTCCTTTCAATGCCGAGCTTACGACTGTGCTTTTATTAGGTGCACAAATTAATTCTCGACCCTGACGCTAAATTAGTTGCTCTATTTAGTGATGGAGGGGAACAAGCGATTTTCCAAAATTTCTCAACATTTCGTTAACATATGGGACTAAGTCACCGGACAACAGACAAAGCGAAAACGTTTAATAAAAATTAGCGGATCGGTATTCGCCGCGGAATGAAATCCTTGTCGAATGCGAATCAACGAGATTGCAGTGAACCGCGGCGCAAAATGACGAGTCAATATTATTAGGGGATTGATGACAACAAGCGTTATTGGGGCAGACTGATACAAACTAATCTCGTCAGAGCACAATTACGGAGAATTAAACTTCGACTGTTGGCCAGGAAATTGCGGTTAGAATATTCCGTTTAGGAACCGCCTACCCGGGAATAATTTCTGAAAAACTGGTCACACACACTTTAAATCAGAATAACTCTTTTATGAATGGACCAAACGACTTCAATTTCTCTGTAAGGGTAGAGGAATTAGTTTAGTAAATGACGTCTAGAAAATATGTTGAAAAAATTCATTGGGTCGGAATTGTGAAAAACAATAGTAAAAATTGATTTTTACAACTTTTTTTAGCTGGGCCAATAACAACATTTAAAAGATGTGTTTGGTCAACTTGTATAAACTATATACGCTCCGAAAATTTCATTGAAATTGGTTAATTGGTTTACGAGTTATAAACGATCAAAAGTGTTAAAAAGGCCGGAAATCTTGAAAAACTGTAATTTTTACCTCTTTTGATCGTTTATAACTCGTAAACCAATTAACCAATTTCAATGAAATTTATAGTTAACCATCATCATGTAAATGTATAATTAGCTATCTGCACCACGAGCTAACTGTTCTTTTGAACATTTCGAATTTTCTTTCAAATTTGCAATTATGTCTTACACGTGGTTCCATTACGAGAACTGAAGGAGATAAAATGTCTCGAAGTAGTGATTCAGCGGTGGTTGGTCTCGCGAGAAATTCAGCATGATTAGCGGGGCCACGCTGTCCAGCCTGCAAATTACAGGAAACGGAAACAGTCTCGGAGAACGTCTTCCCGTTTTCGCGACGTCCAAACGTCGAAACAATGCGGAACGTTTCGCGGCCGCCTCCGCACGCGTCAAATGGCGTATTTACTTTGCCACCTCCGTTGCTCGTCCAACTCGCACTCATGCAAATGCAACGTAAGTTCCCGACTAATGCGAGACTCGGCGCGGTTGCTAATTGCCGCGACAATTTCGAGGTTCGTTAAGGGGAAACGGCACGCTGTGTGAAATGGTCGGAAGGCGGTTTTTAAGTGCATCCACGACTTGCCTCGCCTCGACAGAGTATTAAAGTAAACGCGCGCTGCGTCCAATATAGTCCAATATAGTCTGTCTGGACGATCGAGTTGCAACTTGTATTTTTTCCGAGAATGATATAAAGTGGAGTGGGGTAAGTCCATCCTAGTTTTTGCAAAGTTGGACTTTAAGCTGATGTATTTTCAGTCTGGTATGTAAAAACTTAACGTTGTTAGTATCAAACTCTTGCCACAGTTATTACTAGACTGCGGATGTTTATTCAGTTATAATGTGTCGAAATATGCAAAATATATGATTTACTTGACCAATGGAGATTAATTGCGGCGTGACTCCGTTTGTTTACACATCATACCATCGTCCTTGTTTTGTCTCTCGTTGTATGTCAATACAGTACTTACCAACTCGAAATTAGAACACATTGTGGATCGCAGCTGCTCAATCTTTTAGGCACATCTATTTTATTTATTACTATCCTCTAATGATAAAACAAATTTCTGTTTGGGTCCCAGTTTTTTTATCTATTGTCGATAAAAGTATGCATTTGCATAAATATCCGCAGTCTAGTCATTACTCATGAATTAGTATTATGTAGGATTCTAATTTTTCTAGAAAATTATCACTCTGATAGGATATTGTACGAAGTGTCAACTGGGACGCAATTGCCCCGAAAATGGGGCAAGTCCGTCTGTGAGAGTTAAAAAAGCTTTTGAACCTTGTTTCAAGTGCTACGGGGCAAGAAAAGAATGATTAACAAGCCTGCTTTAAAATGCTTCTTATTGCATTAAATTATATTGTTTAGTTTTATAGTTATAGTTATATACTAACTTATACTACATTAATAAATACAAGCCAGAGAAATTTCGTTCATATCATAATAAAAATAACCAATTAACGGACTTGCTCCGTAGACGGACTTACCCAACTCCACCTTAATGTGAAAAGTGGGTGATCAACCACGCAGAGATATTGCGAACCAGAAGTATATTTTCGGTAGATCCGTTTGTAGGTCACGGATCGTGATAAGTTAACCAGAGTCGAGGAAAGGGGACGCAGTCAACGGGGGCGTAATTTTGCCGGTTCTGATTGCCAACCAGGGCCGGCCAGTGCCATTTCCTGTCGTTAAAAGAGGGTGCGATAGATTCAATATCCGGACCAATGAAATGAACAGAAGATCGACCTGTGCATCAAAATTCTCACCCATGCTTCTCACGCTCCTGTTATATCGATCTCGCATTTAGGCTCCCTTACCGGAGGGCTCTACCCTGACGTCCCGCTCTGAACAAATCAACTAAATCAACGAAATCCAATTATAAAACGTATTTCTTAAATTTTCAACGCAGTTCAACATCGAAAAGGTAATCGTCCTTTGAAAAGTGGCCGAGCATTATGCCGTGAGCCGCTGTGTAGGTACATTTTGTTTGAACTCGAGAGAGAATTGTAGCAAACGCTTTGTGCTGCGTATATTCGTGCTGCTCCGAAGGGATGAAAAAGCATTACTGCGGTTCAGCGAGATACGTCGGAAAACTAATCTCCCTACGACTCTTTTGTGCACTTTATGTCGGTCATTTCATCACGGGATACAGGCGCTACACCTAGCTTTGTTACGGCAAATCCGATAGGTATTATTGTTGCGGCTGAATCGCGAGCAACCGGTATCGGGGTAACTTGATTAATCGTGCGCTGCTGTTCGATTTAATTTCACCGGACTGCCTGTTGATAGAACGGGCTGTTTCCCTTCCGCTGTAGCCTAGCGGTTCTCAAAGACTTCACAGGACAAAGAGGAAACCCGGGAAGTTGGCGCTCTGTCATTGACACCGGCGATAGAGAAAGAGAAACAGACGGGCGGGTGCGATTAATACCGAGTAACGCGCGAAACCAGCCTTGTAAACGACGACGCGACGCTTCAGCCGGGAAGCCTGACTAATTACGGGAGCAGCTTGATCGACAGTAGTATCATTTCCCATAGGGGAATCTCGATTCGATTTTCTGTCGCTAAATAAAATGACAGCTCTCGTCGGAGAGCCCCTTCCACGTCCACGCTCCATCCCCCTCCCCTCTTTTTCCTTAATTCCCCTCACCGCTCTCTTGCTGTTATTGATCCTTTCTGATTCCGTTCCCGTTCTTTTTCTGTTTCTCTTGACCCGCCTTTACCCTTCGGCTCGACTTCTCCGTAAGTCTTCTCACCCTCTTTCGTCTCTTCGCTCTTCAATCTGTTCCTCCCTCGCGCCGTTTTATTCCGTTACAATTTACTCGTGTACAGGCTGTTCCAAAATTATATGTCCGAGATAGTTCACGAAAGTTTTAAGTTGTTTTTTTGGGAGACGAGATGAAAAGACTGTTTGACCTTGGAGAATGGTTCAAGGACAATTTTGAGCCACCCTGTTCCAACGGGATAACAGAGTTCGGAGAAAAAATTGGCGAAGAAGGTCCGAGCCAAGAGGTAGGAAGTAATAGCATTGACCTAAGCCGAGGCTCAACACCGCGATGCAAAGATTTACCGTGTGTGGAAGGAGGAGGGGTGAAGGAGAAAGTTTCGAAAAGTAAAAGTTTCGAGAAACTCGTGGCAGATAAACGAGAACCCGTCGACGTGGCGGCAATGTCGTAACTGCCACACCCTCGATCCTTTGTTTTACATCCCTGTGTCTTTTCTGCGGCTTCTTTCCTCCATTTCCAACACTTTACATCCCTCCTCTGCATTCCCTTTATCCCCCATATACTTTTTTTCCAGCGTAATCTGCTTTCATTTTTATCCCTGCAGCACTCTTCTCTCGGCCACAGAGTATTTTCACATTTTTGTTAGCTATCGTTTAGCGTTTCCTTCTTTGTTGGAATCGGTCGTACGTGTTTTATTTACTCGGTGCAAAGAAATTATATGTCGCGGCTATCCGCGCGGATTAGGAGGAGCCAGGAAAAAAGAGGATGGGGCGCAATCTGTTCGTGAGAGAGACAAGAAAGCGGTCGACTCGTCGAAGAGGTGTTTTACGACGCTGTTTTGTCTTCGCTTCGAACCGTCGACCGACAGGAAATTACTTTAGAGTGACACTTGTTTCTCGGAGCAATCGGTGGCCGGCCAACTCCGACGAATCACAGCCACCGTTTCCGTATACGTTGTAGCGGACGTTTTATCCGGGAAATACGGGAGTTGTTCGGTGGCGATGGGCGCCAAGTGATCCTTCGAGGAAAAATAAGGCTGCTCTTTACTTTACCAGACTCAAAATTTGTGCCTTTCTCCTATAAATTACGATGTATTTGGTATGTAATCCAGTAGATTTGTACCCGGGCGGCTGCAAATCGAAGTTTCCATCCTGTAGGATCAATGGTTCAGGAGTTATGCTTGCTTAAAGTTGAGCAATCTGCAGTGTTTTTGACAGGTAAGGGCGCCGCCATATTGGTTTGTAGTGCGGTGCTGCCCCGACGAATATAAATTTATATTTGTCGGGGCAGAACCGCACTACAAACCAATATGGCGGCGCCCTTACCTGTCAAAAACACTGCAGATTGCTCAACTTTAAGCAAGCATAACTCCTGAACCATTGATCCTACAGGATGGAAACTTCGACCTGCAGCCGCCCCGGGTACAAATCTACTGGATTACATACGAAATAATTTATAGGAGAAAGGCACAAATTTTGTGTCCGGTAAAGTAAAGTTTACCCAAAAATAAGTGCAACATTTTTCCATCCAAGGCTTAGCTTTCGAGAAAATCAGGATTGAAAATGACGAAAGTTTAAAGCTGTCTTTTACGAGAACACAGTTACTGTGAGACCAAGGCTCAGTTTGAAACACTCTGTACGTTTTTACGATTGTGATACATTTCGTCGAGCAATTCTACGTTTCCGAAACCTCGTTGAACCGTTGAATAGGTCGACAGAGATTGCGATCACAGTCCGTACTTATTGCGAAAGGAAGTTCCTATTATCCAGTCTTTCCTTCCGGGCGATAACCGAGTTTATAGAATTATCTCTGATGACAAATTGCTACGATGAAATTCTTCCGAGCGCTTTAACCGGCGCGGCGCGGCGCGGCGCCACACGAAAGTGAAACGTGCAAATGGCAGAGCGGTTTCCGCCACCCAAATAGAAGAATACCATCTGGAAAGCTTCCAGACGTCTGCAAATGATTATTTCGCAAAAAACCACGCGATATCGCTTACCGAATTGAACGGCACACTTGATCCCGCTGAACGTTCTCTTTATTGTTCGATGTAAATTTCATTTCTTCATGCAACCTAATAAAGAAGTAATCGTGTGTTTAATTTTCGGACGAAATTGAGTTCGCGAAAAGGTCGGCAAGTTATTATTTCTCGATTGATTTTTATGATGAAAAGAAGACACTGAAAATAATTGCGTTTGCTCGATATGGATCGAAAAACTGAATAATTGCCCGGAGGACTCCCGTTCCAATTTACGCGGGAATTGTTTTGAAAACGGCTGCGTAGGTCGCAATTTTCCCGGGCGTCGCGCGGAATTTATATTCAAATTTGCAAAGAACAACGCCATTTCGCGGAAAACTTTATTGATAGCTTTTCCGGGAAGCGTTCCAACTTTGCGGTGGCCCCGTGCAAACTCTTTGGAAAAATGTGCTCCTCGTAGAAGCCCTCTGCGGCGCGAGTTGTGTTTGCTTTAAATTACGCGGGCACCGAAATTGCGACAAACAAAACAACTTTGGCTGCACGAAGAGCCGAAACTATTACTGCGTTGTCTTCGCGTTGCAGGTGACTTTGCCGCATAAATTCAGCTTATATACGCGAGCCTCCGAAAAGACGAATTCGCGGGAGTGAATATTTCCGGTTAATCGCCTCGAGAGCCGAATAACGAAGAGAACGGAAGCTTAACAGGCGTTTCGAAATAATTTCTGATGAATTCGTACTAATTCTCTGTTGAAATCGCGTTCGAATGGATGTTGCACGGATTTATGTACACGTTCGTTTCCATATTATAATTGCTCTTACCATGTCGAATTGTTTCTCTGCAATTTCTACGTATTTCTGAACGTCCAAGGTTCTCCAGCATGTTTTAGATACCCTGTAGATTGCACAAAGAAAATTAGATCTCGTATAAAATTCGTTTTGCAGTAATTGGTTACAGATTAATCAGGGTTCCCCCTCCCGTGACTCCGATCCCATCGAGGAGGATCCTTGATTCTGTTCCCTCAGGGGGATGACGACCCTTAGTCACTTTTCTAGCCCCTGAGACTGTAACCCATTGATCCACTTGATCCCTTACGACCCCATTATTGAATAGTCGCCAACTCGAAATCCGGAAGTAAACGAGGAAAAATCAATTTCGTATCCACAGAATTTAAAAAATCATTGAGAATGGAAATATTCCAGGTCGCAAGGAATGTTTCATTTTCGAGTGCAAAGGGCTAGCAATTAGTAGATCAGCACCGGTATCCCCTAATCGGCGAATCGCATTTGTTGTACGCGAGCGTAAAAATCGATAGGTGGTCGTGTTCGAGGACAGTCGAAAAGCAAACGCGGAAACGTCGAAAAACTGGGACAAGAGCACTGTTTTCGTACTTAAACCTATTTGTTCCGATCTATCTCGATAAAAGCCGGGTTCAGCGGTGGACGAAACCGGTTCTCCGTGACTTGAAGCACTGTTCTGGTACAACGGCTGACTCGGTTCCGAGTTTCGGCCTGATTCAAGAGCCGGATAAATGACGGCGGCAAGATCGTTGCAGTTGGCCACTTTGTTTCGATTCCATATCCCGGTCTACCCGAATATATCTCGTGGAGGGTGCGAGTCCTCGGAGCACCGTCGTTGAAAATCGATTGAAAATTTCCGAGTGCTGTCGCAGAACCGCTGGAAATCCAGTGGCACCGAAACACGAATTCGCTGGATGGATGATCTATAGACAGCGGATCTTCATGCAAAATAAAAACTGCAGGACACAGGAGTCAAATAAAAATTGTATTCTCCTTTTAATTATACTATTAAGCCGAAACTAACACATTGATGTTCTTAAATATTTTTAACATGTCCACTGCTTTAAAATGTACGTGCCCATTTTTTGTTATAAACGCATAAAATGCGCAGTCTAATGATTTATTAAGAAATCAACTTAATTAGAACTAAACGGGTAGATTATTCTCGGCTTATTAAAATTACTAAACGAGAAAGCACATTTTTGTCGTGGAAAATGATCATGTTGCAGTTAATCGCAATACTTGGCTGGAATAGCAGATTAATAACGCGATGATGAAACGTATCAATTGTGCATCGAAATTTCAGAATATTCGTCGACTGAAAATCTCCGTGTGTTTCGGTTTCAGTTTTCGGAACAATACGATTTCGGGAATGGGTCACATGTGTTTGCAGAGCAACGGCGAAACGAGAATTGGCAAACAATGTTATTATTCGTATATGTCAAAAGTCCCGGCTCGAATAAACTTGCCATTAGCATAATCAGCTGGGTAATTAACTCGTTACGAACTTAGAGAAGAGTAACGTCCCGGAAACGAGTACTTCAGTTTGTTTCAGTGCGAATGGTGTTTGCGCTTATTTAATACCCACCCGCCACAAGGTTTTACGTGGATATTTAATAGCCAGTCGCATAGGAAACGGACGCACAAACGATCTCAAAGAGCATTACTCTGCCACCGGTGGGCATTAAGTGTCACGAGATTACTGTCGACTTTGTTCGCCAGCAAAACAAACCGTATTTCTACTCATCACGCTGTAGAAAAACCTCTTCACGGTATACGGGATGGTTCATGAGAAAATAAGAAGAAAAGTATAGAAAATAGTAGGTTGTTGCATATGAATGTACGGTTTTTAGCAGTGACATGAAATAAACGCAATTTTGCTTATCCAATGTATTCTATCCAGAAATTTGAAGTTTCTTGATTGTATTACAGTAAAAATAAGATAATGGTCATTCACGTTTTTCATTTACAAGATTGTTATCTTGATTTTGTCGTTCTTTTTACCATCAACGTCTAGTACATTAATTAATCACCAGATTCTCACCAAAAAATCACATAATGCTATCGTCAATTAGTTATTCTTCCAGACATATAAAAGGAACGCACGACAGTCCCATTGGTTAACGTTAAAAATTGTAATATTATACAATAAATATAAAGCTATAAAAGTAACAGGCACGTGGTTGCTTTACAAAAATGACAAGAAATCATTTATTTAGACTCTGTGTGATTCTTATTATAATTATTTAATACGTGCTTTAATAAAAATATTTATTAAATCATTTCTTGTGAAAGCAACTCTATAATTTCATTAATTGTGAAATAAAAATTCTAGTAACGGTTAATTGGACGGTCGTGGTATGTTTAGTGTTGAGGATTAACTTTGTACCTAAAAGTTTTATATAATCTACCTACAGCCTGTAATAACATTTCTTGATCGAAACGTTTTATAAGAGTTGCATTCCAAAATCGGAAAGTTCATATGCAACAACCTAATACCAAAGAATGAATTTATCGATCGTGGTTCCGTGGATCGTTGCTTCACTCGCCAAGAGAAATTCGAGTAGTCTCGACGAACGTGTGGGTTAAGTCGACACGAGCAAAGGGATGAATGAAAATTTGTAACTGGTTGGCTGAACAGCGTGTTCCACCCTTCAACCACCCCTTCTAGCCACTAACTTCCGTGCCAGAGGGCCGGGAGCGAAAGGTTGAATGAAAATGGCATTGCGAATTGAACACGACATGCACTACGTGTAGATGTTCCGGTATACCGTTACTATATACTTTCACATCGATAATCATCATTTTGAAAATACGCAAACCCTTTGTATACGTAGACTGTCTAGGCTAGGAGCAGAACTGATCACACATACATTAAATCAGAATAACTTTTTTATGAATGGACCAAACGACTTGAATTTCTCCGTAAGGCTAGAAGAATTAGTATAGCAAATCACGTCTGAAAGATATGTTGAAAAAATGCATTTGGTCGATTGTGAAAAATAATAATAACAATTGATTTTTACAATTTTTGTAGCTGGGCCAATAACGAAAATTTAAGATGTTTTTGATCAACTTGTGTAAACTATATACGCTCCGAAAATTTCATTGAAATTGGTTAATTGGTTTACGAGTTACAAACCATCAAAAGTGGTAAAAAGGCCGGAAATCTTGAAAAACTGCAATTTTTACCACTTTTGATCGTTTATAACTCGTAAACCAAGTAACCAATTTCAATGAAATTTTCAGAGCGTATATAATTTATACGAGTTGACCAAACACATCTTTTAAATTCTCCTTATTAATCCAGCTAAAAAAGTAGTAAAAATTAATTTTTAATATTGTTTTTCACAATTCCGACCAAATGCATTTTTTCCACATATTTTCTAGACGTCATTTACTAAACTAATTCTCCTACCCATACAGAGAAATTCAAGTCGTTTGGTCCATTCATGAAAAAGTTATTCTGATTTAAAGCGTGTGTGATCAGTTTTGCTCCTAACTGTAGACCAAAAATGTTATTCGGAAAATGTAGGGTTACACTTCCAAAGTCGCATTGCGCACTGCAGCAAATATTTGTCAAATTCATTAAAAATTGAGCACAAGCAAATATCGTTCCCTGGGTTCGACAAACAGTGAAGTTACATACGGAATTTCAATTTGTATTGTTTCAACAAGATAGCTTCGTTAACCATAGCTGTTAATAGAGTAACGAACAAATATTTCGATGTAATCTTTTATCGTACCTCGAACAATTACTTACGAAAATAATATTCCATGAAAAGTACTGTTTTCCACTAGACCATCACGCCGGCACCGAACGTTTTCATTTCCGATACGAGTTTGGAAACACTTTGCTAAAAATTAATTGGCCGCTACTCCGGTTACGTTGCGTTTCATAGCGTTCATCGTGTTTCGCAATTACTGCTCGCCGATTAAATGTCGAATGAACACGGCAGAATTTCATTCCGCGGTGAAATGAATTTTTTTATTGTGTCTTTCGGAACAGTCTTGTTTTCTGTGCGTGTACGTGCCTTTGTAGAATTGTTGTATCGATTTTCTGTTGCAATGTATAAAACAACTGTTTCCAATTTTCATTGTTTCTCTTGGATTCGTCACCGAGTGTTCGATGCTCGTAAATTTAAACAATTTGTTCGTGTAATATCACGTTGGGGAATAAAGGGAATGTGTTTTATTATTATACAGGGTGGTTCGGTAATAATTAGCACTTGAATATCTTTGTTATTTTTGTAGATACTGGGATACAATTTAAAAAAAGGATTATTATTAGTTGGATTAGAATTGTGACAATTGTCAACAATTCTACTACGACAAATTGAATTGTTAAACGTTTTTTTTTTAACTTTACTTAAAGTTTACATTGCACTTAATTGTATATCCTTCGTATATTGATTGAAACATGTTTACATTACCATTAAATAACTGAAATATACATCGTAATATACATTTCAGCATTGTGTAAGAAATAATTAAACTATTTAGTTGTTCCTCCAATTTCATAATTTCGAACTTCAAACGCTATATATCTGCTCGGAAAGTTATCCGAAAGACCTAATATTTTGAATTTCTTGATTTGGGTTTTATTTTGAATTTGAAAAAAAATTTTTATTGAAATTTGAAAGTCGAAACATTGAATTTTGGCCATAAAAAACGAGCTCCGGGACCACTGTGGGCCTTCTCGCAGAACGAATGTGAAAATATTTACGAGCAGGAAGAGGAGACGGAAAGAGGAACGCTGACAACTCAGAGTTTCGGAGGGTTGCCGATTATTGATCTCCTCGTCGCGAGTTAAAACCGGACCTAAAATCTCACCGAGAACTCGCTTCGGACGTTTTTTTATTGTCGCCACGGCCATTTTACTGTCACGCGATGGTCGTATCACTTGAAAATTATGAATTCCAGAGCAGACACGTGTCGTTCAACTTTAACGTGGTGTTTCAGTATGCATGGTTTAAAACGGGACACGCGAAGTCGTTAATAATTTGATCGGAGAAGTTCTGGTATTTGGATAGCGTCTAAACGCTGCGCCTGTACAAGTTTGTACGTCGTGCCACATCTGGTCGTCCAATAACGTTGGACTTTCAGATGTTGCTAGCTGTCCGCATAAATAGTTTGGGAGCAGCGAACAGGAGAATAGACGAGTCGATCGTTTCCTGTCACGACGATCGCATTTTTAGGACCTCGGTTTTATTCAAATATTCTTAAACCAGAGTTGGGGAAAAATTTAATCGACGATTGACGAATAAATTTCTACTTCAACCGTTAATCGCAATTAACAATTAATCTCCTAGTTTAGTCGTTAATTGCCGTTAACGATTAAATACTTAGTAATCGTTGCATAATTGGGAATAACGGTTAAATTTCTACTTTAGTCGTTAATAGCGATTAACGATTACATTCTTTTCAATTGTAATCGTCAATCGGATAACACTGTCCAACACCAAATTTGTTCCACGATTACTGTTGGGTCACAATTTTTCTCCTAGACGCACCGTTTTTGAGAAACATGGCTTTGAAAAAAAAAACATATTTTTCAACTTTTAACAGATATTGTGATGTTATTATAAAAGATATTGTATTGTTCTTTACAACAAAAGATCCTGTAGACTTTCCCGAATACAGTGATGTCCAATATTAATAGATTATGATTGTTTAGACATGTGTATAGAAGAAAAATTAAGGGCAGATTCGGAATCAGCGCCAAAAAACTCTATAAGAAGGACCCAACAGTAATTTGGGAACATAAAAAAGGTTGAAATTTGTTGGACAGTGTAATTGATTAATGATTAACTACTGAAATTTCGAAATGAAATACGGAATTAAAACTACATGAATACTCAAAAAAAATGTAAACTAAGTTTAGGTGTATTGTCATTTAGTCTATTATACGAACTCTGTTTACGTGCTTTTATGTATTCTTTCGATGATTTCTTTTTTTAAATCAACGATTGACGATTAACTTCATCAATCCATCTTGAGTAAAATTTCAATCGATTAATGCCCAACTCTGTTTTAAACTCTCTAGTTGCTGCACGTTTCGATGGACCTCACAGTAATCGAAATGAAATATTATAGCGATGCAACTGGAAAAGAAGTGAATCTGCATGTTGAAATCTTATTCAAATAAAATTTATTGAATTAGACATTTTTACTTACTTCTTTCTGTAGAATCGCCTCTGTACCAACAGCCTGTAAACACCCTGTATAGAATTGCTTTGGTGAGCCGACGGCGTCAAGTTTCGAAAAGGTAAATCCACTCGAAAGAAGTGCTACTTTGCATTCCAAGGGATTCCGCGAGAAGTAGATCTTCTTGACTCGATCATTGCAGTGCTGCTCAGTCGGCCAAATATTTGTAGAATGTTCCGGATGGAATGTTAAACTCTCAACAGGATCAATCAATGAAATGAAATTAAAACTTGCAGACGTTGTTACAGTAAATTAGATTTTTTGTTTCTGTAACCAATTACGTTGACCACGGTTTTACGAGGTGTTTGCTGATTCAACCTACGCAAGCTTGTGGTAGAAAGAGTGTCCGACAATCTTTTTAGAAGAGAAAAACTTCAGAGGACAGAGAACGCAGAGAATATTATTATTATATTTATTATAAACGAACCAAAGTGCTTTTACACAAATGTTTACAATAGAATAAAAAAAGAATTAACTGTCGAAGAATATAAAACCAATATTTATACCAGTGCAATTTATGTCCGAAAGTTGATAGAAGAGCGGCATGAAATATGAAATTATTATAGAAAAATTGATCGTTGCAAGATAAAACCGTCGATATTCATTATATCCAGTGTAATGTATCTCCGGCAAATTGATAGACGAGATCGATTGACTGAAAGAAGATTGAAAACGTCGAAGGACGGTGAAAACGAAAAATATCAGTAATTTGTTCGTCCAATAAAATTCCCTTTCGATCAATCGTCGTTTAATTGGCTCGTAGTAATTACACACGGCTCTCCTGTAAACGTTATCAAACGCAACGCGACCAGAGAAGCGGTCGATTCATTTTTAAGCGTTCGCGCCGGTCTAAACTGGCTCGACGAATCGTAAGCGTTCGCCAATAATTAATATTTACGCGTCGCGTTTATAATGAATAACGCAATCGGAACGTGGGACAGTGACACGTGAACCGGCGCGACGATAAATAGCCGGCGCGAATCGTCAAAGGGAGATAACGTTTCGTTATCAATTGTCACGAATAAAAATGGAAGCGTCGGGGATTCGGAAAGCTGGCGAGATAAATCGACGGTTTTTTCTACGCGGATAAAACGCGTCGAATGCAGACGGATTGTCGGATGAAAAAATAAAAGAGAGCCAGAGAAAGGAGATATACGCGAGATAGTACGAGTCTGTGTGCGTGAGATAGAAAACCGGTTTTGTTTATGGATGAAAAAATCGAAAAGCTGATAAACGACCGGGTCCCGCGCGACAACTTTAATTGCAACACGTGCACGCTAAACTTTTGCGCAACCCTCAAATCGTCCGTCATGATTACCGTCTCGCGATGCAATACGCACCGACGTTGACGGAAAGCCGTGCCTGTGTGTCATAATTAACCTAATTACGCCGAGCCACGTGCACGGAGTATTGCTCCGGAGCGTCGAGCAGAGAAGACGCCCGCACAGGCTCGAAGTACATCATCCAATCCTCTTGTCTTTGGATATTAGCGACTAGTAACTACAGATGGAATCAAGTACCTCGCTAACAGGTTCGAACTTTGATTGATTGAATTCGAACTCTCTATAATTACTTCGAAATACAGAAGTAGTACTCCTAAGTATACTCGAACCTATGCCAGAGACAATTTCGAACCTTTTACAAGTACTTTGGTAAACGGAAATAATACTTGCAAGTATATCCGAATCTTGGTCGAACAGATTCGAAACTTTTATGAATATCGTACCGGAAATTCTCTGATTTTTCCAATCACACTGTCCAACAAATTTCAACTTTTTTTATGTTCCAAAATTACTGCTGGGTCCTTCTTATAGAGTTTTTTGCGATGATTCCGAATCTGCCCTTAATTTTTCTCCTATATGCACAGTTTTTGAGAAACATGACTTTGAAAAAAGATATGTTTTTCATTCCAAGGTTCGATATCAGTTTGTATAAAATGAATACTTTTCAAATATAATCATTGAAACATTATTGCTTTTAAGTAGTAATCGAAACCCATGAAATGAAACTTGGTTATTGAAATTGACTACTACTAGTAATCACATTGCGTTTAATGTGTTTGCAACTAAAAAATCGGAAAAATTTCTGAAACGTGTGATTCGACTTGGTAAACGTGTCAGATTTATTTTAGAAGTTTCAGCCGCGATTAAAGAGGGATGAAATGGGGTGAAAATGAGTTCTCCAGGCTGTGCTAGCACGCAGCAGTTTAATGTGCAATTTAATTCTTCCCTTAACAAATTCTACAAGAAACGTTTAGAAGTACTCGGTCTGCGGGTACAAAAGGCAAACAGTTGGGCAACCACGATCACCTTTCCGGAATGCGCTCTTACGATGTCGTGCCACCGAAACCGCATTCCGGCACGACTTCCATTCTATTCAAAGGGCTGCGTTCGCTGGCGGAGCAGCTAATGCGACGGGAAAACGCATCGCGCCGCAGACACGCACGAAATTCAAGCTCCGCTCGCGCTCGAGCCTTTAAAACGCGTTTCTACGGACACTCGCATTCGATACGCGAATTTGAAACGAGGAGCGCAATACCAGATACATATAGTCGATTCAAAAAGATCACTGAATCTTTTAATTAACACTAAACTTTCTTTATTCGAGCACATATTGTAATAAAAATTGCACAAAATCTAAATAAATAAAGGCTTCTCATTTTTGTAAGCTAAAACATTTTAATCGCTTTTAGTGCTTGGTAGGTTTAGTGTTAAAGGACCACGACAATTTTCATCGATGTCGTGTGCAAGACAATGCTTTTACGTTGTTAGAGAATCCCCCAAAATTTCAAGTCGCTAAAAAAGTCGAAAAAAGTCGAAAAAAAAACCAAAATACTCGAATTCTTTTTTCACAATTGTGAAGAGATTATTAAGGGCAGAAAAAAAACGTTTCGAGAATCGAGTTACGCTAGGAATCGTTCCAACTATCGCCGTCGATCCGATGTCGGATCCGGGACCAAGTTTCCAAGAGATCAGGCTGTCCGCCTGATTAAATACGCAAGCGAACAGAGTTCCTCGACCTGTTTCTCCTTACTTTGCTAAACTACATCGGTTTGCTCTTTACTTGGCAAATGAGCAGAAACCTTAATGAGATTTCATTAGCGAGAGCGGGGCTTCGTTCATCCGTCAACTTCGTTATTCCAATCTAGCGTGTATTATGTCAGGCTCACTCGAGATCGGCTCAAGCGACGGCTGATCACACGCGTACCCATTCTACTCGGCAATCGACATAGTTTCGCAGTGAACCTATTCTACTCTCTTGGCCACAGTGATCCTATTCTACGCGGGTTGCAGTAATTCTACATACTCGACAACGGATCACAGGACAGTAGCTAGGGCTTGGTAGGTCAGAAGGGGATGACACGAGAACCTTTGGCTGAATTCGCGTGGCTCTCTGATCCGCCTCAGGATCCCTTGCGATGAACAACGAAAATACGCAGGGTGTGTCAGGTGGACCTTCATGAAAATACCTTCACCTTGTATTTGCAGTCGTACAAAGTAAGATGAACCGGAGACGGAAGATTATGCCACGACCAATCAGACCAGCATTCCTTGGAAATTCCATCCCCTGGGGTCTGCATAATAGTTCCCTTTGCTCCAGAATCCAGACTCGTTCACATTCTACTTCGAGTGATAGCGCACCGGTTCGTGTCTCACCTAAACTAGTTTAACAGCTGAACTATTTCGAAAAATCCTCTGTGCCCTCCCTCAAGCAAGATGCTCCTCATAACATCGTTGGACTTTGCACTCCGATTTTAGTTTTCCGCAGACCGTATTCACCATTTCGCGAATCTAATTCACTTTCGACTTGCGTGTGAGAGTAAATATCTCTACTAGTGATGGTGTGTAAAATCAGTAGCCATGATTTATTACAGTGATCGCAGAATCAAAATCACGGTTGTGATTTTAACTTCATTCACGCCGTAATCGTGATTTTTTAATCTAAATTGAATTTGCTCAGTGTCATCCCTATTCTTTATCTCGATTGAATTAGTTCTTTTTTTAAATACATAAATTACCGTAATTTTGTATAACGTAATTTTAAAATTACATTATGTTTCCCGTATATAACATAAACTTACTTCATTTAATATATAATAAAGATAAAAAATATTAAATTTTCTTTCCGTACTTTATTCCAGTATTTAAATAAAATTCATTCTTCCTCTCGATTTCGTAATCGTAGTATGTACTTCTTTAAATAGTATAAAAATGCAGACAATTTCTTTTGTTTATATATTGGGTTGACAAATAAGTTCGTTCGGTTTTTTAGAGTGGAATAAACCAGAAAACCGAACAAACTTATTTTCATTATTCATTTTACATTATTAATGTATTACTTAACAATTATAAGTAATGCAAATTATAGTTTGAGAAACATCTTACAAATCTGATAGATTTGATAAAAATGCGATGTAACTCGCAATTTTGTTTTGTTGTTGTCAATATAAAACATACAGGTTGTATCTCTGTGACTTGTGCAATCAGAAGCGATCATGAAAATCACAAATTACTGTGAAAAATCACCGTGATTGCGAACGAAAGTGATCGAATCACTACTAAAAAATCTACAGCTAATACTTCATAATGAAAGTTTTACTTTATCCGTTTATTTCGCAACTGGAAATCTACTGCTTATCGGCTATTGTCTATTTATTCGTCGATCCTCTTTTCATCTAGACAATGAGTCCACTCGGCTGCATTCACCGTCGATGGGCGTGCACGTTATAATGCATCCTGTTCCCGCAACTACATATTTCTCGAAGCTTGTTAATGTGCCCGGATCACGTGTATTCTTCGTTGATATAATAGGCGAGCCCCGATTCCCCTTTTTATTTTGATGAATGAAAAGCATCGCGGGATAACACGAACAACGTCGCAAAGCGTCGGCGTGCCAGGAGCGGGAACCGGGTGTAGCAGGACGAGCTCTAAGGAATAGAAAATAACTTGCCCGGCTGGAAAATTCGTAGCTAACTTCCGCCATTAATAATCTTCTATTCAACGGCGAGAGGGCCCGAGGGGAGGAAGGAAAATGCTAAAAAAGTAACTGGAGAACGGAGCGGAAAGTTCGTGTCCATAAACGAACGGATCTGAATGGGATCCGGCGAGCGAACAGATAGAGAGACACAGAGAGAGAGGAAGAGAGCGTATATGCAAAGTTCGACCGATACGCTCTAAATGGAAACAGCTGACATTCCCAATAGTACTGGAGACTGTTACTCGAAGACCTCACTGGTAATCTAAATCGTTCTAATCCGCAAACTGTCCGCGTCAAATTGGAATGTCGTGGTCGCGTTAATGGCTCGCAACGGAACGTGCCGCGTTACCGTAGCCCCTCGGATCCCTTTCTGGATTGGACAAAAAATATTATCACGATTTATAAAATACAGTAATCGCTCCTTCGATGTCCTGAATCGTGTGCACGATCGTTGCCAGATGTGTCCCAGGCCTGTCCAGACCAGGGTTACCATATTTTTCTCTCGCCAGGCCCCCTACCTTTCCGCCTCTCGCCCAGCCACGCAGCGTAGCTCGTCTGTGAGACGCCTGGTCCCAGACCCGCGCAGAACGGAGAACAATAGGAAAGGAATATGGCAAGGAAAAAAGGAGTTTTCTAAAGCCAGACAGTTGACTGCTTTCGACTGCGAATGCTTTTCTTTGTCATTTAACTAGCCGTTTCACTAAAGACGCAGTCGTAAATCAAAAATAGTGTCCGGGCACGGTCGTTGTCCGCTCGAACCCCCGACCTTTGGACAACGAAGGAGCTCTTACTGTAGAATGAGAAATAAAATCACCTGTTTACTTTATCCACGGTTTCCTCCGAAGCCGGCAACGATGAGACACGCTCCCTATTAATCTGCCATCGATGTCCGAGAAAACTTCTCAAGGAAATCCGCGGGAGCGCCGAGAAAACTGCATCACGCTGCTCCCTTATCTCGCAAAACTTTCCCGTTTTCTGGACCGCAGCGATCGACAGAAACGTAGCAGTTTTGAAAGACGTTTCGCACAACTTGCCCGGGGGAAGTAGCAAAACTTTCTGTCGGGCGGAATGTTTCTGACCCTATAGAGCCGTTCATTCTTTTCCTCGCGAAATTTCACCAACCTCGAAGACGCCCTCGTATATTTTGCCAACCTAATTGTCGAGGCAGACCGTGGCGCTCGGTAAATAAATCCCCTCCTGATAGCAAACTGATCGTCCTAGATCGTGACGATAAGAGCCACTTTCTGCGGATACCACGGATGAGACCATCTCCGGCTGAAAACCTCGTTCGGGACTTGTTTTTCGGCGTGCATGCCACATATCTTGCAGAGCTTAGTGCTTCACTGCAAAATCGAACTCTGGCACGCCCCTGCGGTGTAGCACGGTGAAAAGTGTGCTTTCGAGGAAAAACGGTGGCCGACGAAACGCCCTCTTCCTGCAGATTTTCAGGCACAGCCGCTATAAACGGTTTAAGGCAGGCCTGGCCAACCCAAATAGTTTCACGGGCCGCTTATACACATACAATTAACTCTCGAGTCTTAATTAATGAGATATTTGTTTATCCTTTCTTCCACTTAATTTTTGTGAATCTATATTTATGCTCGACGTTGCACATCTTAGATGGTTTTATAAATTGGCATCAGTTAATGAAGCACTTGATGAGCTCATTGCAAATTTCATCTTCGAGGAAAATGTTCCACAAACATATGTGGATCCAAAAGCACTTGCAACTCGTTGTGCAAAATATCTTAAGTTGGTGTATCTCTCGGATGTAATGTAAGTATTGTAAAAATTAATTTTTGATGTGGACGCAAAAATTTGTTTCATTTCATCGTTGCACTCAAACTCAGTTATATCAAACATATCGAATTTAGAATTGGAGTTCGTAGTCAATGACACACATATAAATTTTTATTTATTTAATATTTTTTTGTATACCTACAACGCGAGAAACCAAAGTTTCAATAGAAATATAAAATCGCTCGGCGAGCCGCACAATTTAACGTGGCGGGCCGCGTGTTGGCCAGACCTGGTTTAAGGGATTACATGCTTTTGAAGAGTTGGAGGAAAGAAGAAATTCGACCATTCGTTTTACCAAACGCAATTTTTCTCGCGAGACTCTCTTTACACGACCGTCAGCGGATCAAACCGTGCACTCAATAACAGAAAAGAGTAACGTCACGCATGTCTCTCCCCTCGATAAAGAAAGCTAGGAAAAATGATGCGATGATGCAACCGATTCGCGAGGCGATAATCTGCCGGCCGCTCAGCTCGAGACTTTAAATTGGACCCGTAACTCTCCAGTCAGGTCTCTTTGTTATTTTCGCAATGGCGGCTTTCGCTGCCCTCAGACACTCATCGTCGAAAAAATCACGTACATTTGTTGTCCCTAGATTCTCACATATGTTAGAATAACAATGTTTTTAGAAATCAATTTAAACTTTCAGTTACCAGAATATAACAGAATATACCAGAGTATACCAGAGTATACCTGAAATTCGTATAAGTAAACTACAGTGAGTGTAAAAACTATTCGTACGCCCTTTAAAATAGACTAATGGTACCAAACGACGTGATTTTATATAATCAAATAGAAGCTTATAGATAGATTAAAATACATGTTTTGTAGATCTATGTTGGTTACGCACGTGCTGAAGATTTCATCGAAATCGATTAACATACACACGAGATACAAGCGGTTAAAAATGGTGATAATCGTATTTTTATTTTTGCATTTAACCTTGTAAATTACAATGGAAAATCTTTTTTGCATATCACAAATCTATAATAGGTCAATAAAAAATATTCGTAAACTAATGCTTCTAATTGATTATAAGAAATCAGGCCGTTTGGTACAATTCTAAAAAAGATAGTCTATCCTATAGGCTGTACGAATACTTTTTACACTTACTGTATATCACCTATAAGATTCCTCCAAGAAATGGAATTCTGCAGAATGATGCGTTGTTGATGAACGTTGGAGAACGATGATTTGTTCAGCAATAAGTTAATAATGAGATTTGAAGTTTCTCTTTCATTTGGAAAAATGATTTTCGTCCACGTTTTTCGCATTTGAACCCCCACACAGTGGCGGCGAGTAGAAGTTATGGTCGGGCCTCGATTGCTGTATCGTTCGCGCCATGAGAAACATAATTCCGGGGGACGTCGTCGTGTGTGCTTCCGGGATTTGTCGAGGCCGTACGTGGGGCTTACAAGCGGAATCCAATTTCATCTCCCTCGGAGTTGCTACGCTTCTTGGACTATAAAAGCGGAGAGGAAGCCAGCTAGATTCGTTTATTACGAGCACGACCAG
The DNA here is from genome assembly GCA_028455605.1 of Lasioglossum malachurum. Classification (NCBI taxonomy): domain Eukaryota; kingdom Metazoa; phylum Arthropoda; class Insecta; order Hymenoptera; family Halictidae; genus Lasioglossum; species Lasioglossum malachurum. Next base: position 2,752,935 of record CM052312.1, read on the forward strand.
CCAGCCGACGGAGATGGCGATAGTGTCTCGCGCTCGCGACCGAAGCGATAAGCGTTTTATCACGCTGAAAACGACGGTAAAAATTAATTTCACCGGTCGGTCGCGGACGGTCCCGTTCACGCGCACGCTGCGCACCGTCGCGGCGCTTTCCACGACGAAAACTGTTGCTGCGACGCGGATTACACCGCGTAATCGAATCGCCGGTTGATGAGAGATAATGCATTTTTCCGAGAGTACTGAAATTGGACAACCGCGTAACCGGTTTTTCGGTGGACGAGCGCCAGCCACTGACGACGATGGCTTCGATTATGTCGATGTTAATCGCACTTCAGAGCCCGTGAAAAATCGCGAAATTCCGAAAGCTGTACTTACCGCGACGCATTGATTTACGCGGAAAGCTCCGCGAATGTAGAAATTCATCACAACCGATTAACCTCGCGCGACCAATATGATTACTCGGATAGAAATATTCTTTTATTCCGTTTTATTTTATTCGAAAATATCTTCGGTCTCTACTCCGCCGGATCTGAAACTTTATTCGTCAATTTTTATTTTCACATGTTTCATGTATTTTGGAGATATTTCTTCTTGTAAAATGTAATAAAAGCTTCTGCTTTGAATCGCGTCGAAATTATTTGAATTGCACGGACGAAACTCGCGGACGTGGAAACTCATTAGAAATTGTTAACCACGCGCTAACGATATACAATTGTTGAAATATTTTTTGATTCTCCCACAGCTTTGAAGCTTTATTATAAAACCGGATGTATTGAAATTCCTCGGCGCAATTTCGGCTGTACCAGATCCATTTGAAACTCTGTTTATCAATATTATTTTACATGTGTTTGTAGCTGCTTCTTTGAGGCACTTTATAATATTGAAATTGACCTAACTTATGATGTTATAAAATTCATCATTGCATAGGATGTTATATATATGAAATTTTATATATTTAATAATAAGAGGAGGTAATATTATTTATAAAAATTTCATAGAGAATTTAATATTATTTTAAAATAGCATTAAATTATTATGAAATTTTATATGATTAATATTATTTATAAAAATTTCATGTAGGATTTAATATCATTTTAAAATAGCATTAAATTATTATGAAATTTTATATGATTAATATATTATTTGAGGAGGTATTTCAAACCTATGTTATGATGTTGAACTAGCTTCGTGGTATTTGTAATTATTTAATCAACGAATACGTTATCCACGTTCGCGATAAGTGATTGGAAATCATTTGCTCTAATATCCGCGGACTATGAATTACGATTATCCCGTAACTCCTATAATTCGATAGTGACTATTGTTTATATGTACGTGCTAGTGAGTTCTCTGCTTGGATTTGACGGGTTTGATACACAAAGAGAAACAATCTGAATGTTCATTAGAGTGCGGACACATCGTTATTAACATTATGAATGATGCACTCGCTGTGGAAGCTAATACGTGCAACCATCGACATAGAATTATTTAAACCTAATGTACATTTTTGATGACGCCTGGTGTAGGAAATTAACGGAACAATTTATCGTCGGACAACAGCAGCTCGGTAATCGATTCATGTTTCCAAGCCGGACATGAAGTTTACAGAATAAGTCCAATACTATCAACATACTTCGGAGCAGGGGCTAAACATATTTACTGACGGGAAGCCAACCTGTGTCAGCCATTAAAGTCACGAGCATCAAAGTAGTGTTCGATGGGAAAGAAACAATCCGTGCTAAGCTCTGCAGCCTATGTTGCGGCCTGCAGTTAAATCGTATTAATTAACACCAAATGCTAGATTAGAATGAATTTGTACTTTCTTACCTTCCTCTTCGGACTTCTTACTTCTTACTTTCTTCAGAGAAAATCCTTTTCTACAATTCGTGTTTAGGCTCTGATTCGCACAATAACTTGTATGTATTCGTATCACATTCGTAACACAAGAACACTTATTGTGAACTCTTTGAAAGACCAAGATTTAAAAGTTCAGAGTCAAGGTTCAGAAGAAAAGTTCATAGTAAAGATTCATATTAAAAGTTCATAATAAAAGTTCATAAGAGAAGTTTATTTTAAAACTTCATGAGAAAAGTCCATAGAAAAGTTCATAAGAAAAGAACGTAAAAGAAGTTTATTATAAACTTCATAAGAAAAATCTATAGGAAGTTCATAGGAGAAGTTTATTGTAAACTTCATAAGAAAATTAAATAGAAAGTTCATAGGAGAAGTTCATCGTAAACCTCATAGGAAAAGTCCGTAGAAAAGTTCATAGAAAATTTCAGAAGAGAAGTTCACAGTTCACTTCACAGTTTACAGATCCCTTGTTCAAAAATTTATCCCAAAAACTGCGATACGTCAATCGACAAGATTCGTCAGCAAGAAGATCAATCAAGAAACAAGATACTTAACTTTCAACCGTACCCAAGTCCAACTAATTCTAAGGGCCGAGCATGCCAACAAATAACTCGAAAATGACAATGTTCCACTCGATTGCAGCACAAACCCAGACACGATGTCGAGACAATTCGGAAAACTGAAAGATTTGTGAAATATTGATTCATGAAAATCCCATATCAATTTCGATAGAATATCGCGACATATAATTTCTTTACATCCTGTAGAAAAGATCGCGCAGCTGGTACTTCACGAGGCGAACGTGATTATGGAGCAAGGAAACGAATGCACATGGTAATCGCGCGTACGCACCATCCATTTTGCAAATCACTGAATACCCGATAAATAACGCGACCGCAGTTGAATTGCGCACCGAGAGCTACACGGTTGTTATTAACACTGACACTCTGACGCTCTGTCATCGCAGTTCACTCACACTAACTGAATATTTGCCGCTATCAAAAAGTGGCGAACAATCCAGCCAGGCTACGGCTCGAGAAGAATTGGGGTCGGAAGTTCCGGTTTCCGCTTCCGAATTAATTAAAGGGCCACATACTTCTCGCGAAATGAAAGTATCGATTTTTCATAAACGGTATATTCTGTTATTGCGATATTCTGCAGGTCACCTTGACTAACCTTGAATAACCTTCATAATAGGTTGTCGTCTTGAGACTCACTATCAAAATGTAAATATTATAACGTAAACCGTACCTTTCCATTTAGAATGCACAGTTGACATTTACATCCCCTTGACGCCTCCACCTATGAGAAAATTAGAAATGTATACAGAGCCGTCGAGGTAAATCCGAAAAAGTAATTACATAGAGAAAAACCTAGTCTCTTTTTTCAACCTCTTTTGCGCCATGCCCCACCTAAGGCTTTCTACAATTCTTATCCCCCCTACGTAACATAGACATAATTTTTAATATTCAAAAATTGAATTGTTCATGGTTGCACAAATGCTAGTTGTTGACTGATCAGTGGTTTCTTACTGAATGACCTTACTGCGAGCTGCTGTGTTTATGACTACTTTGTTTACACTTGGTCTGTAGGACTTCACGGAAAACATTCCGGATTTGCCTCGACGGCCCTGTAGAATCGCTTGATCTGGTTTTGGTCTGGGTTAGGTCAATATTTATTTGCGAGATAATCGTGATGTTGCGCCGGCGTGTTTCCGGGACACGGAGGGCCGTACTTAACTGGCTGAACATTCTGCGGACCAGGTTTAATTGCTTGATTAATTGTTAAACGCTTTTGAGCGGGACGCAGCCCGCGGCCGTCGCGCCGGTTGCGCGTTTCCGCGCTGAATAACTGCAGGCTACGCGGACGGGAGCGTCGGGGGCCAAAAGTTGCTCTCAAGGAGCTAATGCCTCTTCCGTGTCGCACTTTATCGGGCGAACTGCTCAAACGGCCAGACAGCCTCGTGCATCTTGGATGCGCCGCGGCTCGGAGCGTCGTCGTCGAGCTCCCTCGAGCGAGTAATCCGGCTTGAACTCGGACGAACGACCTGGCTTTGTCCCGATTTGTCTTTAAGAAACATCGCCGAGGTTTTGCCCGATCAATTTTTCAGATTTATAGAGGCCTAAGATTCACCGTCGAACACCCACCCACAATTCTACTACCACCCTGACGAAAAGCACACTGTAATTGTCCACACGCCCTCTAACGGGGAATTCAGATCTTCGAAGCAGTTTCCCGCGAATCTTCTTGGAATCTTTCCAGAAAATCAATTTCCAATTTTTATCAACTAATTTGAAGAAAGTGGAATGGAATGAAATCCTATTTTTCATGGGAACAACCTTCGTAGATCTGAAACAAATAAAAATCGTAGAAAATTCTATCGGATTTTATATCTAATTGTCTCATCTTGATTTGAGGCCCGAGTGCAAATCTTCTTATGTGAAAATTTTTAAAATTACACGAGCTATATATTCTTTTATAGGGCTTGTCTCACAACTGGCTTAAATAAATATTCGCGAAGATTCCCTTCGGATAATATCGAATACGTGTCGCGACACGACTGTCGATATTAATGCGATAAATAACGTTAATTTCCTTCCGCCGGATAACTTAAGGAGACCTGTTGAGCCGCAATTCGTTTAGCAACAGCCCGTAATTAAATGTGTCTCGCAGAAGATCGACGACGTATTTCCTGGCATAAATTCGGCCGGTGATAGTAGAATCTTTCTTCGGGAAAATGGCTCCGTCCCTCCCGGAGAATAACCGGAAATGGGATTAGCCTCGCCACCCTCTCCCGGTCTTCGTATCCTATTTCCTGCTCAACCTCCGTCCCTCATACTCCTCAAGGTTCAGCGAAAAAGATGCGGAAGTACTACGTGACGATCACCGTAACGAGATTCCATATCCCTCGCGAGAATCTCGTAAGTGGAAACTACGAGCCTTTTGATTATCGGGTGAAACGGGCGAATTGTTCCCGATGCTTATGCATTAAAACCATTTTACGAGAGAAATTATGTTCCATTCCGGTTTACAGTACCTGGCAGGGGATGGGTAGGTCGTTACACCTTCATACTACTACATGACGACGGCTTGCGAATGTACAGGGTGTCCCACATGTTTTCCACGAGAAATCAAATAATTTATATTGCTTTAAAATCAGGGTAAAATTGTGAGAATGTTCCTAAAATATTTATTTTAAGCTTATAATGGAAGCTTAAAAATAATCGAATTTGGCAAACGAAACCCACGACGTCTCCGAGGCGTCATTTTAATGCAAGAGGTTAATTAGACCTCTGGAATTAGGGTCAGATCAGGAGTTGTTTCCCCCTTCTACGATGCCATTCCTCGGGGGCGGTCATCCCCACCCTTCTCCGTCGTGCATGTGTCACAATGTCACGTGGCTAATTCGATAACGGCAGAGAGGGGGTCACTGTATTACCCTCAAGTCCCCCGGTCTGGAGAGAAACCGTGTTCGACGGAAATCTCTAGTGTAGGGATGCCGATTATTTTCAAAAAGATCGATTTTTCTGAATCGATTATAATCGAAGCTTCAAGAATCGATCCACTAAAAAATCGTTTCCAAAATAATCGATATTTTGAATGATCGACTTTTTTTTAGGAATGTCTAACAATGATTAAAAAAAAAAACGGAGATCAAAATTTTGTCGGACTCTTTTATTAAAGAAATAAAGTAATAATAATTATTAGACTACGGGTCTTTATGCATTTATAGCAAAATTCAGTGTATGAAAAAATCGAAGAAGTTGAAAAATTTTAAAAATTGAAGATACCAATATATAATTTCTCCTCTATTAAGATCATTACGGGAACATGTAACATTTAAGTTAATTTCTATTTCTTGCAATCCGCGTAGAAAATTTTTATTTTGCATAAAGATCCGCAGTCCATATAAATAGTAGTAATGATCTTTCTACATATTTTGTATATGCATACACGTACAGTCATACAATTTGCCATAAAAATCGATTATTTTTACAATTTTAGAATCGATTATTTGTAAAAATCGGATATTGAAGAATCGATTCTAAAAATCGACATCCCTGCTCTAGTGTGCTCGACGACGTATACAATGATTCACGAAAGTATTTGCACGCGCTTTGAAACAGTGAACCAATTCTTCTAATATTTCAAAAAACAGTCAGGTCGTTTGGTCCGATACAAGAAGGTTGTATTGTTGTAAAGTACGATCAAACTCTTTCGTGAGACACTGTATGTACGTATAAGAGCGAATCTTCTTCTAAAGTCTATTTGCTCAGCCATGAAATAGTTCCGTTCGCCTCCTCGAACGGCACTTACTCGATCCATATCTTCCCTCTGCCCTATCCCTTCTGTTCCCGGGAAGGTAAACCAATTCTCCACATTGTGTTCTAACCGGTGCCCTTCGATTAAAACAATATTTATACGAACGTGTCTTACCGGGTTATTATCCGCACGAATATAGGAAGCTCGCTGACCTTCCAAATGTAAATATCGGAAAATCGATAGTCCCCTATGTAAATAACCTCGTAGTATGCGACCGCGGTTGCGTAAGCATAGAGTGCACACCGTGTTACACGGGTTTCGTGGGATGATTTCGGCCATATTCCCATTGCCCTCGTACGTTTAATGATTTAACGTTCATGCATACTTTATGTCTCCACTGTTCCGCGGATTGGCGACGGTCCTGCCTGTCTCTATGGCGACGGATTCGCTCTACAATAGTTCCGATCGAATCGATACAAATGCTATTACACGTTTTCCACGAAGTTTCTTGCCTTGAGAACGTACGTTGCCCGGCAAAACAAAGTTTTACGCCAGGTTTTTGGGACACCCTGTATAGCAGTAGAGTAACCGGTGGTAATGGGTTTCCAAGTAACTGGGAACGCTGGAGAATTCCTTTAAGAGGGACGAAACCCGGCTACAGGGAACTAGCAAGGAACTAGAAACTATTAACTAGATTTTACTAGATTTTGTTTGTGCTTATTTGAGCAAATTTTGAGCTGCACAAAGGTTCATTTGATAGAGGAAGGTCCATCGCACCGCGCTCTGGTCGTCACATAAAACAAAAAAGTCTTTTGGTGACGGAAAAATACATTGGAATCTGCGGTTGTCTTCTCGATTTTTTCTCTGCTTTGTGCACTCATATTATTAGATATAAACATAATCTCGTTAAAATCATGACCAGAGCGCGCTGCATTTAAAACCTTCCGCTTTTGAACGAGCCCTTACCCGGCCCAAAATTTGCTCAAATAAGGACAAACAACCGATTGCCGCAAACCGATGTTTCGACCCAAAATCCAGTAAAATCTAGTTAGATTCCAGTTCTTTGCTAGTTTTGTCGCGAGACTACCCTTCCGTCTTAAAAACTGTTTTTATTTAACGGCGCGGAAGGACGTCTTTACAGTTCGATTAGCGGATTCGAAGGGAAGAAAAAGAATGTGGCAAGGGCGAAAGAGAAAATCAGTCGCCCGCTTGAAATAAGGAAAACCACAAAGCTGCATCGTTTATTGCCCTGGTCCTTGGGTCCGATGACAGCTGGTTTGTTATTCTACGTTAGCGAACTGCAGTGTTTCCCATGAACAACGAAATTCATTTTTGCTCCTTGGCAGTGTTGCAATATTATTGCTAATAATCCAACAGTAACCAACACTGATGTACAGTAACAGCAATTTGAGTAACAGCAAGTTTCTTTTGTCCGCCACTGTAATTACGTCGGATCTAATGAGGCTGAGGTGTGTGACGTCACCGGGTGGATTCGTTGTTGATTGGTTACAGAGTTCCACGCTCAACTGAATTAAGACTTAAACGAGCTTAAGTCGAATTAAAGAGGATTCTCGCGCAGCCACGATTCGTCCAGCAGCGAGGCACTTATCGTCGTTTCGATCATCTTTTTTTCACGAAGTCTGGCTTCCCGTCTGCCTTCGAAGTCAGCAGGAAAAAATATCTCAAGGATCCCAAGGTGGCCACGTTCGAACGAACGAACGATCGATTTATCGGCGACGAACGACCAACGAGAAACTTTTCAAAAGCGACCCGGCAGCGATTCACTTTTACAGCATTTATGGAATTGTATTTACAACGACCGCTAAAAGACGCCGAGAAGCGCCACGCCAGCTCGATTCGGCATAAAACTGAGCGGGACCGATAATGGCGACCGTTTCAAAAGGAATTCGCCATTTCATACGCGCCAAGACGCTGCGACCATTATTGCACCGGATAGCAATATCTGGTCGGCGTGCTTGATACGTGTCTTTTCGAAAACTGCAGCGAGCCCAGGCATTTTATTGTGAACGAATGATAATATCAGTAAGATTTCTCTCTCTTCTAGAACTGTCGTCCAACGTCTTCCGTTTTTATCGGTCCCCCTCCGGCGAAATTGTTCCGCGGAATTGAATTCGAAATGAACTCGGCGCGACCTTGGGCAGAGGAAAATCGTAAACACTAGGCAAATGATGGAGATAAGGAAAGAAGTTTCGACTCGATCCATTTTTGTGATACACTGGTGGTCAAAATGATAAGGCACCTCAAGGTTTTTAGCAATGAACATTCATTTGTACACATATACACGTAGAAAGTGAATATACGACAAAATAAGGTACTAACTTTTATATAGGGTATCTTAGCTGAAGGAGGCCACCTAAATATCCCAATTATTTTTAAAGTCTGATGGCACTACTAGCTTTTTAATATGTGGACGTTTTCAAGGTCATTCCAAGGTCATTTCGCCTTTTTTTTTTATCATAAACCCATATTTTTTATTTCTGAATCACAATCTACGTAAACAGTTGCACAACTTTTGTTTGAAACATTTTTTCGTAAGTTCAATAAAAGACAAAATGACCTTGATATAACCTTGAAAACACCGACGCATTAAAAAAAACTAGTAGTGCCATCTGACTCCCCACTCGAAACACTAAAGAACATGTGTCAGTTTGTTTTCTTTTAAATCACATGTCATCGAGATTTTTTACAATCTCAACTTAAATGGGACACCCTGTATATGAAATTTTGTGTGTGCACAACGGTGCCTTACCATTTTGTCCACCAGTGTAAATCCTAAAATCAGCAGTCTAGTGATACAGCCCGACAAAATTCATCTCGAGGGTGCCGTACCTGATTTTCACGAGCATTGTGTTCCAGGGAGGCACACGAGCATAAACACGGCCGCTGGTCACTCGATTGTTCTCCCGTGGACTCGCATAAATCCGTTCGGAACGGTCTTTTTCGCTTCGCGGGGTTCACGCGGCCAACAGCTTTCGCGGGAGGAAAGTTCCGGGGCACGTGAAAAATGAAAATGGAATTCGTTATCGCGAGACCGTGGCTGGAGAACCATCGTCCGACGAGGTTCATTAATCCGCGAAACTGCCGCGAGAACTTTCCGACGAATTCGTAATTCTTCGAGCCGTAATGAACTGGATAACTATGGAGAATCCAGCCGCGGCTCCCGCGGAACTGCGGGAACGTGATTCGAGTTGGGAATGCCAGTCTCCGAAACAAATCTCCGGCTCGTTCGTTTGCGGATCGTTGATTATGCAAGTTGTATAAAGAAATCTGCCCGTGATTATGCCGGGAAGTAGCGTTGCAAGGAGCGCCGGTTACTCTTTCTCGTCAATGAAATAGCGGCCCTGCCTTCATGTTCGTGGCAATTTTTATAATTTCCATAACTGCGAAATGTAAAACCGGTGATCGGACCGTGGTAGGTTTAGTTAACAACAGTGCGGCGTTGTTTATACGAAAGACATCTTCTGGTCGAGACGCTTCAAACTTTCCAATTCAAATACGTTAATTAGACATCGGTCTGTCGCGCGGATTTCGCACAGTGCGCGACGGATACGATGCAGAAACGAGTCGGAAGGGCGGTAGGGGATTGGAAGTGGTAGGAAGAGGAGGGAGGGCGGTCGTCGCAGCGGTGAAATTGAAAATTAAAATTTATGATTGCATTAAGCAGCTTAAGCGCGACACCGGCTGCGGCGCGGCGAAGGAAACTTTTGAAACAATGCGGCATGAGTAATTATACGGTCAAACTATTTTCTTTCGCGCCCTCTCCGCTGTTTTTCGCCAATGAATTCTCGACGCCAGTGTTTTCTCAAGAGGCTGCCGGATAATGCATCTTCCTCCGTAAACACGGCGTCGAGAAATTTCAGCCGCGAACCACAGCTTCCAACAGAGCGGATCTTCTGTGGCAATCATAAAAAACAAGGCAACTTATCTCGCCACATCTTTCTCTCTGATGAAAATGTTCTTCTGCTATATAATACATAGTCTCTGCGTGCGATATAGTCGACATGTTAACGCGTTGCCTCCGCCAACGTCGAAATCCTAATCCGTCTTATCGTCGAGCTGCAGCAGTCGTGATGCAGCTTCAATCAGGATGCAGAGATTTCTTACTAGCTGGAGTTAGGTACCATTAAGCGAGCACTCAGGTGTTACTTGCAGCGGTGTTTAACCGAGGAGCGCGTTGCTAGGATGCGTGAAAGCCTCGCAGAGAACAGTTTAGCTATTATTCCGGCAACGTGGGAACACGTGTTCATTTTCTCTGGTTTCAGCTAAATAACGTGTGCCAGGCACATCAGGATATCTTTTGTTTCTTTGATAAACTTCAGATTACAACGTACAGTTCTTTTTAACCAACATACTCTGCTCAGAAATAGTTGCATAAAAGATCTGAATCGCAGTCCTATTACCAGAAGACACCACCCCCGCCTTTCCCACTCAGAGTTGCCACATCGGGGAAAGAGTTACAGTAAAATGAGGACACAAGTCTTGATCTGGCTACTCTGTTGCCGACACTGACCTCCGCCTCACGTACAGAGTTTTCTTTCCTTTTCTGGGTTAACAACGAAACTTTTACTTTGCTTTTGCGGAATAGTAGCACAGAAACCTCCAGAAAGTTCTTACGATAAACATACTCATCGCCGAGACAGGATCTCAGTAGTCGAGGATCACTTACAGTAGAGTAGCTGCTATTTTGCAAAAGTTAACATGAAAGGAGGACAATTTTACAAGGTTCTGATTGAAAGTTGATTCGATCCTGGCCGACGTACGTCTCGTGGATCGTACGGCGGAGATATTCTGACGAAGTCACTGCGTCTCGCATGGAACACACACACAGACCTAGTAGTCTAAGCCCAATCACTATGGAAACTGTTGTCAGCGATGACTCGGTACGAGGAAGCCTCGTACTAAGCCACGCAATCCGTTTGCTCCTCTTTTCCAGATAGCAGCAGCGGCATGAACACACGAGACTAGTTACGAAGTGCCATTCGCCGAGTGTCGCGCGATCTCAAGCGGTTCATCAAGATCGGCGACTATCAAACTTTGTGTATGCAGCCGTAGTGTGTAGGACCGGGGACAAAAGGGCGGTAACATAGATCAACGATCCGGGGGGATTAGAGACATAGTGACTGACAATATAAGAAATATATATCACGCTTTGGTATCGTAGAAGTGAAACGATACCGAGAACGAGAAAGAGAGATTCGCGTAACAAGAGGAGAACCTGAAAGAAAATATAGAGTGTACAGTTCGGATAGAGGTGTTGAGGGAAGTGAACGGTTTTTGTGGGAATAGTCGACATGGAGACCATGATCGGGGGCAGTGCATTCGAGTGTCGTTCGATCTTTCGAGCATCCAACGCATCCGCTCGGTACATTCAAGCGTCATTCATGTTCCTCCTTGGGCCGCAGGGAAGACTGTAACTTGGCCAACAGCCTGGTCGCGCGGATCCACGCGATGAATCACCCAGGGGATCATCGAGAGCCTGAATCAGGTCGGATCGTAGAAGCTTAGTTGGCTCTGGTAACCGAACAGCCGCGTAATCCGTGCGCGAACTTGATGAAAATGGACTCGACAAAGCTGGGTGGGCCAGCCCCAACCAGCCCAAGGGCTCACTCGCCCGTGATGGCGAGCTACAGCACGAGCACCGCCGCTGCTGCCACGGACGCAAACATCGACTACGTGATCAGCGACTACATGGAGAGGCTCGGTACAAGATTGAACATACTTGAGACCGAGTTGAAATACGCTTGGAGGGCGTTGGACCTTCTCAGCCAAGAGTACATAAAGATGTGGGAGAGACTGGAGAAGCTGGAGGGGCTTCTCTACGAACAGCAGACGGTGATCAGTCAGCTGATCGAGTTCTACACGAGCGACGGTCCCCACCAGACAGCCAGCGTTGTGGAGCAGACTTTGGCTAGCCAACAAACCACGGTGGGGGAGTTGGACGCGATCGCGAAGAGCATAGGCGCGAGCATGGCCATCGAGGAGTCGATGAGGGACAAGCTAACGCAACAGGAGCTGGCCAGGATGCACGCAATCACGCAGGACAGCACGACGGCCACCGCCGTGGTCACCGACATGCACAGGAACGTCAGGAACCTGGACGCTCTGGAGACTCTCGCGGAAGAGAGTAATATTCCAGACGAAGCGTTCTACAGGAGCCTGAACAATGCTTACAGGGAGGACCTGATTTGCGGCGACACGTCTAGACCGACGTCGCAGTTGGGGATGATCTGGGAAGAGGCGGAGGACGAAGACGTCAACGGCAAGAAGGACGTGGACGGGAGTCTGTTTGAGAAGACCGTGACGAAGGACAAAGAACTCGAGGAGCTGACCAGCAAGCCGACTAAGGAAGAGATCAAGGAGGCGACGACGGACAAGAAGGACGAAACGGACGAAGACGAAGGAGAAGTGTTCAGCGCGGCTGACTATAAGAGCTACCGAGGTAACACGCCCTGCGTCAGCGAGCAAGACTTGGCGCAGCTATCCAGGCTCAGTTCGATCGATCAAGTAGCTCTGGAGAAGCTGCACGAGTTGGAGAACACTGAAGCTGAAGCGAGAAAATTGGCTGAGGAAGCGAGTAGCATAGACGAACAGTTTAGGAAAATCTATGCGGAGACCGACGTGGACAGTTGGACCTTCTCGAAGAGCCCTGGATCGACCGGCAGATCGATCTCTAGAGTCAGCACCGACAGCGGTCTGGCCACCGATGGCGACTTCACCACCAGATCAATGTCACCTAGACTGACGTCCACATCTAGGACGAACTTGGACTCGATCTCCAGCACCTACACGCCACCTAGACTCAGCTACACGTCCACCTTGCGAGAGAAGAGTCCCGAGCCGGTGATCCAGTTGCCCATAGACGTCGGCAGTTTCGCGAAGGGCTACGCGGAGAACAAAGAACTGACCGATCTGATGGTTGAGAGTTTCGTAGCGGTTACTTGCGCTTCGCCCACTATTTACAGCACCACCGCGGAGAAGATTCCATCGCCGACTTTATCGGCAGGCAGCGTCCATAGCGTGCACAGCGTCCACAGCGTGCAGAGTCTCCGGACTAGACGGGACAATTTTTTCGGCAGCGCAGCACGACTGAACTTGGAGGAGTTACAAGAGAGCAGAACACCACCGAGCCCATCGCCGAGTTCGCCGCCTCCGCCTGCGCCCAGAGACACCGTGGATACGTTCCTGATGCCAGGGGCGGATCAGAGGGAAGCCGAAGCGAAGAGCTCGCAGAGCCCTACGTTCCTGAGGAACGCCGAGAAACTGGTGTCTATGGAGCAGGGTCGTCTGAGCCCGCGAGCTCCGCATTCGCCGAAATCCCCGCGCGTATCGCCTAAACATGCCGTCAAGCCAATGAGCGCGGTGAACATCGTTGCGGCAAAGTCCGACTCCGGCCTATCGTCGATGAGCGGATGGAGCAGCTTGGACAAGTCGCCCAGTTCTCCAAAGAGCTCGATCACCAAGATGCTCACCTCTTATTCCATGGATCACGCGAGAACAACTCTAATCCCGAGCACCACCACGGCTAGGCCCACCAGCCCGATCCCTCCTCTTCCGGAAACCACGTCCTCCGTGATCACGCAGGAGCCGTTGTACGATACGCCGGAGGGCAGGGACGCCTTCGCCAACGCCACAGCCACGGTAACAAGTCATTCGTACACCTTGGCTATGAACCATCTGTCGAACTACGCTGCTATCAAGACACCGACCACCAAGGAAGAGTACAACTTCGTGCCTCCACCGGCACCCGTCGCGACGACCTGCCAAAGCCCGAAGAGGCGAGGTCGCCAGCAAACGTTACAGCATACTTACGACAGCGTGCCAGTTGGGACCACGCTGGACTATGTGTTTCGATCGGACCAACCGGCCATTTACTCCGTGGCCGGTAGCAATCGACAACAGGCGATCACCAGCGTCTACACCAGCGGTTCCGGCAATTACGGGCCGAAGACCACGATCACCGCTTATTACCCGGACGCGATGGAACAGTACAATAGCTATCAAGACAACTTCGGCTCCGTGCAGTACACGGAATCGAGCGCGGTCAGCCACATGAAGAAGCCGTTCAGAAGCACCGCGTACTCGGACGGTCTGACGAACCACGAGAGCTACAAAGCCGCGATGTACCGCACAATGTTCCCCACAGGCAATATCACCGATGCTTTGTCCTATTACCCGACCAGCGCGAATCTCCCCCGAACGGAGACGAACGAGAGCTCGTGGTTGAACTCGATGGAGGAACAGATACCGCACGACTCCACGTCCTCGAGCATCCGATCGTTAACCTCGGACGGTAGCTACGCGCAGAGTCCGTACACCGACAGAAGATATCCTCAACCACCGGCCTATCATCACACCTACGTGAACCAGAACTACCCGCAGGCCTACCAGCAACAGTACCAACCGTACAGTCAAAGACTGAGCACCTCGGAAAGCGCACAACTCGCCGACGGCTACCAGAGGCAGTGGCAACGTGAGCACCAGTACATCCAGGACCACGACACCGGCCGAGTGTCGATCGATCAATCCCAGCACCAGCCGAGCGAGTATTACGACGCATCTAGCGTGATAGTGTCACAGTCGGGGTACATCAGCATCGCGGCGAACTTGAAGGATCACGAGACGGACAACGCGAAGGCTGGGAAGAAGATCCGAAGGGGATCTTCCCTGAAGAACGCGATGAGCTCGATGAGCAACTGGTTACCAGACTTACATCTGAGTAAGAGACATAGAAGCCACTCGCTGCCTGGCGGAGTCAGGAGGGAGGACCTGGACGGGCCTCAGGATCAACAGCAGAGACTCCCTGCGGAGGTAGCCACGGGCAGAGGACGCGGCAGAGGCCAGGCATCGAGGAAGAAGAAGAAACACACGTTGGTGTCCACGATGTCGGGCATTTTGCAGAAAGCGAAGAGGCGAAGCCATCAGACGCAGTCATTGTCCGATCCCGAGCAATCGGAGACCGAGTGGAGCAGCGGCAGACAAAGCGGTCTTTCGGAGGATGAGGATAGCGTGATGTCCGACGCGAACCAGGACCAGCCGTTCTTCGCGAAAGTGAAAACAGCGAGCACGAAACGGAAACTGGTATCACAGCCGATGCCCCAGCAGCAGCAGCAGCAGCAGCAGCAACAACAACAGCCGCCGACGCAGCTGTCGCAACAGCAGAAAGAGTACTTGCAACAGCAGCAACAACAACAGCTCCAGCAACATGTCCTGCAGCAGCAAATGCAGCAGCAAGCTCTTCAACAACAAATGCAGCAGCAGATACAGCAGCACCAGGAGCAGCTGCAGCAGCAGGCTCTGCAGGACGGCTGGGGCAAAGAGAAGGATCAGAAGAGGGATATCGATCACGATATCGATCAAATGGGCGGTTTCGAGGAGGAGACATCGGGAAAGAGCACTGGGTCCGGTTCGGGAGGATCTTCCATATTCCAAACTGTTGGTGAACTGAAGAAATCGACGGGCAGCTCGGACGAAGCTCCCAACGAGAAAGCGCCTAAGCTTCCTCCGGTGACTTTGATGGGCGGTTCCAGCATGGAGTTCGCCGTGTCCAGAGCGCTGGGAAAATATCGACAGAGGCAATCTTCCACGGTGTCCGACGAGCAGCCGCCCAGCGAGGATTCCGGGAACGACAAGAAATCGGAGGAGGGGACCGTCCAGACGCTCGAGACCAGTTTCGAGTACCCCGAAGACATGTCGGAGAAGAGCGAGAAGAGCGAGAAGTCGAGCAGCACCAGGTTGCCGGAGTTGGTGACCAGCATATCAGAGGAAGCGCCGCCGTCGGAAGGTAGCCCGTCCGCGTCCAGCACGAGGGGTTTGTCGATGGGCAGCCGATTCCTGCCGCGACACCAGCAATCCCTCGAAATTCCATGGACGGGGTCGCGACCCGGCGAGCTGGACGAGGACAACCGTAGCACGCATTCCTACCGAAGCACGTCGAGGGTCTCCTCCAGGCGGCAGAGTACGGAGGACTCGATCGATTCCGAGGACGAATGGTATCGGTACGAGCTGAGGAAGCTGGAAGAGATGGAAAGACAATCGCAGATCGAGGTCGAGATGGGTGAGGTTCTGGTCGAGGAACCCGAAGAGCCTGACCACTATCGACCGGACGACACGGTCAAGGAGAAGATGTCGTTCGTACTGAAGGAGCTGAAGATGAAGGCCACCGTGAAACCGAGAGAGATGATGAAAGAGGAGAAGGAAGAACCGAGGACGACCCCGAAGGTGAACGGAACCATCTCGAAGGATCGTCGGATCGACGAGAGAGACAGGTATCGGGACGAGAAACCAATTCCGAAACGAAAGTCGGCGGAGAGTATCGAGCAGGTGTTCGCGAGAGTGACCGATTACCATACGTGGGCGCAAGAGGAGGAGATCAGAAAGGAAAAGCCGCCTTCGTCGATGGAGGAGGGCTCTTCGGGGGAGACCTCGGGCCCCGATAGTCCCGTACAGTCGATGGACGAAGAGGAGGAAGAAGAAATCCCGAAGGACATCGAGGAACAAGAGTCTCGACGTAGCTCGAGCGGCTCGACCCTACGACACGGTGAAAAAATTCATCCCGGTTCAGAATCCCTTTCTCGCGAAGGTAGCGTTAGTGTACCACCTAGCGAGGTGTCCGTCAGCATCCCGGGCGCATGGGATTCGGAAAGCACTGTCCTTGAAGGCCTCGAACGCGACGGAGCCGGTAGCGCCGAGACGGCAACTACCGCGACCTTGAGCCTGCCGAAAATCAAAATCGACTCCTCGTCCTGCGGTAGCTCGGACACGACGCTTAAGGAGGGCCAGGTCAGCCCTGGCCCCCCTGGATCCAAGTGGAAGCTACTGAAGGCGTTGAAGGAACGCCAGGCCGAGGAGAAGCTCAAGGGGGTCGAGGAGGCCTCTAAGGAAACTGCTATCGCTCAGGGACCCACGGCAGTGAGTATCATGATTAAGTGAGGACACGAAAACCTTTGTAAGGCGTACTCGAGATTCGGGGGTTGGGTGAAGTCGTAGGTTTAATTATTGCGTACGCTTTCTCGACAGACCTATCCATCATTATTTCTCTGCGACATGTTTCTTCCGCTGCGTACTGGTCGTTTGCGAATCAAAGGGCGAACCCTCAGGCTCGCCTGTCGAGGTCGAGAAAATCACTTCTGATATCTTTTGCTGCTTCCAAAGTCGGATATAATTAAAGCCCGACTGTACCGGTTTCAACAAACGAAACACCAGAGACTTCAGTTCCGGGAGACCTCGACAGACGGCGGCTCTGACGTCGCGTCCTCCTACGTAACTTGAGCTGCAAGGACGAACGACGCAAACCCGCTTGAAAATCCGAGACAGACGTCGCTCGATCTCGCTGAAACATAGCCGAAATGAAACGAAAACAATCTCGAAAATTGCGAGATCGTCGTCGAGTCTTGGGCTGTCGCGTCGCTCGTCTTTGACGGATTTATTTGCAGAGCGTAGCGACTTGATTTCCGGCGCCGAGAGCTTTCGATTGGTTGTCGCCGGGACGGCGAGTAACGAGTACGCTCTACGCTAGCGAACTGTAAATGGAGAACCTACGAATTTAAGCATATGCCGCGTGTAAGGTCTAAGCGTGACACGTACAAACACACACTACCAGTCAATACTAAGGTAACGATAAGAGAGAGAGAGAGAAAGAAAGATGGATGTGTGGAGAGACGGAAGTGAAGCTTTGCCTCTACGGGTTCCGGTGCGATCGCGTCCCGGACGTCGACGTCGGGACGACGAGCGCCGATGAACGACGCGTTGGACCGATCTGTAAACTCGCAAACCATGTATTAAACAGCGGTACGTACTAGTCAATTCAACAAGTGCGGCGTCGCCGACGCTCAGCCAAGCAATATACTCGTAGAAGGTTGGCGAGAACGCACGACTAAGCATCGATCGGTAGTCGCGATCGACGACGATCGATTTCGAGAACCGGGTAGAGTTAATTCGACGGCGGCGAACGCACGGACACCGCCGTCCACTAAACGAGGCTTGTTTAATTCATAGATCCTAGAACTACTTAGATGGTGCTTTAATAATCGATACGCTTTAAGGTTAGTATTATCGACAGCCGTGTGCCTGCGCGGTCAATTAACGTTCCCGAATAGAAGTTGACCGGTGATCTACATCCACGATGTTTCTGCTAGAGATATCTTTGCAGAACAAGTCGGAGAAGAAAGAATTCAGAGATTAGGAGAGTCGCCAGATCAGGGGAATACAGTTACCCCCTCTCTCTCTCTGCCAGAATCGGAAGGGAAAATAGGGGAATAGCATGGTGGAAGGGGAACAAGTCTCAATCTGGCGACTCTACACCGGAGCAGTTCAACGAAATTGAAACGATCACGGTACGCAATCAGGAACCAAGTTGATATTTCGCTTCGAATCGCACATCTCGGATCCGCCGTAACGTTAAGACTCGAGACAAACGTAATCTCTTCCGAATTATCCGCGGGGTCTTTAGACGCCACGGGAGTAGCACAAACCGCGCGTTTACATTTCGAAAGCCTCTCTACAGCTATGGACGAGTCAGGGGATGCGGAATCGGGTGAACAGAAGCGAAACGAATCGCGCAGGCACGGCTCAGAATCTCGTTCATCGTGCACATCGAAAAATAACGATCTCCTACCGGAGAGAGAAAAGCTCGCGGAATGTGGAGGAACAAGATGGCGGGAGTGGGGCTCAGCGTGGAGATACGCATTCGATTGCTAAAAGTTTATCGCTGGACTGCGGACCTTTGTGCATTCATGCCGTTTATAAAATACGTGGGAACATGGGATGATTCTCTGTGCTGGCGATCTTCGCGTGATTAAAACCACTCCTACACGAGAAATCTTTCTAGTAAATAACCCGTTCCAAGATAAAATAGTAATTTATTAAACGACGCTTCCGTTCAACGTCAAGAATTTATTTTTACGGATCGCTTATTCGATTTCGGAATGGCCACGTTGTATACAACCGCAGCAATACTTGCATAACGGGGACAGCGATTTCCAATAACGCAGCGCATAGATATGCAAATGCATACAAAAATACGAGGTGGCGGAAGTGGCAATTTGGTCCAGGCTGCGCAACGTGTCACCGAATGGAAACGTATTGTGCTCGTACATCGGGGAATATATTTAACACGTTACGTTCGTGTGATATTTCTCGAGCGTCGTTCCTCCCTAGCGGAGTCGCCGGATCAGGGGAAATGGCGTCACGTGGCCAGCCCGTCGCGGAAGAGGAAGGGTGGTCCGTCTAAATTCGACGAAAATTTTCATTTGATAATTTAACGATCGACGATTCCCACGTTACGCGAGGGTCGCCCGCGCATTTTGTTCCAGCTTTATTCTGATTTCGCTGACGCAGCCCGTGAAAGGGGGGGACTCTCCGCACGAAAGTCCGCAATCCAGGCCACTGCACCTTCGTACCAATCCTTTTTACTATTAAAACACTTCGGAGAATGCTCCTTCTCGGAAGGGCCTCGATCAGAACTTTTCGTAGATCCACGAAGAGGGACTAGCGTGTCCCAGCGTTTCCTCGGGACTATGTCAATTTAGAGATACTCTTTTCTTCCTGAACGTGGGCGTGGAAAAAGTGACGTCGCACTCTTCTACTAATCATGGACAATACTCTAGATTCGCTACGTTCCCCGCGTAAGACCGAGGAATAAGGGGAAACGATTTCGGCCTAAAACGGTCGCGAACGATACATGCGCATACACTGAAATATATCATCGTGGCTCTGTCGTCTCGCGACTATTTTCGGATCGACGATCCGACGAACACCGGGGATGACGCACACTTTTTTCGTTTTCGCATTCTTCCGACAGCTGCGAGCAGATTTCGGCAAAGTCGCACAAGCGACGGAGAACGATGAGATTAACGATCGTTGTCGTGCATCTTGTAGTTACTCGTAACTAGTTCACGCTATATAGGCTGATAGGATGATAGAGATTAGTTCCGGTGAGTTAGGACAGCCGGTGCGTAGTCGCGTGCGAAATCCTGGAGCCGCGAGCATGTTCCCCGAGAAATAATCTCCCCCACGGCACACACCGCGCGGAGTCGCCAGATCAGGGGAATTCCCTCTCTCTCTAACAGCACCGGATTAGTCACGTGGCCGAACGGTGGAGTGGGGAGACTCCCGATCAGCTGACCAGTGTCCGCCAGATCAGGGGAATCCGTGGCGGAAGGGAGGGGATTAGAGTGGGGAGACGTTTCTTAATCTGGCGACTCTGACTCCAAGACATACTTCTAGTCCTATTGAGACGCTTCCTAAAGCATTGTCAATTATGAGAACGTTTTAGACGGGAACCCGAAGTAGCGCACTCTTTTCTAGACACCGGGAATCATATTTTGAGAACGGTCGTCCTTTTTTGACACGCACGTGTAGAATACCTAGTGACCGAACAGACAGTATACACAGATCCTGTACACTGTAAACCGTCCAGATAAAATTCGTCAAAAATATCGCTAACGGGAAGCGAAGAGGATCGTCGGATGAATATAAATCCATCTTAACACTAGATTCACGGAATTTTCACGAGAACATTGTTCCGTCTTTGTTGCTCGTATAACAGGTTGAGAGGCTTGGCAGGGAAATGTTCACTGACAGGGGTTGACAGTAGTCCTGAACCGATCGAGAGAACAGAATCCGACGTCGACGGGGCGTGCCCGGCTCCAGGATTTGAATAGGCTCGTCGTCGAATCGCCGGAAACGCGTTGAGTAGTTCACGTGCTAAGATTTTCCTCGTACTCGTCCTCGGACGTACATACCATTTCGTAATCTCGAAACGATCGATCGCGTTCCGGGTACCGATAACCGTTCGGCATAACACGATATGTCCGCAATAGTTCCGTAATCGAACTGATACGCCGTCGGGCGCAGCTACACACCTGTGTATGTATACATGCTTGCATATACAGGGCGGTCCACCTGAACGCAGCCACGCAGGTATACATATCTCCTTGAATCGCGTTTTAATTCATTCGAAATCAATTTCGCCGTTGATCCTTGGGACTCGAAGCTATTTTAATTCCGAGATCAACACATTTCTTTCAACCCAAGATCAGTTTTATTTTCCTTATATTCTTTCTTACATTTATTTACATTTTGCACACTGTCAGAAAAATTGTGTACAATCGTACGAAATGTTTTGCATCGGAATCGTTTAATTCCGAGATCAACACGTTTCTTCAACGCAGATCAGTTTTATTCCTCGTCATCTTTCTTACATTTGTTTACATTTTGCACAATGTCAGAAAGATTCTACGAAGTGTTTTCTACCGTTTAATTCCGAAATGAACAAGTTTCTTCAACCCAGATCAGTCTTATATTTTCCTTGTCATCTTTCTTACATTTATTTACATTTTACACAATGTCAGAAAGATCGTGTACATTCAGTGTTACCCAGATCAGTGTTATTCTATGTCACCTTTCTTACATTCGTTTGCATTTTGCACAATGTAAGAAAGAATTGTGTACAATCATATGAAAAGTTTTCTATACCGCGACAGCTGAGGGACATATTTAGGTGGCCGCGTTTATTTGTATCACGCTGTATACATATATACATATATACAAATATATATATACGTATTTACGCACGCACACGATATGTATAGACACTCGCGCGACACAAGGGAGAACCGGCGCACAGAGAGCACACACCGACCACATATGAATTTCTGTTTCATCGCGCGGCGATTAATCCGCTCCTTCCGTGGTACATACCGTGTTGCGCTAAAGTATCGGGCCACAAGGATGTCTAATCAATTTCTCCTGCGTTCAACGAATCACCAGTTCGATCGCCTTGTTCCTTTTCCAGCGTATCGGTTCGGAAAATTCGTTGGATTGAAATTCAAAGATAGAATTCAGGTACTTGTTCGGGAAATGTCAAAAGTAATGGGACAGACTGGGAAATATGTTATGAACAACTATGTTAGTTTTCTCTTTGACTTTCAATATTTAAGAAGCGTTGCGAAATTTCGTTTCAGGTGCAAAAAGCGTCGGATGACAGAATATTTCCGCAGTGACGCGTACTGCTCTTTCGATTCGCGTCTCTTCTGCGACACGCGGCGCAGTGTCCAGCTGTAATATTATTTTCCGACCGGTTCTCAGTGTGGAAACGGTCGAACGAATTTTCCTAACACGTACGATAGGCTTAAGAACTGAAGACACTATAGCGATAGATATCTCTTAAGGTACTTTACAGGAAACCGTGGCTGAAAAACATTCATAACCACCGGGCTGCTGATGATCACGCAGCTTCGTCATCTTTTTTAACATCGTTAGAAATCGTTTCTCGCGATGGGAATTATTCGTTCAGGGTGTCCATTCGTTGTAAAGGCTAACTATGCATGCCCGCCAGTGTTTCCATGTGATCTATGCGAACCGAATTTGTGTTTGTTCAATCCAACTCGACCGGGTACCCGCGTGCCCACATGTATGCTTTGCGAAATGTTTTAATGAAAATATCGTAAAACCGCGCGCCGCGTTTCCGTTCTTTAAATATTGTTCTTGAAAACAGAAATTTACGTGGAAAGTTCGTTATATTAAAACTGTGAAACGCATTCGCGTGCTATTTCCATTTCCTTATTTGCAGCGAATGAAAACAACATGAATGTTCGAACAAAAATAAGATAGAAATGGTGCTCGTGCAATTCCCATCGAGATTAATCTGAAGCGTCCTTAGATGAGGAAAAAACGTTTTATTAAATTCACCTGCTTTATGAGACACGAGAACAATTTAGCAGTAGAGAGAGTCGTGGATTCTCCGAATACCACGTTGGCTGCTACGATTTGAGACAACAAAGCGTTTCGAATTCGTTTCGCTATGTTCAACCCTCGCGAGGAGAATGCTTTTGACGATTCGCGCAGCTAGATCTATTCAGATCTCGTCAATTTTCTTTCACGTATCTTTCTACGTTGTTTCTTAATATGAACATTGATCTGTTTATTGGATTCAGGACAGGTAAAGAGTTTGCGGGAGAACATGCGCGAGGATATCAGCAGCCTGGCGAGAACACGGCTACACACATTGGAAACAGACGTAACACAAAACAGTCGCGTCGTACACACGTCCAAAGTATATGCTTCCGTATCTAAAGACTTCGCAGGCGTATAATACTCTAAAGCATAGGCTAGCAATTAATTATCGTGTGTAGATCGGTGTTAGTATATTAGGGACAAAGACGGGGTTGCGCATTGCTCGCAATCCGGTAAGCGGGTTCCAAGCAGTGGCGGCACGAAACCGTGGAGGCCCGGGTCTGACCAGGGACGGCGTATTTCGTTGAACCCTTTGCACTCGGAGATACTTTAACTCGGATGAGTAGCTAAATCAATTAGAAAGAAAATATTGAAAATATTCTAAGGCGCGGGATACGTTTGAGAAAAATGTCTGAAAGTTGTGAAATTTTCCAGCGTTTACACGAGAGTGCCCCGTTAATTTTGGTCGGGCCCGAGCACACGTATCAGGCTCGGTCGGCCGATCGATTGTTCTCGTAATTGGCGGAACGTGCCGGGCGGCTCTGACATTAGGGGCGCATACCACCGACGATGTCAATAACAGCAAAAAGTCGGCAGAATTGTCGTGGTGCTCGTTTTTTTCAAAGCGTCGCTCGGGGTCAGCGGGTTGGAGCGGCTCGAGATGGCTGGCGTTCTCCATCCAGTGAATGGGAACAACCCCTTTCTGGAATTCTATACGGAATTATTAGGTTGTTGCACATTGTCCGATTTTTCGAATGCAAATGTTATGCGGGGAGTACCATTATTGCCTGCAGGTTCGTCATTTGGTGTTCATTTTACAATTATTGTATCATGAATTAAAAACATTGTATTCGTACAACACCAGAAATAGTTCTCTTCGAATCACATTCTTATTTTATTTAGATAGAACATCATGAATGAAAACACACGATGAATGAAAACACCTTCTCATCTGACGTCGTGAAAATTTTGAACGGAATCTAGTAAATGATTGTTGATAAAAATAGTCATTTTTTAAAATACGTTAAAATTAAATGAAGAATACGTTAATAATTAGTTAATAATAATAATTCTACGATCGATTAATTATTTTTTATGTCCGACGGCTATAGCCAGATGTGTGTGGAATAAAAATAAAAATGGTACGCGTGGTGGATTAAAATAGAGCCATTCATATAGCAGATTCGAAGAGTCTTCGCATTTTCTGACACGCAATTCTCGAAAATATTCGGCTTCCTAGTTTGTCGAAAATAAATATCCTGCACAGTTGAAATAAATAAAGTGTGACTTTCTAGTCCCTTATTCAATTCTGAATTATTCCTAATTCAATTTCAATGATTTTGTTGCTCAGGATATTCCATCTCCTGATTGAACGAAGACGGAAACGAGTATTCAAGCTTTTACATAGCTAAAAGTACTGAAAGTGAGTACAGTTGAATGACAAGTCTTGGAAAGAATTTTGTTAACCCGGAGAAGGGGCAAAGGCAAGTTAAAGAAAGTAATATGAGAACGCATGCGTTTCCGGAACATTCCGCAAGCTGACAATTCTTAGAGCGATAAATTTTAATTCACACTGTCGCTGGAACAAAAATATGCGACCGCCTGGTTGGAGAAGGTGAAGCTGAAGAGGGAAACAGAGGGAAGTTGAAGTTGAAGTTGAAGTTACGTTTAACTTAATCAAACGTGAATGAAGAAAAATGGCAAGAGAAAGGTCCTGAGACAAAATAGACTATGTCGTAACGTTATTTCCCAGCCACTTTCGAACTCGACGAGCGACCAACTATTTTTACGTTAATCGTGTCACAATTTTTGCACAAAATTTCAGCTGCCGTAATGAGAACGGCACACGAGAACGGTCCGGGAAAATGAAATTAGGCCAATGGAATGGAAGAGTCTAATGCCGCACTCGCGTTTCTAAAAATTAAATGTAGCCTTTACGGACTATTTTTAAAATCGGTAATCGCGTGAGCTGAAATTTTTCTTGGGATTTCAATCGTACCGTCAAGACTGTTAACAAAAATGCCACTCCAAAAATTAACCGAGATCTGTGAGAGTTGATAGCTGTTTTCGAACGGTAATTATAAATGATAGCTCTTCGTGGCGGGACTAATGAAAACGCGGCGCGTACACAGGTCCGGGGAAATAAAATAAGGCCAATGGACTAGTCTAATTCTGTTCGCGTTTCGAGAAATTAAATGAAGTCTCGGTAGCAACGGCGAACAATAAAGGACACAATTGTAAACGTCCTGGAGATTGAGCTGCGCACCGTGCTCTGGGGGTCTTGAGAACTTTTTACGGGAACTGGCTCGCCTCCAGAGAATACGGTGAATGGATCGAGATTTCGCGGGACACTCGTAGCGTCCACAGTGCCTCCGTGGAATTCAACGAGATTCCGTTAGCACGTAGAATTCTATGCAGCGACACGTACCGCTCATGGAGAAAAGAGAGAAGAGACTTGCGGAAAGAAACTTGCCAGATGCACCTTTTGTTACGATAGCAGTGGCTGCGATAATGTGCAGCTTCCCAACGAACTGGCAGGAAACTTCGAGTAATTGAATTAGATCGGGTGGGAGGTCTTAAACGTCTTCGCTTCTGGACTGCTCGAATATTTATGCAAATATTTCTCCTGGGCCCGGTCATTCTCAACAGCAATCTCGAACTTTATCATTATCAAGAAATAATAGAAAATTCTTACTTCGCATGAAGACTCGCCGTCGAGCAAGGAGAATATTCGCAATAATGCGACTTGAATAAGGGACAGAAGGTCGCTGAAATGAAAGAACGATCAAGCACGAAGCTTCGTCGAAATTCGAGTCGCCCCATCCACTATATTTACCGTTGTTCCGAATCGGAGAATCTGCATTCGTTTATCAGGAGGTTCGCGCCGAGCTATAAATCAATCAAACGCCGGCGCTGAATTATTCGCAGTCGGATATCCGGAAGGGAGACGTTCCGTTCCTGGGGAACGGAGAACGCCGCCATTATCCCCTGACGCCTCGAGATTCAGACCAATTGTGTACCATTTCTCACTTTTATACGAAACGAATTTAAAGAAAAAAGAACCTCTAAAAGAAACGCGCGACTAGGCGAAGAAGCGGAGGCTACAGGTTCGCGGACAGGGGGGACGTTAACTGTGTCTGTATATTGTGCGATTATAAACGGTCATGGTTATTGTGTATGTATATTATCACGGTTGTCGTTGTGTCTAACACATTGTTAGCCGTCTCTCGTGGTCCAACCGCGGACACAATTACCCACAAACTCACCGAAGCCGCTCGTGCGCGCCAAACGATGCGACACGAACTCTCGTGCGAAAGGCGCCGTAGAAGATCGACTTAGGCGCAGTCCGATCAAATTAGGCTGTCGTCGATGATCGAAGCAATCCTCGTTGGTAGCGCACCAGGGTTACCATATTTTTCTCTCGCCAGGCCCCTTACCCTTCCGCCTCTCGCCCAGCTGCGCAGCGTAGCTCGTCTTTGTGTCGCCACTGTCGCCAGCGTTAGTGGGAAGAGTGCAAAGACGAGCTACGCTGCGTAGCTGGGCGAGAGGCGGAAGGGTAAGGGGCCTGGTGAGAGAAAAATATGGTAACCCTGGTCGGGACGAATTACCGGCGGACACTTAACCGTGCACTACTGTATTTCCTGTCGACCAGGGAGAGGGAATTGTGCAAGCATCGTTCGGCGCTGCGAGCGTCTTCGGGCACACTCGAACACTTCCGGTCCAGGATCCGCGATCCACACGGAGGATCATCTTCGAGCTTCCGAGTCCATGGCGTCGCGTCGTTATGCAGATTCGCGGCCATCTCTTCGAGAGAGAGAGAGAAGCCTCCCAGGGGATCGATGAAGCAGGGAGAAGAGACTGCGTTGAAATATTCCGAGCGGCCTCGGGCTCGTTAAAGAAGTAATAACGTCTTCTCTCGCGAGACACTGGCAGACAGAATGTCGTCTCTCTCAGGTGGTAGGACACGCAGATCCACCCCCGCGGACGGACAGAGTTGCAAAACAAGACGGAGGTTCGTTCGAAAGTTTTCCGACGACTGCACCCCGCTGCGAGCTTTCTTTACGACGGCGAACATCGGGACCAGATGTCCCGAGACTTCGTCCGCGGAGTTTGCGACTTCGAAAAACATCCCGGCCAATCTCCCAAATTGCTTGCGTAATTCCCCGGCGTTGGACCTTCGAGAGATTTCCCCGAAACGAGCGGCGCTTTCTCGTCTTGGAGATTCGGATTAAATGATGTTTGATTTCGCGCAATAGTATTTTGAATTTTCAATGATTTCAGCGCACTGGTTCGATCAGTTGTTAAGTATCACCGCTATTCGCAAATTTTCACAATATCTTTATTTCAACGTTTCGATCTTACTTTAGATCATTCTCAAGAAAATCATTGTGAAAATTTGCAAATGGTGGTGATATTTAACAATTGATCGAACCAGTGCGCTGGAATCGTTGGAAATCTTGTTAGCAACAATTTACGATCGACATAAGGAAACATTTAATATTTTGGATATCTGGGAAAAGCGCTGGACTTTTCGTGGTGAGGCCTGCAGCTTCAACTTTAATTCAGAAGTTGGACAAGCCTCTTGAAATCGGAGTACACGAATTAATACAAAGTACAACGTCGCATGCGCACCACTCAAACGATTACGCTCGCTCGTATG
Source organism: Lasioglossum malachurum (assembly GCA_028455605.1). NCBI lineage: Eukaryota > Metazoa > Arthropoda > Insecta > Hymenoptera > Halictidae > Lasioglossum > Lasioglossum malachurum. The sequence goes on from CM052312.1 coordinate 2,780,683, forward strand.
CGAAGAGTCTAAACCCCGATAGCACCAAATCACGGAAACAATACCGACTGTGCTGAATTGGAGGGTTGGCAGGTGGGTCTGAACAGGTTATAGAGGGGTGCTGCGTTCGGTTCGCCTAATTCCGTTTGTATCGCTACCAAAGCCCCATGTTTAGATCCTTATGGCACACGTTGACGCTGCAATAGGATCGAATCCGTTGATATTACCATTCGCTTCGACAACGCAACTACGCGCGTGTGTTCCGAGCTCGTAAACAGTGTTGGTAGTGCTAACTTCCCAGCGGAAAGATGCAGCAGAGTGCAGTTTGAATCGGAGATTGTTTTCCACGATGATGGACGCTGCATATCACGGATCGATTAGCACGTTTGTCTGTTCGCGGCGCGGGGCTGGCGTCTCACTCGCACCAACTCTTACATACATATGCGACCACGCGAACGAGCTCTCGTTCACGCATCCACACACAGACACACGTATATGTATAACACGTATGATAACGATACTATTAGCCTACGCGGTAGTTTTGTGTCAATTAATAATGTAACGAAGAATCGTTTAGCCGTGTTTACCGGGCAGGGAGGGGGGAGGGACGGGCAGAGTATAGTTAAGGTAAGAAGCTTTCGTGTGATAACCGGGGAGAAACGCGTGGCAGGTGATCATCGTCGGGATGTCGCGCAAAGCCGACGACGACGTCTCGCAAGCTCGTGCGCGGA